>CM046045.1:52689700-52773016 GCA_025215565.1 Flaveria ramosissima | reverse complement strand
TGCAAGCCCCCTACTTTTGACGGTAATGGTAATGCTGCTGCTGCTCACCGATGGGTGAGAGAAATGGAGGCTATTCTCGACATCAGCGAGTGCCGGGAAGATCAAAAGGTAAAGTTTGCCACCCATTCATTTGTGGACTCGACACTATGCTGGTGGGACAACATTGTCCAAGCGGAGGGTAATCGGGCAATCGGGAGAATGAGGTGGCCCGAACTGAAGAAGATGGTAATTGAGGAGTTCTGTTCTCACAGGGAAATGGATAAGATTGAAAGGGAGTTCCTGCAGCTGGAGGCGGGATCCATGACACACCAGCAATACACTACCAAGTTCTACGAGATGGCACGGTTGGTGCCGGATCAGGTGACGCCTCTTTTCCGGAAGATCAAGAGGTACATTCAGGGTTTACCGATGGATGTTCGCCGGCATATGATCGCCGCCCGGCCAAGTACGTTTAGGTCGGCGGTCGATTTGACCGGAAGACTTTATGATGAGAGGGGAGTGGTGGTGGTTGAAGCGAATAGGAAGGATGGTGGTGATCGAAGCTGGAACGGGAAGAGGTTCGGTCGGGGTTATGCCTCGACGGGTAACAAAAAGGCACGGGTGGATGACCGCCGCGTGGCCACACCGGGAGCGGGATCGAGGAGATGTGGTAAGTGTGGAAGGGAGCATGCGGGAGAATGCAGGCTGGGTTTGAATGTGTGCTTCAAGTGTGGAAGACAAGGCATATGGTGAAGGATTGCCTGTCGGGCAAATGTTTTAACTGTGGGGAAACTGGCCATATGAGCAGGGATTGTAAGAAGCCGAGGGCTGAGAGTTCAGGGGCGAAGAGGACGGGAGGTGATGGACCGAGGGCGAGCGCCAGGGCATTCACCATGACACAGGAGGAGGCTAGGACGGACCCTGACGTTGTGTCCGGTACGTTTCTGGTGAACCAAACTTTAGCTTCTGTGTTATTTGATTCTGGTGCTATTAGGAGTTTTATTTCTGCTGCTTTCTGTGCTAAGCTGCCTGTTAGTAGTAGACGTGTTGATGCGCCCTTTGATGTAGAAACTGCCATATGTAAGTCTACCAGGATTTCTGAGATGATAGAGAATTGTGATGTGAAACTCGAGGGTCATAAGTTTCCTGTTAGACCGTTCGTGATGGCCTTAGGTGGTTTTGATTTGGTTCTTGGGATGGATTGGTTAGCGGACTTCGAGGCGAACATTGTGTGTCGCAAGAAGATGATTCGGTTATTGGCGCCTGACGGTAGTTCAGTGACGGTGTATGGTGATCGGGTTACTACGATTCCGAAAGTGATCTCGATGGCGGTGGCGGGAAAGTGTATGAGGCGTGGATGTAGTGCCTACTTGGCCTATGTAAAGGATGTGGATACGCCAGCACCACAACTAGCCGATGTACCGGTTGTGTGTGAATTTCCAGACGTGTTCCCAGAAGACTTATCAGGAGTGCCACCTGACAAAGAGATTGAGTTTCAGATTGATCTGATACCGGGTGCCCAACCTGTCGCCAAGGCACCGTATCGGTTGGCTCCGACCGAGATGTAAGAGTTGATGGAGCAGTTGCAAGAGCTGCTTGATAAGGGGTTCATTAGACCGAGTATCTCTCCTTGGGGTGCTCCGGTCCTGTTTGTAAAGAAGAAGGACGGTAGTATGAGGATGTGCATCGACTACCGCGAGCTGAACAAGTTGACAGTGAAGAACCGATACCCCTTACCGAGGATAGATGATTTGTTCGATCAGCTTCAGGGTGCCAGTTGGTTTTCAAGGATAGATCTTCGATCTGGTTACCATCAAATGAAGGTGAAGGAGCAGGATATTCCTAAAACAGCTTTCCGTACGCGCTATGGTCACTACGAGTTTCTTGTCATGTCTTTTGGCTTGACCAACGCGCCAGCTGCTTTTATAGATTTGATGAATCGAGTGTGTCGGCCGATGTTGGATAAATCAGTGATCGTGTTTATTGATGATATCCTGATTTACTCGAGGAGCGAAGCAGAGCACGCCGGTCACATTCGGGAGGTTCTAGAGACGTTGAGAAGGGAGAAGCTGTATGCTAAATTCTCCAAGTGCGCGTTCTGGTTGCGCGAAGTTCAGTTCTTGGGTCACGTGGTGAATCCCGACGGGATAATGGTGGACCCTGCGAAAGTGGAGGCGGTTATGCAATGGAAGTCACCAAAGACGCCATCCGAGATTCGTAGCTTCTTGGGTTTGGCGGGTTATTATAGAAGATTTATCCAAGACTTCTCCAAGATTGCTTCTCCACTAACCAAGTTGACCGAAAAGAGGTGAAGTTCATATGGGGTCAAGCTCAAGAGAAGGCGTTTGAAGAATTGAAGGCGAGATTGACTCAAGCTCTTGTTCTGTCGTTACCCGATGGAAGTGAAGATCTGGTGGTTTATTCCGATGCTTCTCACTCGGGGTTGGGATGTGTGTTAATGCAGAGAGGAAGGGTTATAGCCTATGCATCCCGACAGTTGAAGGTTCATGAGGTCAATTATCCTACTCATGACTTGGAGCTGGCAGCCGTGGTCTTTGCATTAAAGATTTAGAGGCACTATCTTTACGGAACGAAGTGCACCATATTCACCGACCAGAAGAGTCAGAAGTACTTCTTTGAGCAGAAGGATCTGAACATGAGGCAGCGACGATGGTTGGAACTGATAAAGGATTATGACTGTGAAATCCACTACCATCCGGGCAAGGCCAACGTGGTGGCTGATGCCCTTAGCCGGAAAGAGAGGCCCGAGCCGATTCGGGTGAAAGCCTATCAGTTGATCATGACCTCCGATGTGATGAAGCAGGTTAAAGAGTTTCAAGGTGAGGCATTAAAAGAAGATCATCTTAACTCTGAAAGAATGAGAGGTCTGGTTGGGGAATTGGGAGAAAACACACTCGGTGTTAGAACCCGATCCGATCGTGTGTGGATTCCTCGTTTTGGGGATCTACGGGGGAAGATAATGGATGAAGCTCACAAGACTCGATACTCCATTCATCCTGGTGCCACGAAGATGTACCATGATATGAAGAAAGATTATTGGTGGCCGGGTATGAAGCGCGATGTGGTGGAGTATGTGAGTAAGTGCCTTACTTGCTTACAGGTGAAGGCCGAGCACCAGAAGCCGTATGGGAAGATACAACCTCTAGATATACCGGAATGGAAGTGGGAGCACATCACCATGGATTTCATCACAAAGCTGCCGCGTACCCCGAAAGGGTATGATGCCATATGGGTGATAGTTGATCGCTTGACGAAGAGTGCTCACTTCCTACCGATTCGCGAGACATATTCATCAGAGAGGTTGGCTGATCTGTTCATCAAGGAGATTGTAACTCGTCATGGTGTGCCGGTGTCCATTGTGTAGGATCGTGACACCCGGTTTACATCTAAATTTTGGAAGAAATTCCACGACGCCATGGGGACGAGGTTACATATTAGCACGGCTTATCATCCTCAGACTGATGGTCAGTTAGAAAGGACCATTCAGATGCTGGAAGACATGCTTCGAGCATGTGTGATTGATTTTGGTGGAAGTTGGGACGACCACCTACCGTTAGCCGAGTTCTCATACAACAACAGTTATCACGCCAGCATTGGCATGCCTCCATATGAGATGCTATACGGTAGGAGATGCAGAACACCCGTTTGTTGGGGTGATATTGGTCAGAAGGAATTGGGAAGCGTCGAGGTAATCGAGGCTACGACTGAGAAGCTTGAGAAGATTAAAGCCTTCATGAAGGCAGCCAAAGATAGACAAAAGTCGTATGCTGATAAACGACGCAGGCCGATTGAGTTCCAGGTGGGTGACCGGGTTATGTTGAAGGTCTCACCTTGGAAGGGTATCCTTCGCTTCCGAAAGCGGGGCAAGTTGAGCCCAAGGTATATAGGCCCTTTCCGAATCATTGCTCGAGTAGGAGAGGTGGCCTATAGATTGGAGTTACCGGATGAGTTAAGTGGAATTCACCCGACATTCCATGTATCTCATCTAAGGAAGTGCTTAGCAGATGAAGATATGATTGTCCCATTGGAGGAAATCGAAGTAGATGAACGGCTCAATTATGTGGAGCAACCAGTGGCAATCATCGATCGAAAGGAGAAAAGGCTAAGGAATAAAGTGGTTCCTCTTGTGCGTGTACAGTGGAAGCACAGGAAGGGATCAGAGTCAACGTGGGAGACGGAAGAAGAAATGAGACAGCATTATCCACGTTTGTTCGAGGAATAACAGGTTTCAGGGACGAAACCTATTTAAGGGGGGTGGACTTGTAACACCCAGAAATTTATTATTTTGAAGCCGGCGAAGAAAGAAAAGTAAATAAAGTCCAAAGTCGAGGGACCAAACTCGCCAACAAAGAAAAGTTGGGAGATGTGGTGGTATGTGTAGGGAGAGGGCAGCCCACTCTCCCTACACACACCAAAATTTCAGCTCACAAAGAAGAGAAGAGAGAAAAGAGGAGAAAAAGGAGAAAAAGGGTTGTTTCGGGTGATTCGGGTGTCCAAATTCGTCGAGTAGCAAGCCAAATCGAAGCTCTTGTCTTTGTGCTCGATTGTGTGAGTTCTAGGACCCCACTTTTACTTGTTTTCAACTGTTTTGGGGCTGGAAAGCATTAAAAAACCCGTTTTTGTATGTGTGTGGGTTTGACCCATTTGGGTGAGATGTGTGTGATCCGTTTAGAGTATGATTCGGGCTTGTGTGTGCTTGTATGGTGTTATGGTATGCATTCCTAAGGTCCAGGAGGGTTAATTTAGGCTTAGAATGGGTTTGGATGAGCTTGGAGGCCGAAAATGGCAGATTGGGTTCGGGATGAACTCCATTCTACATCAGCTAGGGCTAGGCGACTGAATGGAGGCCATACGGTCGAATGAGGGGCGATTGAAGGTCATTCGCACGATTGGGATTCATTCGCACGATTGAGGGTTCAATCACACGACTAAGACTTCAGTCGCACGACTGGGAGTCCAGTCGCATGGGGATCGCACGACTGGGGGTTCAGTCGCATAAGTGCTTAGTCGCATGAGTTCATTCGCATTAGATCAGTCGCATAGGTGCTCACTCGCATTAGTCCCATCCGCATAAGGTCCATACGCACGACTGGATGTTCATTCGCATAGATGTTCATCCGCATGAGTCCAATCGCATGATGTTCAGTCGCATGGAGGCCATGCGACTGAAGGGTGTCCATACGCACGAATAGGAGCTGTTGCACCCGAAGGAAATTGTAGTTAGACTTCTGGCTTTCGTGTCACACCCCGGCCCAGGTAGGGTGGGACGTCACAGACTAGCAACAACATATGGCAGCGGAAACAAACCATTATAAGAGCTCAAAGGAGAGAATATCACATGGCATTAAAGTTTTGAAAAGATAGCAGGGCTAGAGACACATCAAGCCCCCAAATGAGTTTTTACAATCATCCATAAAAATAAAATTGTACTTGTTCAACACAAAATATAAATTGTTCAATTTTTTCATTCAAGGAAATAAGCCAATGCCATGTCACGGGGATAAGTCTAGGTCTCCATAACAGCTAGGATCTCTTCATATATTACCTGAAACATGCTCAAAAGAAAATTGTGTCAACTAAAAAGTTGGTGAATTCAAGTGCTTAAAGTTTAAAAACAAAAGGACTTAACAAATCCTTCTTTGATTAAAAAAAATAATCATTGTTTATCATCGTGGGAAAAATCATAATCAACCCTGCACTCAGTCCCGGTTGGCCTCTTCTAAAGTTGTGTTTTACCGGATATTCCCGAAGGAAGAAACTGAGCCCCAAACCAGTGAACCCTACCTGCCCGGATGGTTCACCATAGTATCTTAACAAAACTTGTTACATGCCACAACGATCCCTCAGGATCTCAGTGGGGTAACCTTCCTGGAACGGAAGCCACTGTGTGTGGGGGATTCCCAAATAGATCTATCCATATAAATCAAGCGGTTCACGAAAGAATTAATGATTATGATATAAGTATCAGCAGGTAACCACAAATCCCACATAGAATCATCAAATAAAGCACAATCATAGTTCATAAAAAGTAGAGCATGTTTCATCCCAAAACAATAGTAAAAAGGGGATCACTAGAACTCACCTTAGGTTTCCAAATCAAAAGTCTTTTGGTGTGCCGGGAAGTGTCACAAGTCTAGCACCCTAACATGTACATATTAAGCAATAAGCTACTGTCCTAAACTCATTCAAAGTGCAACAATGGTGTCAAGGGTTTAGCTATTGAGTAAGGCTTTGGTTTCATGAAGGTTTGTATAAAAAGTTTCCTTTTATGGCAGGTCAAGGCGTCTTCATGAAAATTGGGATTTTCACTTCATTTGGTTAAGTATACTAAGAAATTTTGTTGTTCAAGTGTTTATTAGCTTCCTGGAAGTCAGTTATAAGGTTTGGAAAAATTTTACAGTTTGGTCCCTCAAGTTTCAAAATTGACAGTTTCTACCCTCAAGTTTAGTTTCTTGCCCTTTATGTCATTTAAGACCAAAAATCAGATTATTAGAGTCATATTATGATTATTATGGAGTATGTGCTTCAAAAGTTTAGTCTACGGGTTCAATTTTAAAAACTGCACGTTTAACGCTCCCGGTTACGGTAAAAGCCGGATAGTTTTAATAGTAATTTGGAGTTTTCATATATTTAAATCTTGGACCAGTAGGTATTTTCTAAAAGATTTCTTTATAAATTTTTAAGTCCTTAAATTGTGTAAATTGCCCTTTTATAGTTGAAAATCTTGTTTTTACGTTTGACCCGTTAATACGCGGTTTTGACCGGGTTTGACCATTTAAAGCTTGTTTGACCGAATTTTTAAATCCTTTAAGTCCTTTATTACTTAACTTACTGAAATCATATGATTTTTATAAATCTTAGTTTTGAACTCTATTTTTATGGATTTTTCTCAAAAACGATGCTCGGTTTGTACCCGTTTTTAGTTAAAACGTTATTTATTTGTGTCTTTGACCACTTAAATTATCCATTGACTCCAGAGTACTTTATTTATCATTTTTGAGCCTGGAATACTTTTTAAGAATGTTAAATTTGTATTCTTACTATTTTTAAGTCATTTTACCATGTTTTCGGGTCCCGAAAGTGACTAAAAGAGGGTAAATCACAACATGTCCTTTATTCCAGAGATTAAACATTGCTAACACTTCTAATATTCATTAAAACCTACTGTAATTTCAGTCCCAACATGTTTCCTAGTTGATCTATACATCCATATGCTTCAAATATGTAGGAAATGTCATAACCGACAATTACACTTGTGTAACCCATCTTAACTTGTGCTTAAATGATACCAACACTTTATTTAACTTCATAAACAGATTGTTAAAGTGTCATTATGTCGTTCATGAGTAGGTTATG
Source organism: Flaveria ramosissima (assembly GCA_025215565.1). Lineage (NCBI taxonomy): Eukaryota > Viridiplantae > Streptophyta > Magnoliopsida > Asterales > Asteraceae > Flaveria > Flaveria ramosissima. The sequence continues at coordinate 52,765,660 of CM046045.1, read as the reverse complement.
GGTCTTGGTTAAAAGGATTTTTCAAACAAATGCTCAAAAGGGTGTTGTTACATGTAGAAAGGAGGGTTTCAAAGTGAAATCTATGTATCAACCGTGGATTTGAGTATGTAGCCACTTGGAACTTTTAAAAACAGGTTCTTGGGAGTCCATTAAGTCATAAAAATGCAGGTCACAAGTTTGGTTTACAAGAGTTGAGGCTTTCACAAGTTAGATGATATCAAAACACTCAAAATGAGGGTTTTCATGGTGGAAATCGGTTTCCACCTCAAGAATGACTAACATAACATGAAGTTTACCTTCAAGAACGTTGGGAACTCCTTAAGAACGAGATGATGGTGAGATGTTTCTGCTACAACAAGGAAATACACGGTTCTTAGATGATAAATGAAGAAAACAAGAGAAATGTCACAAAACCGACAACATGAGCTTACACTCGATGTAACTCACGGTTTAGAAGGTGTTGATGGCCGTGAATGGCTTGAAACTCCTTGGACTTGAATGGAGAAACTCGAACCAAGGCTGGAAAGGTGGAACAAGTACGGTTGTGTGACCAAATCTTGCGAACAAGGCCACTTCTTTGCGGTTTTGCTCTTGGCCGATTAGAACTTGATGTGTTCTTCGAATTTTCTTCACAAGACTTAGAGAGAATCTGATTTAGGAGTGTTGTGAGGTGTGTGTGTGTGTTGGATCAGCTGATTCGAATTAAGGGAGAGAAGGAGAGAGAGGGAGAGAGGTGCATGAAAGGTGAGTGGTGTGTGGGGTGGTGGTGAAGAGAGGAGGGGAGTGGTGAGAGGGGCGGCCGATTTGGAAGGTAGTGGGGAGGATTTCTTATTTAATTTTAATTGTAATTTGATATTGTGTAGTGTAATTTTATAGTATTGGGTATTATGTATTATTTAGTGGATGGTGAATTGAGGTATCTAATGCATGCCCATGCATGCATGGCCCAAATTATGTAAGTGTGAGTGTGTATGCTCACATTTTAATTGACTTCTCTTGAATTTAATTTTGTAAGGGTGACTAGTTGACATTCCCGGGACACTAATTTTTAAAAAGGTAGAAACCTAAATTGGTTAAAAGTCAATAATAAAAATCACAAAAATCATAATTTACATCAAGTAGTAAGAATTGTTTCCAATTTCATAGTAGGGTTGAATAGTTTCAATTATTAGCACTCATAATATGGATAATGATGCAAGTAATCTAGGGTTAGGGTAACAACCTGGAGGTCGGTTGTCACATTTCGGGGGAAAGTGCAGATGTAAGTTTTGACGTAAAGTTTCTCGTAAAGGCATGTAAGGTGACTGTTATGACCTTAGAGAGCATGTAGGGCATGATGATGAGGATGATGTTGCATGTTTATGCATATTATGTATGTATTATGTTGCCCTGTATGATGATGATGAATGTGTATGATATGTTCCTTATTATGATTTATGATTATCTTTCCTATGGCTTTACGTATTATGATGAATGAAATGAAGTATTATGTAACGTAAAGTGGGAAGAAATGGCACGTCTTGCATGCATCGGATATTGGGTCCTTCTTTGTGATTGACCATTAATGTGGAACCTCTACCGCTTACCCTTAGTATTGTGGCATACGTTTAGCTGTTCATTTATTGACTTCGGCCCAGTGGCTATGACTGATCAGTTATCATTAGTATTGTGGCATACGTTTAGCTGTTCATTTATTGACTTCGGCCCAGTAGCTAAGACTGATCGGTTACCCCTAGTACCGTGGCATACGTTTAGCTGTTCATTTATTGACTTCGGCCCGGTAGCTGAGACTAATTGGGGTGTAGCATATGGTATTGGTATGGATGATGTCCGATGCGCAAGTAAGTTAAAAGGAACGAATGAACGAATGAATGAATGAAGAAGATAATAATTATATTATCTATGCGTACGTATGATGTGTGATCATGTTAAAGTAACGAATGGTTTTATATGAAAGTAAAGTATGTTTTATAATAAAACTAGAACTCACTCAGCAACGCTGACTTTTTATATGTTTTCCAGTTGGCAGGTAGTGATTGCTGAGGATGGCACCGTGAAGCTACTCAGCTCTTTTTGGGATGACATTCTTTTGATTAATGTTTTTGCATTGTAATGCAAACAAGCTATTTTGTAACGAATGTTGTATTAACTTGCAAAAGCATTTATATAGAAATGAAAGTGTATTTTAATGTTCCGTTGCAATGTTTTTACGAGACAATGTAAATATATGTTTTACGTGCGATGAATGACCAACTGTAAGCGTCCCGGGAACGGGGCCTTACATATCATTAGCTACTGCCAATAAGGAAGCAGAGTGGATTAGAAATCTATTGATGGACATCCGTCTTTGGGATGTACCAATGCCATCAATTCCCATGTATTGTGATTGTGAGGCCATACTATCGAGAATATACAACGCAGTGTATAATGGGAAGTCAAGACATATTAGTCTTCGACACAACTTTGTGAGACAACTACTTGAAAGTGGTACAATCAAGGTTGTCTATGTCAAGACGTGTAAGAACTTGGTTGATCCTCTTACCAAACCTCTAACGAGAGATTTGGTAGTAAATACCACGAGAGCCATGGGTCTAAAGCCACAATAGAATCGTTAGTGATGGAAACCCAACTTAAACTTACCGCCCTATTTCTCAAGTTTAATGGGTAACAACAAAGTCACTTAACGATAGAAGGTACTATCAATTAATTTGATAGATCCATGTGAGGTAAGATAGTACGTCATTGCCGAGAATAAGGTTGAGCTAACGCTCTTAACAAAGTTTTGGAGACATCTAAGCAACGAGGATGTTGGAAAACTTTGCCTATATGATCTAGAGGTGGTGCCGCCTCAAATGAAGATTTGTGGTTTATCTTCTAGAGGGTCATGAAAAGGATTTATAGTGCACGGCCATATTCGCGCTCAGTGAGAACGTGAAGTTGGCTGGTGATGTGTGAGGGTAAACCAAAGGGGGTTATCAGGTTCTTGGTTTAATTCCATAGGACACCAGTGAATCTGTCTCTTCTTGTTTATCCATATAAACTGGGTTTAATCTCCTTGACACCCGAGTGACATCATCTGTCTTAGTGTAAGGAAACATTCCAACTTGGTGGGGGATTGTTGGAAATTCATAAGATGAATAATGCAAGTTGGCATGTTTCATCTTGTCCTACATTGGTGGGGGGAGAAATCACAAAGTGATGTATAATGGCCTTTCCCTTACGGGTCACCAAAGTGATTGTTGGGCCAAGAGAAGGGCTAAGCCCACACGCGCGCCGAGCCAAGACGGAGATGCGAGCTCGCGAATGGGCGCGTTTGAGGCGCACTTCACACGTACGCATAGTCTCTAGGAGCTAAGGAGATTTTATTTTTAACTAAGGCTCGGTTCAGAGGCTTGCGGATAGAATCGAAATAACCAACTAAGAGATAAACACGGTGGATAGAGTCGATCAGTATGCAGTTCGGGTTATCTGCGTAACCGAACTCGCGAACTGGTGGGGGTCAACCCCATCCCGGTTTTTCTCACAGTTGGTTGAGTTTTTGGCATATGAATATACAGCTCTGGGTTCAAGCTCAAGCACCCCAAAAAGCTATAGCTTTTCTCTGCTTCTGTTCCCTCACGACCTTCACGTTAGTCCGCTTCCATTGCTGTTGGAACACCGGATCAAGTCTGCATTAAATCCTGGGAGTTTACGTTGTAGCTTATAACAAATAAAGCGCGTAAAATCCTTTAAGGACATGAACACGTTCCGTGCAGTTCATCATTCGAAGATCATCGTATAACATGTTGGTTTTACATTATTGCGTGTTGTTTAATTCGTCCGATAACGAGACACTCTCCTTCTACCTTTCTTATAATCAGTTTTGGTCACGTAGGATCAAATTGATTTGGCCATTAACTTGGTAATAATTAATAATAATTAATTGATTTCTAATTGGTCTGAAATATTTTCAACAATTAAAGCCAAATGTTGACCTTATTTAGATAAAGAATTTTAGGCCTTAACAACCTCACAATACACTCATCATAAATGTTGACCTTGTTCAACTATAAATCAAACTCTTGGCAAAGAAGCTTCATGCTCTTTAAGGACAATCAATTTCTTGACTTCTGGTGCTCACCATTTGCAGATTTTACTATTGACTTCATTGGAACGGGAAATTACACCATTGTAAGCTTCCGATAAGGAACACTTGCTCTAATACCATTGATAGCTAAGGTTTTAGAATAGAAAGACATAGGAAAATTTATCAACTCTCAACCTCCCACTCGATTGTTATTCAGCAATTAAATAGATCCTAACTGACTAACAAACCGTTATTCGTTAGGCAACCTTACAACAAAATGACACTGAGGTCCCTAAACAATTACAATTTGTACATTTAGGTCCTTGAACTATATACAAAATACATTCTAAAACAACAGTATGGTCACATCGACTTACATTTCTTCAATTGCATCCCAATTGTGCCTTCTTTAATATGTTCTTGAAATTTTTTGTATCAAAGACCTAGAGAATACCAAAAGATAAATAGGGGATACTCATTTTCAATTACAATAATGACTATTTTAAAGAGAGGAGAGAAAATTATGTATCTCATTGGACACGGGAATAGGTGGGTGTTAAATAAAAACTTTTGTCATATATAAAACCAAATCTAATTTAAGTCACTAAATTGGTCATGATAATACTTGGAGCTGTACACTAAACCAAAACTCCTTCTGCATAAATCATATAAAGGGTGGTTTACATAAAAAAAAATGAACAACAATTGTTGATTTATAATCTATTTCCATTATTTTTTAAAGACATAACTTTTATAAATAATAACTTTTTAAAAAGATCAAAGATATATTATTAAATCAGACATTCTTTATCTTTAGTTAGAGTATATTGTTCTTATACTTTTCTTTTTAAAAATTACATTTTTTTAATTAGAAAACCATAATACTTCAATATTTTATATTTAAACATCTTTAATCTTTTCATATGTTATTATTTATACAAAAAATGCACCATTAAATCACCACTTGGAGGAAAAAAAATTAGTGTGTCGTAAGTTTTCGGTACCACATATTTTTATTACTATGATACTACATACATAAAATAATATGCACTACACTACATAGATGCAATATATCATACAACATATATCCAGTACTAGTATCATATCGAGAAGAGTTTTATGTAAGAAAAGTTTTCAAATGATGCTCTCCCTTTAGGCCTTTATCTGAATTATGTACTCAGTCAAATATTGTAATTAACCCTTCTTTGATTGTCTCCTATCATCATTTTACGATAAAATCAAATTAATCAAATTAACAATCAGCTGCACATCCGTTTCCCATCACACATGCTCTTATTGTTCTTCAAGTTTCACAGGTGTTTCTTCAAGTTCATCGCTTTTTTAATTGGTTTGATTCATATTTTCATTTTTTGGTTTTAGCGATCCATGATTTTTTGCAAGATTTTTCGAGGTCGTTTCTTATGGATTAGCAAAAAGAAAACCCGTAACAAAAATCGATGAACACAAACACAAAATCAAAGGGCAAGAAATCAAAGAACACTTACGATAAGCCCCACGAGATTCTTCATCAGTTCATACTATTTCAACTATTTCAATAATATATAGGTAAGTTTCAAAAACATGAAATAAAAGGACCAGTTTCCATTTGCACATTTGTAATGATAAACTTTTATTTCATTATGAATTTCTCATAGCTGAGGGTGGTCAAGTGTCATTTTTATAACCCAAGGGGGGCACTTCAACCACATTCTATAAATAAGGTGGATCAAGTGGAACATCAACTTTGCAATGCTGTTTCATCATTGCAAAGTTCTACACTTGTTATACATATACACAATACAATACAAACTACACACCCAAAGGGTCATGTGCAACCCGACGCTTCAAAGTTTGGGAACTGGATGAACTTCATGGTCAAAGGAGCGATGATAATCGGAGAATTCACATCCACAACATTCGGTTTTAGTTGTGGGATGTCTCCTGTTTGTGTAAGCTGTAATGGAAACCCATTTAGAAGCATTGTTCTACTTCTCAAATCGCCACCTTGTGGGGTCAAATGGTACTCCTCGCGCACAAGTTCTTCCTTTGTTGACTTTGACCCGATCCATGAAAATGTTGACTTTATCCGATCAATAAAAGACAGCTTTCGGCCTTTTGTTGTATGCGAATTCACGTTCAAGATGTTGTGAACGTTGAGTTTAAATGCTGTTTGGTTGCTTAGATTAATCAGAAGCAATGTTATTCCCCCCTGCAGATATGAAAATATCAAGAGTAACAAGTAACAACCTAACAAATACTCCCTTTTATATCAAGTAATAAGTAGACTTACTCTTCCTTTTGAACAATGAGCATATGTGCGTAAATGTGGCCCGACATTTATCCTTTCTACAGAAAGAACCCCTGTTCCCATAAGCCGGTGCCATAGAAGTGCACTGCAGCATATTCACTGCACATGTTAGTCGCGTATAGTAACAAAAAAAAGGTTACAAAATCTAAAAAGTGGGATTAAATCACCTGTAATAATCAGGGTTGGGCGTAAGCGTTGTTTTGTTGAGAAGACCATAATTTCCACCAATTAAAGTTTGCCTGCAATACACCTCAGTGTGGTACTTAGCTGCCATTGCAAGCTGATCCAAGTACCTATAAATATTTTATGCATAAACAAGATCAGCAAAAAATGTTATTCTTTTTCCTTTAAAATGCCAATTTTTTTTACCAGAAGCTATCAACGAACGTGTCTGAAACGTGAAGACCGCCACTGTTGTACGCTCCACCAGATTCCCCAATCCAAGAAGATGCCCACGGGCCATTCGTTTTTATGGTTTGCTGGAAATCAGTAAATGTGACTGATGCTCTGCTCAAGAAATGCGGATCTAAAATCTTTCTCACAAGATTTGGATCCATGCCTGCATAAAGAAACTCAAGGTTATTGTTTACTAAGATTTAAGGAGTGATTATATTAACTTTTACTGTTTTTCATTGCTTACATTTTGGCGGGCCCATTACGTGGGAAACAATAAATGGAACATAAGATAAGGAAAATGAAAAACTAGCAAAGATGGAAATTTTTTTTATAGAAAAAGTACGCTTAGAGGAGGAAACTTTGACTCATTACTTATGGTTAGGTGAGGGGTAGCAATCATGTTGGTTTGGCAAGTTGAATTGAGGAACCCAAACATGACCAATATATTATATTTGGTTCAAAGATATCAACCAATACTAACCCACACACTCAAATTATTTAACCCGAACATGACCATTGTAACCCAGTTAATCAAACGAGTCAAACGAGTTGACAGGTTGTCAATGAGTTGTAATCAAGTTGTGAATGTGTTAAATGGGTTGATAAGTTGTAATAAATGCATTATATGGTAAACAGGTTAAACAGATCAACCCAAACACGATGAATAGAAATGAAAACCCAAAAGCTGATTATTTTTTTCGTGTCAAGAACTCCCACCCCTAGGTTGTACTTTATCACAAAGGAGTCAAATATAAATATTGAGCTAAAAGGGGATTTATTTTATTTAGACAATTACTGTAATAACATCTTTTGTAAAGATAGTAAGGCATTACATATTTATAAGATATAAAATTGGGCATAAGAGTGTTTGCGGGTCAAATCAACCCGTGTTGACCCATTTGACCGAACTAAACCTAACTGTTCAACCAGCCCAACAACCCGATTTTTCACCTCAAGATGAATTCAAATAATAAGTATACTGGGGATGCTAAATAGCACAAACCTGGTCCCAAATTATACAAATGGAGTGTCATTACATCAACAATTTCTGAACCCGAAATCTTAAGAAGCTTTGAAAACCACTCTTTATCAAAGAACCCACCGGGTGCTACAAGCAAGGGTTTTGGCCGGAATTTCCGGTATAAATTGTCAATTATGCCCCTGAGTTCAATTAAGTCACTTCCATACTGTTCAGCATGGACCATAGCACCAATGCCCTTTCCACTCAATTCGTTACCTACAACCAATATACGCACACATATATATAAAATTGCCTATCATAAGTATGAAAATTCTTGATGAATTTGAATAAATGAAGTTATTACCAAATTCCCATGAATGTATATGATACCCTTTGGAAATGGTATATTTTATAAGATCATGGGCATTGGTGGAATTCCATTTTCCTCCCCAAACTCCCTTCTTAATCTCGTGTCTTCCACGGAGTGCATTCAACCCGAAGGTGACAAGTGATCTACAGAAACAAATTTTGGTTTTACAAATGTAATAATAGGTACTATGGGTCGATCCAAAACACTCCTTGTCCAAAAGTTCTGATTTTTTTTTTAAAAAATAGAGTGTTTTAACTATGTTTAAAAAGTTGCATTATTTCATTAATAATCTAAATCTATAAATAAAATAACTAATTATGTTGTATGTGTTAGTAATAAACCAGTCAAAATAGGCACAACTAATGTATAAGCACAACAAAGTCAGTATATACTAATCTGATATGGTAAGCAATGAAAAGGCTTTTTCTCACCTTGTCTTGGCAAAAAAGTTATTCAATTCATCCCACCTATCCATTCTAAGACAACCCTTAGAGAATCCAAACAATCCCCACTTAATTTTTGTAAACGGATGGCAAGGACCCGAGAAATCCCCAACATTATACACCACTTGGTCTTGTAACGAACCTCCAACGCGTATCCTTAAACGCTCAAAAGCTGTTTTACATCATCAACAAACAGAAGTCAGCACAATCAAAACACATGATCAGAAATTCTTGCACTTTTAACACAAGAAAACAAACCTTGAACCGCCTTTATAAGAATTGGGTGAGATAAATCCTGAAAATATGATACCATATATCAGTTTTCTATCAGATTTAAACGAAATATCACCCATTTCAATAAGTTTACAATGCCTACCAGATTTAAAGCTGAAGATGACCCCCATGGGCAATGATTGTAGTTACACTTATCACTAGGCCACCAATCGATAGTCGCACAGATATAATTTGGATCAGTATGGAATATTGGTAAAGTCCCATTAATCACAAGTTCTGATTCTTGAACATATTGAGCTGAAATTGCAGAAATTGAAGCAAGAAATAGAAACAAAAATGCACAAAATCCCATTGATGTGACCTGTAGAATTAAGAGTGAAGAAGATGAATAAATTGTTCCTGCAGACTGCAGTTATCATTAGTTTTTTTTTTTTTTTTTTTTTTACTTTTACATCAGAAATCAACAACATTATTCTTAAGCTTAAACTAAACAAGATTTCACTAATTTTAACGAATCAGATCCCCAATGAATAGATTAATCTCACATTCTAAACAACAATCGTCAAATCAAGATTCTACCCAACTGACACCACTTCCACCACTAGCCTCAATGAACGAAATCCAAAAATTCCAACGAATAAATCAACGAAAATGAACGAAATGAAAAACCCAGATGGATAAACTAACCTGAAATCGAATAAAAACTTCAACTTTCGCAATTACAGTCCTCGAAAGGAAGCTTTTTGTTCTCGAAATCACCGTCGGCGTGTGCCGTTTGAAACTTTTGAGCTACTGTATTCGAATTGGGGTGGAGTGAGCTGTTTGTCAGTTGGTTTCACATGTTTTGATGTTTGGTGATGAATCTTTAATGCGTGTGCTTGTTTGATCTTGATTATTATTATTATTATATATGTGTAGAAAAGGAAGCAAATTTTTACTGGGAATTATATACCTTTCGGTAAGTGTACTTCAATTAGATATGTCGGCACAAAGAAACTAATGGTCTATAAGTAAACTAAGTAATCTATCTCTATGGTCTCTATTTTGTTAAGATAATTCTAAACATGACCCACTCCTTCACAATGATTTAATTATTGGTGTACAATCTTTATAAATATCAGAAATGGTCCTCCTAGGATAACAAAGTTACTATGCTGGTTTTTACCTTTTGTTGCGAGTAACATATTTGGATTTTAAAGTTGAGTTGTGTTTTTTAAAATTAATTTAATTAAGATGATCAATATACGTTGTATTTGGAACTAGTAACTGTAAAAACTAAAGGTCTAAACCTTCTCCCCATCAACCTTATAATTGATTCCCTCTAGTCATTGATAATAAATGTTCATGCCTTTTTAGCAACTATCTCCGCCAGCGCCGATCCAATAGGTTTAAGGCTAAAGCAAGCGTTTTGGGCCTCTAGGGCCCTCAATTTTGAATTAAAAATGGCATGGGCTTTCACTTTTAATGGGACGTAAGATAGAAGCTTAGGACGTGAACATTCTAATTAAGGATGACTTGGTGAATAAAAGGCAAAAAACGGCTTGAACTATTAAAAAAACAAATCGTCCAAGAGTGGGGTCATGGTGTAAATACACTGGAATACATTTATACGCTAAAGAGCAATTACAATACATGAAAACCAAGATGGAGGAAGTTGGTGTACAAGTATATACTAATGGTTAAATATATATGTTAGTTTATTATTATTGTTATTAAGGTTTAGTTGTGTTTAGCCCACTTGTCAAAGTAATGTTTTTAGGGTTTCTAGTTTATGTTTTTCCAATATATTGAATTGTAATCCATAAACTTTCATTTGTATTAATTTTACATACTTTTATATGGTATCTGAGGTAAGGCTTTACATACGACAACAACTCTAAATAAGGCGGCGATCACAAACCCTAGGCCATCTCCGCCCTATCTTTATTACTTCCAACTAATTCTTCCAATTTGTTTAAAGAATTGTTACTTGATGTGCAAGGTTATACACACCTTTTATACATCATTTACACCCTAATCATGATTATGTCCTTTTGATGCCTAATCCGTTCCATTGTCTGCGGAAATTATCAGCTACTAATTCAAAAAACAATGTAAAAAACACGAAGAAAATATTGAAACAAAAGAGAAGCACGAGGTGTGCTTGGTGAGGCACACCCCCATGCTTCACACTTGAAAACATAAGGAAACCAAAATTTTTAGCATGCTGTCGTGCGAGGTCCAACACGACATGTGCCTCAGTCAATGACCTTTTGCATGCCATACACACACCTTTATGGCCACTACACATGTTAGAATCCGTTACAACAGGGTTAGTAGAGTAGAAAGGAAGTACACACAGGGGTTGTGCCTCACGAAGCATGAGCATGCCCTGCCTCTAAAGTTGCCTATAAATTATGTTTTAGCCTCATTTCCAGATACCAGTCCTAGAACGCACAACCACGTTTTACTACTTTACTTTTCAGTATTTTAACATAGTTCTAATAGCTTTCATATTCCAATCCAAGCATCAAGAATAATCAACAACCTTCAAATACTATTATTATGTTTAATAATATTAATGCAAATTTGATTTTTGTTGTTTTACATTTTGCAATGTTTAGCTAGTTTATTGATTCACGTGGGTGTGATAAACCTTGTATGATCTTCTGATTTCAATATATGTTTGTATTAGCGACTTTAAGCTATAAAGTTTCATCATTGAAAGGGAGATTTTCAGTCTCTTGTATTAAAGTCAATAACTTGATGTTTGATCTTAGTATTTATGTTAAAGAAACATTTACTAGCCAAACATTCGTGTTTTATTATGTCTATGTAATCAAAGCATGTGTTCACACTAGAATCAGTGGTCTAAGGTTTTAATTTTAGTAAATTGGTTTGAAGGCTTTTGCTTTTCATTGTAGATGTAGTATAATTATGGTGTCAAGACTTGAACTTTCTCTTTTTTGTAAACCAAGGTTTTGATAACTCAAGCCTTAGAGCATTAGATTATGAAATGTTTATTGATTTGAAGTTCTAGGCTTGATCATATATTCGAACATTGTAGTGGTTGTCAATTATTAGGGTACCAACTTTCCAAGATTGTTAAGGCAATTGATAGCCTTAGCAGGGGTCTTTCTATTTTATTGCATTAGCACAAACATAATCACTTGTTATTCATTACATGATTTTTTATGGTTTAACTATCTCGCCACTTAGCTTTCAAAGCGTTGTTTGAATCGATAACCGTAGCTAGAACTAACATACATTAAATTTTAGTGGTCTTTTAAGAATCTATATATGGGTCTATTATATCATCAAGGGGATTCAAACCGAAGTTATATTTCTTTGTAATTATTATCGTTTATATTTCTAAAGTTTTATAAGTTCCTGTGTTTTTATCATATTTAGTAGGATCTCCCTTATAATTTTGGTTGTACAATGACTGAGATTGAGTATTAAAAGCCTTTGTTTCCTTGGATGATATCTGGTGCTTACCATCACTTACTTTGTATACGATAGGTATACTCTCCTATTACATCATAGTGTTTTAACTAAAATTACCAAGCTTATAAAATTAAACTTAATTGTGTATGAAAACTATTATAAAAATATACAACACCTAACAAAACACATTAAGTTTTTATTATTGTTGGAAAAAAAATCCTTTGAGAAATTAACATTATTAATATGGCAGCCATTTTATTTTGGTCATAATAATTTCTATTTAAGTATCTTATAGTCTTCTTCATGGATCTTACAAAGAATTGCATGAAAGATTGTTGGATTGGATTTTGACTAATAAGACTTTTTCAGTGATCGGCATATAACAAATGCGGAATCTAAATCAACTCTCTTATTCAATAAACATAGATACTCTGAGTAATAATAAAGACACAAGATGTTCTTATAAGTATTCACTTGATTAATTTTTTATGATTACAATGAGTAATAATCAACATATAAAAAGTGGGCTAACAAGCGAACCTCAAAACTATACAAGTAAGAGGTATTTAGACTAAAAAATCTAAACACAAAGAATAAATCACTTTACATCTATTCCTGGTTTAGGAAATCATATGTGCATCATAGACAAGCAATTGGCACATCAGAGATCAAAAACTTTAGTACAAAGTTGTCTCCAAAAGGTAGAACACTACAGCCGCCAATGCACTTCGGTACAGACAGTCTTGTTTAGTATAACAGTCGATCGACAATTTATCCAATTGAGTGCTAATAAGTAGTCAATTAGCAGTTTGTGACAACCCTAAAAATTTAGGATTTCATATGTTAATATTTTTAAACCATTATATATATATTACTCTATATTTGGGTAACTTGTTATAAATTATATGTGTTTATGTGTATATATATGTTATACGTATGCATGCTTGCATGCATGCACAAAAATTTACGTGTGCATGTATTCGAATACGTAATCCTTTGATATTGAACCTTATGTGACCAAAATACATCAACTATATAACACCAAACAAACACCAAGTAAACCAAATACAACCCAATCAAACACCACCATACAATACAACATCAAAGAAAACTTGACATCAAAACAAATTAAACAAACCCTATACACTCAAACCTCAACCTAAACACCATTTAAGTTCAAGTCTCGGTTCATTAGGCGATTAAGCAACCCAATTAACACCCTAAGCATTAGTTAACCTTATAATAATGACATGATGACTCACTTACCTCCTTTGATTGCCACCTATCTTCACCATAACACCAAGCAAGTCTCAAAAACCCGCCACCTATCGGTTTCTCCCCATGCTCGCCACCTTAACACCCTAAGATATACACCTCACCTATCTAATACCTAGACCTTATGATTTCTACTCCACTACAACAACCTCATCGATTAACCATGGGAATTCACACAACAACCGCATATCACTACCAACTAAGCTCTCGGCTACCACCACACCACCACAACCGTATACCATCCCCATTTGGTCGCTCCTCAACCGCACACCACCACCTTTAACTCTCGGTTACTAATACAAACACCACTCCTTCACCTCTCAACCGAACACCATCAACATCACCACTCACGGTCACCACTATAACATCATCACAATCGAACACCATCACCTTCCAAACCAACTTTTGCAAAGAAATCACAACTTTGGGAGCTCAAGACATCCACACGAGTTGGAGCATCGGAGAAAGAAGCTACTATCAGCTATCAGCACCCTCTCCGTTTGTCAAAATCAAGGTTTCATCCTCTAAACCATAACTAGTTAAGATTACAAAGACTATACATGTGTTTAAACAAACACATATGACTAACCTTTTTGATTTAACATTCAAGATCTTCATGAATCTTATAAACATATCAAACTTATTTAAAAGTCAGTAAGTGGTTTTATGAATCTGAAATAAATAAGTAAATCTTGACAATCAAAAGTTATATAAAATTATCAACAAAGCGTTCAAATTTATATGTAACTTGTTAAATTCAGTTTATTACGTTATTGACTATGATTGTGAGAACAAAAATTGAAAATATGTTTAGCATATTAAGAAATATAGTTCTGCAAATTTTGATACAATTTCTATAAGTAAAATAATTTATATAAATTATCTAAATATTTAAAAGAAAAATTCATGCTGGAAGAACCGACCCTTGCAAAAGAGTGGAAAAATTATATATTGATTATTACAATTTATTAGACTTACAGAAAAAGTTTCGTGACCTAACTCAAAGATATGCCTAAGTTATGGATTTTTAAAGGTTCTGCTAACTAAAAATCATGAAAAATACTTAAACTGTGAAATAAATTATGAAAAGTTTACAGAAAATATGAAAATTAGAATAGAACAGCTTGTATAAAAATAGGAATTTTTTGACATATTCTGATATTTTTACTGAATATTGGTAAAATGATAAAAATCATGAAAATTGACTCTGCCATGTTTTGGGATTTGAGAAAATTTTGAGAAACTATAAAAGTTGTGAGCAGTATTCTGACCAGATTTGAGAATTTTTAGAGGCCCGAAGATATTTCTGATAAATTATTCAAATAATGAAAAATTATAGAAAATAAACTGTAAGTAATAAGAAAATGAAATTTTACTATATTATGTCTAATTTTAGGACCCACTTACTGTAAAAATTTCGTGATGTATACCTTAATATTCTGAAATAAATTTTATAATTTGAGGTGCTAAAAATGTTAAAGAAAAGACATTTTTCTAAACTATAAATATTTTTGTTTATAGGTTATCATTTGGAGTAAGAGGTGAGATTCATAGCCCTATTTTTATTTTTATAATCATTTGGCTGAAGAAGCATACTGTTTTATGAATTGATACATTACTAAGATTTTTTTGTGATATACTGTCATTTATGTTACAACCATTAATTCGGATGTGGAACCGTTAGATAATATTGGTAGCACTACTTAGGAAATTATTTCCTGCACCAACAGGATGAGTGTTGTGATGCTATTTTATCTGATTTATGAATTATGTTATGACAGTTATGGATGATCTGATTATTAAGTAAGGTTTGGTTGTATCTGATGCATCAATAATATTTTGTTTAAGATAAACCTGTGAACTCACCAACTTTATGTTGACTATTTTGAGTATGCTTTTTCAGGAAGTCATCATGACTAACAGCTTAATGTTCTCTTTTGATGTGTATAACGGCTGGGGAGAGATAATGGGTAAAGTCTGTGTGAATCTAACTGTGAATATGTATGATCTCAGCCTATCGGTGGACGCGCATTTCCACCGTTACTGAAGATGTAGTAGTTAGATAATATGTTTGTATTAGGATTATATTTAGATCAAATTTTGACTATTATGATTTGATGTAATCCTAACTCTAATATTATCTTATGAATTATGTTATGTTTGTCTTATGCTACTGTGCTATCTGTTAAAATTTGTAAATCAATGAGTTCTGAATAGACAAGTCACACCCTAAGCATCTCACGCTTTCGCCGGGATGTGACAGGTTGGTCTCAGAGCCATTGGTTATAGAGAATTAGGTATCATAAAATGTCTAGACTATAACCATAATCTCGTATTATGATATGCATGATATGTGTATACGTGAATTTTTGTGATTTCATAAATATTCTAACATTACCTCTTAGTAAATTTAAAGGTAAAAGATTTATTTATAATATGTGGAAATAAGTGACTAACTATTTTGCTCAAAATTATAAAAGACTTTTTGCAGCTATGAGCACTGATAATTATCACAGTGAGACTGACCCATCTGAATATTCAGACCATAGCAATTATAAAGAAATCACATCTGAACCCGAACCTCAACAAGTCCTGGAAACTCCTCAAACTGAAATTAAAAATAACCATAAGCCAAAATTCTATGTCCGACGTGCACCAGTAACAATAGGAGGATATACAATTAAAACTCCCAGGAAAAAGGTACGACGCGGAGACAGATTCCAGGCTAAGCAAGACAAAGATACAGAAATACAAAAAGCTGACTCTCCCAAGAACGAGGAAAGAGAAACCAAAAGACAAAAGATGGATGAGGACCAAATAACGACAGCTCAACAGACTCTTAAACAGCTTAAGAAAATTCAACAAGGAATCAGGAGTATTCAAAAGGATATTAAAGAACTAAAGGTACCCAAGAAAAATATCTTTTCAAAGATACGGAAATGGGTTCATGAAAATTAGAATTTCCCTCTAACTTTAACATGCAAAAATCCCTAATAAGAACTTAACTGAAATATATATGTTGTGTTTGGAATTATTGTTTGTTATATCTTAGCTTAAATACCATTAAAAATTTAAAATTCTTTTAACATTGACTACAATTAACTATAGAAAATCATGCCGCCAAGAAGGAACACACAGCCCGTAAGAAGAACGGCGCGAGTAGGACGACCTAGAACCAGGCTCGGAGAAGAAACTCCTGTAAACACAACCACCAATGAGGATGATAGAATCTCACGATTAGTAACACAGCAGATAGAGGCTGCTATACCCGCACTAGTAACCCAGCTTCAACAAAACCTAAACCTTGGAACTGCGACACCAGATAACGAAATACCAGTAGACGACGCCGTGAGAGGACAACTGGAGGAAGGAACTATAACTGAAAAAGGATGCTCCTATAAAGCTTTTATGTCATGTAGGCCCCAGGAATTTGATGGTAGAGGCGGAGCCGTACAAGCCCTACGCCGGTTGGACGAGATGGAATCAACCTTAGAAATCAATAACTGTGCCAACAACAACAAAACCTTGTTTGCTTCGCATTCACTAAAGGGAGAGGCACAATCCTGGTGGAAAATGGAAATGCATACTAAAGGTAGGCATGTTATGAATGGATTAAGTTGGGACGAATTCAGGGGTTTAGTAATAGAAAAATATTGTCCCTACAATGAAATAGAAAAATTAGAAACTGAATTCTTAGCACTAGAAATGAAAGAGGCAGCACATCGAGAGTACACTGACAGATATAATGAACTCTCAAGGCTAGTACCACACCTGGTGACCCCAGAAGCAAAAATGATAGAGAGATATATTTGGGGATTAGTATCACAAATAAGAGGGCTAGTGAAATCTGCTATGCCTAAAACTTTCCAAGATGTCGTAAGCCTATCAGGAAGCTTGACTGACGAAATGATAAGAAACGGATCTTTAAGTAACCCTAGATCAGGAGAGAAAATGGAAATGGAGTGATGATAACTCAGGAGGAAAGTTTAGAGGAAATTCCCAGAAAAGGATAGCCCGACAACCCACTCGAAACTTTTTAGGAATGACACGGGAAAAGAAACCACAAGCTGAAAACCAGCCATGGTGCAGCACCTATCAAAGATATCATCAGGGCAATTGCGCAATGGTAATCTGTTATAACTGCAAGAAAAAGGGACATATATCCCGAGACTGTAAAAGCCCCACTAACCCAAAACCAGTCTGTTATCAATGTGGAAACGAAAACCACTTTCGAAACGAATGTCCACAACTGAAGGGTAAGGCTCCGGTCAACCAAAACAACCCTCAAGGAAGAGCTTTTGTAATGCAAGCTGAAGAAGCTCGACACGATGTTGGAGCTGGAAAATATAGTCTATATTATCAACACTATGAAAGTCAACAAAAGTCAACGTCACGGTCAAAGTCAACAAAAGTCAAACCCGACACGTTCAAGACGAAGAACCGAGTCGAGACGTTGAACATTTAGATGACTAGGAGTTTTATTGTAATAAATATATTTTGTGTGAACAAAATATATTTTATCTTGTTTTTTAGTCATTTTTATGCTTAATATGTAATTTTGTATTAATTAGCCTAAGTCTAGGGGGTTAAGTGTAATTAGTGAAATTAGTCTATACTATAAATAGGTTAATTGTCATTAGTGTTGGTTAATGGTTGAATGACCAATTGATTGGGGTTTCCACTTTGTACAATATTATATGCAATCAATATAGATCAAAAGGGGTTTTATTGTGATTATCATTGTTTGATCTTACAAATCTTCATAATATTTGATTCAAGTGTTTATCCTGGAGTTACAATTTGGTATCAGAGCCATTTTGGATCAAATTCATTGAAGGTTTTGAAGATTATTGAAGCTGTTCATCATTGTTGTAGAGAGAGAAAGTGAGGTTTTAGAGAGAGAAACTAGATCTGAAAATTAAAAGTTTCAAATCTTCATCAAAATCATCAGATCTATAGACTTTTACAAGGAATTCGAAGATTTACAAGTTAAAACACAAATCTATTCCTAAATCTATACAAGATTCAACAAAAAAATTTTCAGATCCGGAGATTTTCTCTCTCACACACTAGTGTGTGTGTTCTTGGTGTTCTTGAGGATCTTCAAATCTTCAAATTATCAAGCTGCGAATTTACCATCATTCTTGAACGAAAGTTCACATGTTTGAGCGAAAATACTAGCGAAAATACTGCCAAAATCATCAACGAATCTGCGAAATTAAGAATTATTTCAGCAGAATTATAAAAATAAAAAGGGTCTGCGAAATTATAAACTACATGCTGCGAAATTAAATATTATAATCAAACTGCGAAACCACCTAACATATGCGAAATTATCAACAACCATCACCAAACCTCTGCTGCTTCAACTCCTGCTCAAAGGCCACCATTTCGACCTCCAGGCAAAGCTCCGGCACCAGCAGCGGCACCACCACCGCCGGCACCAGCAGGACCACCACCAACCATAGCTACACCAACACCTTTTTCACCTAGACGATCTCCACCACAATCAGCGACATCACCACCACCACCATCTATTTCACCAAAGTCATCAGTAACCAAATCTCCAACCGATAAAACTATTGATCTTGTTGCGACACAGCCCACGAAAGAAACTCTAGCCACCACTGAAACTCCCGTGCCAACAACCCCACCTCAAACACTGCCATTCAGTCCACCGCGGCGGTGGCACCATAGCTGCCGCCACCTTCATCCATCGAAATCTTCATTTATTCTGCATATTTCAGGGTGTTACAACCACCATTGGAACCAACATGACGAGAGGAAGAAGATGATATATTGTACGTACCGTGACTCGCCGGAAAAATTCGCCGGAACCCTAGCCGCCACGAACTTCTCTCTTCGGTATCTCCTTCGTTATTGATTTTCAGAGCAAACCGAGGCCGCCATTGGTTTCAGGAGGTTGAGATTAGCGGGGATAAGGGGTTGCTTTGGTCATAGCTCGCCGGATTATTTTTCCGGCCACCGTGGGACGGCGGCGGCTCGCCGGAACCCTAGCGGGTTCATTGCTATCCGCCTCTTTTTTTTTTCTCTCTTGTGTGTGTGTTGAGTAGTGTATGTGTTAGTATTTTAGAGTTAGGGTTTGAGATTGGTTTAATGGACCTAAAAGTGTTTTCTCATTGGGCTAATTTCAAGATTAAAAGTGGGCTAACAATTTGGGCTAGTTAAAGGATTATAATTGGGCTAGCAATTACTTGGTAATTGGGTTGGGTTGTGTAAGATTGGAAGTTGTTATTGGGCTGGATCTTTCAAAGAATTGGGCTAATAATTTGTATGAGTTTTAACAGTTGGGCTAATTACAAGTTTATAATTGGGTTGGATATATTTTTGTTATAATAATCAAAGAAAGAATTCATTTTTTTAAAAAAAAACAAACGCTATAAAGAAATTTTCATCAATTTTGCAAGATTTATATAAAAAAAAACAAGCTGACCTGGCAGCTTGACCCCAGTTGCTAAGATTTTCTAGCGTGACATTTTAAAAAAAAAAATTATTTTTCCCGGGGGAGAATTCTTTTATAATTTTTGGGAAAAATATTTTTGGGGCGTTTAATTGTTCAAAATTAATACAATCATGTCATCTTCAGAAGACTTTAAATCAGATAATCTCACAATGGCACAAAGCCGGTTTGATTCTTTTGCAGGTACAAAGAAAGAAAAATTGTCAGATTTAATTGATCGATTTTTAAAAGTAGCAAATAATCTAAAGAAGCATGTGCCTGATCTCAGTAATCATGAACAAATTCAAAAGCTTCTCGAGTCTCTTCCATCCGAATGGAATCATCAAGTTAAAATGCTGAAGCAAGAAAGAAGTTATGTCGACACAAAACTTATGGATATAATCAACAGACTAAAATCTCTCGAGCTAGATATCCAAAGAAACGAATTTCAACAAGCCGTGTTCCCACATCAAACTAACGCGCTTAATACTGATCTTGTCTCTTCTGTAACAAGCATACTTGATTACAAAACATAGATGATTGAAAAGTTGAAGTTATTGAGAACTGATTCGGATTTAAATTTTGAATCCAAAGAAACTGTTGAAGAGAACTATGAAGCTCTGAGAGTCGATAATGATACTAAACCGGAGTCTGTGAGAACTGATGATGATAAGATTGGAAAAGCTGATAGAAGAAAGAAAGAATTTGAGGTTGAAGAGATGCTGAAGGTCAAAGATGATGAACAACAAGGAATCACAAGGGTTTGCAACTGTGAAAAGAGCTTAGCTGCAGAACGAACTATCATGGGTCTTCCTTATGAGACTGTTCAGGATATGTGTTCTTCGTTATGCAAAATCCGGTTATTTGGGATTTATAAGGCAAACAGATTGTTATTGGAAAATGAAAAAGAATTAAAAACAATCAATCAGGAATTAAAGAAAAATGAAATTGCTTTTTCAAGAAAACTTAATGAAGCATTGGCTGAAAATGATCTTTTAAGAAGAACCATTTTGGAGCGTAACGTTGAAATTAATATTTTGAGAGAAAGGGCTGTTTTAGCTCAATTTGAAACAACTCAGCTTCAAACAAAGCTTGATAAATGGACCCTTTCACACATGAAAAAGGATGAACTTATTGCTAAACAACAAGGGGTGCGGGTAAAACATGGGATTGGATATAAATCTGATGGTGAAACTGTATTTAATTCAGTTCCACCTCCTTCTACTTTATGTTATTCACCAATCCCCAAACCTCATTCAACAAATGATTTGATTGAAGCTGCAGAAACTAATCATTTAAATGCAAGTTTAAGCAGTGTTAATCTTAAAGAGGATAGAGATGTGCAGGATTCTCCTGTAGGTTTGGGATTCCTCAGGCAAGGGTCTGATAAGAAGATTAATGATGATTCCACTTCTGATGCTTCATCACCAATATCAGTTACTTCTCCAACCTTCTTCAACAAATTCAAAACAGGTAATATTCCTTCGTTTGTTCCTGTCAAGTTTGTTAAAGAAGGAACGGTTGTCGAATCATCAAGCAATCAGAATCCTATAAGAGAAGCTGACACAATAAGAGATGTCAATCAAGATCCGTTGGAGAAAGATCTGTGTATACGTGACTGGACAAGCTCAGATGATGAATCAATCACAGAGGTGCGTGTTGGTTCCTCACAGATCAAGATGTCTCCTAACATTGTCAAGTCACAAAAGCTTCCAAACGCTGAATCAAGACCAATACGGATCTCTTCTCCAATTGCAAAGCAACCTAATCAACCAGTAAAGATCTCATTCACTGTTCAGGAAAGGAAACTTCAGAACAAGCAAGGATCTCCAACAACCTCAACGCAATCTCCAATTTCAAATGCTTCACACGGGTCAGTCAAGCATCAAAAGCCATTCAAGGCTTGTTTTAAGTGTGGAAAAGAAGGTCATGTGGTAAAGAAGTGCCCTCAAAGACTTGCTTCGAATGGTAAAGGCAAAACGAATTGCTTCTTCGAATGTAAGTCTACAAAGAATATTCCAGACGGTAAAGGGAACATGGGTTGCTTCTCTGGATCAAGAGGTAAAAAGCACACATCTTTGAATGGTTGGATGAAAAACCCTCCATCCAAACCTTTTCATGTGAAGCCGGTTTCACATGATTCAAAGATTAAAATGACCAAAGGTTTCAAACCAAATTCTTTTCCTTCCGGTCTTAAACAGAAAATGATTTCCAAATTTAATTCATTCAAATCCAAGTTAATTGAACCGAAGCAAATTTGGCAAATTAAAAAGAAGGATACAACAATCCCTGATTGTTTAAACGGTTGTGTGCCGAAGCAGGTTTCTTATATTGATAAAAAAGGAACCTCCAGGACTACGATGGCCTGGGTTCCCCTTTCAAACTAATTTGTTTATGAGTGCAGGAACAATTCAGGAGGACTGTTAGTAATCCGGTTTACTGACAGAGATTGTTCTTGATTCAAATTTTAGGCGGAACAAACAGGTTAAGGTCATGGTATTATATCCACAATCTGGATTTTTATCTACATTATCACAGTTCTCATTTCACAATCACTGCATATTTTCTTGAGCATTCATTTCTTATCATCATATCAGTGTAGTTTGGAAGACCTTCTTTGATAAATTTTTATTTTTGTATAGTTTTATAAAAAATTAAAAAAAATTAAAAAAAATAAAAAATAAAAAAATAAAAAATAATAATAATAAAAAATATAAAAAAAAGAAAAGTTTGCAAAAATAAAAATTTAGGGGGAGAGTATATGTAAATAAAAATGAAAAGAGAACTGGGAACTTGATTTGAGATGATTGAGAAATGATTGTATATCTTCTTGCAATGCTTGTTTTTGCATGACTTGCGTTTTTAAAATGAGAAATGATAGTAACTGATGCTGTTATCTGATTTACATCTTATTTTTAATTGCAAATAATAGAAAAACAAACAGATTCTTTAATGATATGCTTGGTAGACTCAGCCTGAAGAATAAAGTAGACAGCAGCATAATGATTTAAATTAAAACATCATGCTTAAGGATGTCTGGATTTACGCAATCATTTTGGCCTGCACAAAAACTGAGTCCTGACAAAAATTGGATTGAGAATTGATCTTTAACTCACCATGATACAAATCATATAAGCCATATCTTTGAGCCATGATTGGTGTATTTATGTGTCTTGTGTTTGTGCTAATCTCCTCTGCTGTACGGAAGTACTGACCTGGAGTGATGATCTCCTCTGCTGTACGATAGTACTGACCTGGAGCTCTCATCGGCACATGATTAAATGGTCATCTCCTTTGTTATACGTGAGTATAGACCTGGAGCTCTCACCATTTTGATCTAAGTAGTGTCAAATCATCTAATTCATCACAGAATGCAATATTCTGTTGATAATCACTTGCACACTAATGCACACGCCTTGCTCTATAAAGATCGTATCAAAATTCAAGAAATCCTGAGGTTGGGTGAGGGTTTTTGCCAAATGATTGTGGGGTCCTAGAATTCTAAAGCATTTAATCGAACCTTAATGAATCATCTTCTGCTTGTTGAAAAAGATAGGGCATGAGTTTAAGTGGACAAACATACCAGCAATCGTTATTGATCTGTTTGACAATTTCAAAATCATTCAAAGACTGTTATTAGATTCAGTTATCAGTGTGATCTCATTGCTTGTCGATGATTAAAGTCATCTTTGTGCTAAAGTATATCTTGAGGATGTGATCTCATGATCGATTAAGTTCTCGGTAATTAAAAATATACAAATTAAAAAAAATGTTATAATAAATATATATACATTAAAAATAGAAAAATATAATGAAATTTCATTTCAAAATTTTTTTTAGGTCTTCCATATTATGCTGTTACAATTTTATCATTTTCATGCATTTCACGGAAATTGCGTAGGAACCGAACACGGGTTCACTTGTTTTCAAACACAAATAAACACGGGTTTATTTTGTTAAAATGAAATGATCTAATTAGAAATGTCGAGATTGTGTTTGTGAATGTGTTTCAGATTTTTGCTTTAAGTGATGGCCGATCATCAGTTGAGCAGTGTACCTGATCAGAGAATTTGTTCCTCAAGTTTGCAGAAGATACCGAGCTAGGAATCCTCCTCCTACATCTTCTGAAGCACTCAAGATTAGAGATTTGGAAAAGCTGTTCCATATTCCTCACAAAGAATGCACTCGAAAAGGGGGAGCATATAAATAGGGGGAGCTTATGAGATGAATAACTTTTCTCATCAGATTCAGAAAGATTCAAATTGAAGATCTTTCTATTGTTGACTTCTCGATGCTGAATTCGTATGAAGACGTTGATAATGATAGACTAAGGGGGAGTATTGTTGGAGCTGGAAAATATAGTCTATATTATCAACACTATGAAAGTCAACAAAAGTCAACGTCACGGTCAAAGTCAACAAAAGTCAAACCCGACACGTTCAAGACGAAGAACCGAGTCGAGACGTTGAACATTTAGATGACTAGGAGTTTTATTGTAATAAATATATTTTGTGTGAACAAAATATATTTTATCTTGTTTTTTAGTCATTTTTATGCTTAATATGTAATTTTGTATTAATTAGCCTAAGTCTAGGGGGTTAAGTGTAATTAGTGAAATTAGTCTAGACTATAAATAGGTTAATTGTCATTAGTGTTGGTTAATGGTTGAATGACCAATTGATTGGGGTTTCCACTTTGTACAATATTATATGCAATCAATATAGATCAAAAGGGGTTTTATTGTGATTATCATTGTTTGATCTTACAAATCTTCATAATATTTGATTCAAGTGTTTATCCTGAAGTTACACACGAACCGGAGGTTGTAACGGGTACGTTTCCTATAGACAATCAGTACGCTACTGTGCTATTTGATACTGGAGCAACCCGTAGTTTTGTTTCAAACACGTTTAGACCACTACTTGACCTAACCTCAGAAAAGTTAAATAAAAAATATATGATAGAACTAGCCGATGGTAAGATAATTGAAGCCTATGAAATCATTTCTAATTGTACTATAAATCTAGATAAAAATTGTTTCAATATAGATTTGATTCCTATTGATTTAGGAGGATTTGATATTGTTGTGGGAATGGATTGGTTAAGTAAAAATCAGGCTGAAATAGTATGTGGCAAGAAAATTATAAGAATTCCACTGATTAATGAAAATAGAACACTTTGTATATATGGTGAGAAACCTAGAGGTGTCATGAAGATAATTTCCTGTAAGAACGCACAAAAATGTTTAAGAAAGAAATGCTTAGCTTTCCTAGCTCATATTGTTGACACCAAGGTAGATAAAGTAAACCTAGAAAATATTCCTATCGTCAATGAATATTTTGATATATTTCCTGATGAATTACCTGGTTTACCACCCCCTCGTCAAGTAGAGTTCAAAATTGAGTTAATACCAGGAACAACCTCTATTGCTAAGACACCCTACCGTTTAGCACCCACAGAAATGTAGGAATTAATTAGATAACTTCAAGAACTATTGAACAGGAGTTTATACGTTCTAGTGTGTCACCCTGGGGAGCACCCGTTTTATTTGTTAAAAAGAAAAATGGAACGTTTAGAATGTGTATAGACTATAGGGAACTTAATAAGGTAACTATAAATAATAGGTATCCCCTACCCAGGATAGACGACCTATTTGACCAATTACAAGGATCTAGTTACTTTTCAAAAATAGATTTAAGATCAGGATATCATCAGGTAAGAGTTCAGGATGAGGATATACCAAAAACAGCATTCAGAACTAGGTATGGACATTATGAATTTCTTGTAATGCCATTTGGGTTAACCAATGCTCCAGCTATATTTATGGATTTAATGAATAGGATATGTAAGCCTTATTTAGACAAGTTTGTCATAGTTTTTATAGATGACATTTTAATCTATTCAAAAAATAAGGAGGATCATGAACAACACTTAAGGTTGACCTTGGAATTGTTAAGAAAAGAAAAATTATATGTAAAATTCTCAAAATGTGAATTCTGGAAAAGAGAAGTGTTATTCCTTGGACACATAGTTAACCAAGAAGGTATACAAGTAGATCCAGCAAAAATAGAGGCTGTTAAGAAATGGGAAGATCTCAAAACACCAACAGAAGTACGCCAATTCTTAGGACTGGCCAAATATTATCGGAGATTCATAGAAAATTTTTCAAGAATAGCTCAACCCCTGACTGAATTAACTTAAAAGGATAAGCCATACATTTGGGAAGAAAAGCAAAAGGCTGCATTCGAACTCTTAAAAAGTAAATTATGTAGTGCACCTATCTTGTCATTACCGGAAGGGACTGATGATTTTATAGTATATTGTGACACGTCTCGTCAAGAATTTGGATGCGTATTAATGCAACGGAGTAAAGTAATTGCCTATGCCTCCAGACAACTTAGGGGAAGTGAAAAGAATTACACTACTCATGATTTGGAATTAGGAGCAGTAGTATTTGCACTACAGATCTGGAGACATTATCTGTATGGGACAAAATGTACAATATATATAGACCATAAGAGTTTACAACACATATTTGATCAGAAAATGCTGAATATGAGACAAAGAAGATGGATAGAACTATTAAGTGATTATGACTGTGAAATCAAATACCATCCGGGTAAAGCAAATGTAGTAGCAGATGCATTAAGTAGGAAAGATAGAGTTAAACCATTACGGGTACGTGCCATGAGAATGGAACTACAATCAGATATGTTAAATCAAATACGGGAGGCCCAACAAAAAGGTAAGTTGGAGATGAAAGGACAAATGAAAGATTTGGAAGAAGGTGCAAATGGAATTTTAAAGTTC
Organism: Flaveria ramosissima; assembly: GCA_025215565.1. Classification (NCBI taxonomy): domain Eukaryota; kingdom Viridiplantae; phylum Streptophyta; class Magnoliopsida; order Asterales; family Asteraceae; genus Flaveria; species Flaveria ramosissima. Next base: position 52,738,911 of record CM046045.1, on the reverse strand, counting down.
AAGGGAAGAACATGGATACCCGATAATGATATACTTAAAAGAATCATACTACAAGAGGCACATAAATCAAAATATTTTATGCATCCAGGAAATAACAAAATGTATAAAGATTTGAAAAGCCATTACTGGTGGCCCGGCATGAAGAGATCAGTCGGAGAATTTGTAGAAAGATGTGATACATGTTCAAGATTTAAAGCTGAATACCAAAAACCCTCAGGATATCTGCAACAACCCGAGATTCCAGAATGGAAATGGGACCAGATCACCATGGATTTTGTAACTAAACTACTAAGAACCTCAAGTGGGTATGACACAATTTGGGTTATAGTAGATAGATTAACCAAATCAGCACACTTCTTGCCGATTAGAGAAGATTATAAAATGGAGAAATTAGCAAGAATTTACGTGCGGGAAATTTTTTCTAGACATGGAATACCCATCTCAATTATATCTGACAGAGACAGTAGATTCATATCTAGGTTTTGGCAAACCCTACAAAAAGCTTTAGGAACCCAAATAAATCTTAGTACAACATACCATTCGCAAACAGATGGACAAAGTGAAAAGACAATTCAAACATTAGAAGATATGTTACGTGCTTGTGCATTGGATTTTGGTGGCAATTGGGATATACATCTACCTTTGATAGAGTTTTCTTATAATAATAGCTATCATTCCAGTATTAGAACAACCCCATTTGAAGCCTTGTAGGGAAGAAAATGTAGATCACCACTATGTTAGAATGAAGTAGGAGATAGGGAACTTATAGGCCATGACCTAATTCAAGAAATATCTGACAAGATCAAGGAAATCAAAAATAAATTGAAGGCAGCATGTGATCGACAGAAAAGTTATGCTGATAAAAGAAGAAAGCCACTAGAATTCCAAGTTGGAGATAAGGCTTATCTGAATATATCACCCACAAAAGGAATCATTTGATTTGGGAAAAGGAATAAGTTAAACCCTAGGTATGTTGGACCATTTGAAATCATTGACAAAGTTGGCCAAGTTGCGTATAAGTTAAATTTACCCCAAGAATTAAGGGAAGTACACAACACTTTTCATGTATCCAATCTAAAGAAATGTCTAGCAGATGAGGCATTAAAAATTCCAGTTCAAGAAATAAGGATAGACAAGAAGCTCCATTTTATGGAAGAACCACTAGCCATATTAGATAAAGAAGTGAAAAGGCTAAGAAAAAGTAAAATTCCCATAGTGAAAGTTAAGTGGAACGCTAAGAGAGGACCAGAATATATGTGGGAAAGAGAAGATGAAATCAGAAGAAAGTATCCCCATCTATTTAAGTTAGTGATCAGATAAGTTCCTCTCAACTTTAGGTATTACTCTCCAAATAAATTTCGGGACGAAATTATTTTTAAGGGGGGAGAATGTGACAACCCTAAAAATTTAAGATTTCATACGTTAATATTTTTAAACCATTATATATATATATTACTCTATATTTGGGTAACTTGTTATAAATTATATTTGTTTATGTGTATATATATATGTTATACGTATGCATGCTTGCATGCACGCACAAAAATTTACGTGTGCATGTATTCGAATACGTAATCCTTTGATATTGAACCTTATGTGACCAAAATACATCACCTATATAACACCAAACAAACACCAAGTGAACCAAATACAACCCAATCAAACACCACCATACAATACAACATCAAAGAAAACTTGACATCAAAACAAATTAAGCAAACCTTAAACACTCAAACCTCAACCTAAACACCATTTAAGTTCAAGTCTCGGTTCATTAGACGATTAAGCAACCCGATTAACACCCTAAGCATTAGTTACCTTGTAATAATGACATGATGACTCACTTACCTCCTTTGATTGCCACCTATCTTCACCATAACACCAAGCAAGTCCCAAAACCTGCCACATATCGGTTTCTCCCCATGCTCGCCACCTTAACACCCTAAGATATACACCTCACCTATCTAATACCTAGACCTAATGATTTCTACTCCACTACAACAACCTTATCGACTAACCATGGGAATTCACACAACAACCGCATATCACTACCAACTAAGCTCTCGGCTACCGCCACACCACCACAACCGTATACCATCCCCATTCGGTCGCTCCTCAACCGCACACCACCACCTTTAACTCTCGGTTACTAATACAAACACCACTCCTTCACCTCTCAACCGAACACCATCAACATCACCACTCACGGTCACCACTATAACATCACCGCAATCGAAGACCATCACCTTCCAAACCAACTTTTGCAAAGAAATCGCAACTTTGGGAGCTCAAGACATCCACGCGAGTTGGAGCATCGGAGAAAGAAGCTACTATCAGCTATCATCACCCTTTTCTTTTGTCAAAATCAAGGTTTCATCCTCTAAACCATAACTAGTTAAGATTACAAAGACTATACATGTGTTTAAACAAACACATATGACTAACCTTTTTGATTTAACATTCAAGATCTTCATGAATCTTATAAACATATCAAACTTATTCAAAATTCAGTAAGGGGTTTTATGAATCTGAAATAAATAAGTAAATCTTGACAATCAAAAGTTATATAAAATTATCAACAAAGGGTTAAAATTTATGTGTAACTTGTTAAATTCAGTTTATTATGTTATTGACTATGATTGTAGGAACAAATACTGAAAATATGTTTAGCATATTAAGAAATATAGTTCTGCGAATTTTGATACCATTTCTATAAGTAAAATAATTTATATAAATTATCTAAGTATTTAAAAGAAAAATTCATGCTGGAAGAAACGACCCTGGAAAAAGAGTGGAAAAATTATATATTGATTATTACAATTTATTAGACTTACAGAAAAAGTTTCGTGACCTAACTCAAAGATATGCCTAAGTTATGAATTTTTAAAGGTTCTGCTAACTGAAAATCGGGAAAAATACTTAAACTATGAAATAAATTATGAAAAGTTTACAGAAAATATGAAAATTAGAATAGAACAGCCTGTATAAAAATAGAAATTTTTGGACATATTCTGATATTTTTACTGAATATTGGTAAAATGATAAAAATCATGAAAATTGAGTCTGCCATGATTTGGGATTTGAAAAAATTTTGAGAAACTATAAAAGTTGTGATAAGTATTCAAATAATATAAAAATTAAACTGTAAATAATAAGAAAATGAAATTTTACTATATTATGTCTAATTTTAGGACCCACTTACTATAAAAATTTCATGATGTATACCTTAATATTCTGAAATAAATTTTATAATTTGAGGTGCTTAAAATGTTAAAGAAAAGATATTTTTCTAAACTATAAATATTTTTGTTTATAGGTTATCATTTGAAGTAAAAGGTGAGATTCATAGCCCCATTTTTATTTTTATAATCTTTTGGGGGAAGAAGCATACTGTTTTATTAATTGATGCATTACTAAGATTTTTTTGAGATATACTGTCATTTATGTTACAACCATTAATTCGGATGTGGAACCGTTAGATAATATTTGTAGCGCTACTTAGGAAAATATTTCCTGCACCAACAGGATGAGTGTTGTGATGCTATATTATCTGATTTATGAATTATGTTATGACAGTTATGGATGATCTGATTATTAAGTAAGGTTTGGTTGTATCTGATGCATCAATAATATTTTGTTTAAGATAAACCTGTGAACTCACCAACTTTATGTTGACTATTTTGAGTATGCTTTTTCAGGAATTTATCATGACTAACAGCTTAATGTTCTCTTTTGATGTGTATAACGGCTGGGGAGAGATAATGGGGAAAGTCTGTGTGAATCTAACTGTGAATATGTACGATCTCAGCCTATCGGTGGACGCGCATTTCCACCGTTACTAAAGATGTAGCAGTTAGATAATATGTTTGTATTAGGATTATATTTAGATCAAATTTTGACTATTATGATTTGATGTAATCCTAACTCTAATATTATCTTATGAATTATGTTATGTTTGTCTTATGCTGCTGTGCTATCTGTTAAAATTTGTAAATCAATGAGTTCTGAACAGACAAGTCACACCCTAAGCATCTCACGCTTCCGCCGGGATGTGACATAGTTCATTACTTTAAGAGTGCGGATGCTGATCGGTAATGATTCAACACTTAGCAGAATTCGGCAGATGGCAGCCACTGCTGAATCGTTGAGTTTTCGGTAGCTTCATTCTCCTCATAGATCAACAAAGATATTACGAGAATCACTATTATCGTTTTCAGATGTTTGGTTTGATGTTGTTGTGGTTTACACTATACTTATGATTGTTACAATACGTCAGAGGTGCACAAGAGGTTAGACCCAGCAAGGACTGCACAATCATACGAATCTGACAATAAAAAAATATATGTCCCTAAAGAGAAAATAAGGAGAACTTAGTAAAAAACTCCAAGTTATTTGCGATGACATGTAGAGAAGAGCATTAATAGGTAAAACCTTCAGTTAAGGAACCATCATCACTATACATAGTTGAAGGAACTACCTTTCAATGGTTTATAGTGGCTATCTTACAAGACACGAATGAGGATTTTTTAAGGTATTTATGGATGTTTCGTTGGTGTTTGGAAAATCAATTGATCACTATTAAAAGAACTTTATTAAAATGTTTACGAGATACAAGGGTTTAATCTGGCACTCACTTAGGAGAAGTATCATTGTATGGTCCAGGAATGTACTTATTTTGCATAAGATCTCAAAGAATTGCCTTAGCTGGATAAGGCCAAGATTAAGACCATTTCCATACATCCATCACATTTTCTTTGTAAAGTTCAATAGGATCTTCCTTGGACATGAACTTTTTACTAGAGATTTATAACAGATTTTTAAGGATTGCCACACCCCGTAAAAGTTCGATAAGTCGGTTCCAACACCGCTAGAATGAATTCAATTATTATTTAACTCGATCTCAATAGTAGAGAGAGATAAATATATGGGGCGGTTGATTTTGAGCTTTGGAGCAGTTAAAAGAGAAACCTCATAAAAAAAACTTCATAAAACCTTACAAACCTAATTCACATCCAAAAACTACAATTTGCTCTAATAAATCAACATTTGGGGCAGTTTATTCAAACGACTTTATAAATGAAATTTTGAGGCGATTTCTTAAACCACTTTAATAATTAACATATTTAGAGTGGTTTCAATAAATTGTTTTATACTAATACTAGGCTATAAACCCATGTGATACACGGGATGCGAATAATAATATTATACAAATAAAAAAGTAAATTTCATACATGTGAAATAAAAATATTTTGGATGAATGGTAACACAAATGACAATTTATAGTGAAATTACAAATTGCTAAAAACTTCTTCGTAAGCATATTTTTTGTTGTGAATGTAAGCTTCTCATCTTTTTCGAAAAGTAAAAGTTTCAAACCATCTCTACTTTTAACCCTAAATAAAACAACAAATAACTTGCAATTACTTTTTAATGTTTACCTTATCAAATTTATCATAATAACATAATTCTTTGCTATAATATAAACACTAAAATTTTGGTCTTCTAAGTCCATTAAAGTCGGTGGGTAATAGCCCATTAAAGCATAACGGCCCAATGGCCTATTAGGGTTTGATGGGCCAAGGCTCATTATGGTGTGTATGTGTGTGTGGGTCTAAGCCCCCTATAGTTGGGCCCAAATCGTGGGCTTCAACCTATAGTTTTGTCTAACCAAATTTGTTATCATTAAGTGGCCTGTGAAACATTGGATATATATATATATATATATATATATATATATATATATATATATATATATATATATATATATATATATATATCTCTATATATATATATCTATATATATATATATATATATATATATATATATATATATATATATATATATATGTGTGTGTGTGTGTGTGTGTGTGTGTGTGTGTGTGTGTGTGTGTTAATTATTTACATAAAAATGACGGATAAATCTATATGCTAATAATATAAGCATATGATAATTAAAAGATGATAGATAAATAAGTATATATTTAATTAGAACATAAATTAAAGAATACAAACCTTTATGGCTAAATTGTAGTTGAAGATGATAGATGAAGATAATATACCAACAAATTCTTACACTATAAAAAATTTAGATGCAATATAATAAATTTTTGTCTTAATTAAATAAATAAATATTAAAGACTTCTATTAAACAAAAGTATACATATACATCAAATGATTTGTAAATATATGATTTTAAGTATATGTGTGGTTAATGATCAAATAATTACATGAGGGAGAAGAAGATCATGTTTTTGAAATTAGTATACAAACTTCTAGTTTGCCACATGGCATCTTTTTAAAGCTATCTTTTGTCACGTAGCAGCTTCTAACCTCTCCATCCTCTATATCCGTTTAATTTAGGCGCGGATGCTTATACGGATCCGGTTGGACCCGAATTCAAATATGGATCCTTTATTATCGCAAAGAAGCTCTCTCCAAACCTAATTTTCCCTTTCTTCTCCTTCGTCTCTCCTAATTCTACTTATACTAAAGCCTTCGAAACCCTAGATCTATGAACCGAAGTCTAACAGAACCCGTCATCAAAGGCATCCAGTACTCAAGCAAACATCATCTTCATAAATGCATCATTTATATACGTATTATATGTATTTGTTCAAAAAACATTCTTCTCACGAGCTTCATTTAAGGTTTGAATCTCACATCTGATGCGTGTTTTTTGTTCGATTTACTGTTGATATTCTTTAAATAACTATAGGCTGTTTTAATTAATTTTATTTGTTGTTTGATCGAATGGCGTAACTCTTCAGGTTATCATCTTCAGCTGACGTTTTTGATTTAGGGTTCGATTCAGGCATGCTTTCTTTCTACACTGCTACTTTATTGTTCCCCAGATGTACTATTTTGACATAACGCTTTGAATTTATTATTTGGATATGATGATTACTTATTGCAAGATAACCTATATTATAATATTGTTAATTATTTATTACTTTTGTTGTTTAACACACCGAAATTGGTCGGTGGTGGGCACATGGTGGCTAGAGACGCCAAGTTCAAATCGATTTTAGAATTTTAGGACAATTTTTATGGTCATGTGATGGGGTGGAATAAAGTAGAGGAAAAGAATTATCTTTCTGAATTACAAAAGTTGTAGAGCTACTTTGTATGTTTAAAGATTATTATTGTTGCTTTGATATTGTAATCAAAATCAAACCTATGTTTATCTAAGATGTTCATAAATTGAGCTTAGATAATAGCAATGTTGAGAATGAATTTGTAGATTACGTTACATGAGTGATTGGAACTTAAATTCAGAAACTAAAGTAAAAAGTGTCTTGATTTTGGTTTGGATATGTGATTGCATTACAGGATTTGGTATTATTATATGGCTAGATAGAGCAAAGTTTCTTCGGACAAGCCATTATGAAAGCTTTGATAAGAACGAACAAGTTTGACAAGAAAGTGAATCATGATACCCTTAATTGAGATGATGAGGTAAAATTTTAGTTCGGTTTACTAATTTTAGCAAGTATTTGTTGACAAAGTAGTATGGTTTAATCCTCTATTTGCATGATGGTTCCTTTGATGATGAATTTGCTAAAGTTGGCATATCGTTCCTGAGGTTGCCTAATGACCAAGGCAAGTAAGCATATGGTGATCAGTTTTGAGTATCAAATTAAGATATATTTACTCATTTGAAATGATTTATAAGGTTTCATATGAGGTTGATGCCTATAAAACATTCAAAGTCTTTCCTGCATGCATACACTGAAATACATAGTAGAAATACTTCGAAAGTTTTACACTCTACATCAGGAATATTCTAAGTGTAAAATCTTCCGAAGCCAAGACCAACATCTTCCGAAGCCAAAAGTGAAGTCTTCTGAAGCCAAGAAGTGAAGACTGATTTCTTCCGAAGACTTTTGAAATATGTTTATCTGATGTACTGTTCCATAAAGCTGGACCACTTTTCGCTGCAACTCTGTTGACTCATCAACTTTCACAAGTTGGTGAAAAGGTTCATGTTATTGGTAACTGTACATTGAGGTCTTGAGTCTGTGTTTTCTACTTTATGTACTTTTATCCTTTTTGTATTATATAAGAATGTGAGCTATGGCATGTCATAGTCACTAGTCAAAAGGAAATCTGCCTTTTGACTCTACATTTGTGTAAGGCCCCGTTCCCGGAGACCTCACAGTTGGTCATTCACAGCATTAAATACATTATAAATTTGCAAACTTAAGCAGCGGAATCATTTTAACAAAAACCATTCATTTCATTTCATTACACCCTGTTGTTAAGCAATACACTATTGTTTAATCGAATACAAAAGAACTGTTTAATTGCATTACAAAACAACATAAATAATAGTTATGAATGGATGTCAGTCTTTCCCTGCGAGTAGCTTTACCCTCGTGCCATCCTCAGCAATAATTACCTGCCAACTGAAAATGTATAAAAGTCAGCGCTGCTGAGTGAGTTCTAGTTTTATACGTAATAAAATACTTTCTGTATGTTGTATAGGAAAATACTCTTTTCTTTTAAAATACAATTCTTTACTGTATATGCGAGCACGCATTAACTATATGAACAAATACTGTTCGATCTCTTTACTGTATACCTTGTTTACTCTGTTTTCTTTATTCTTTATCTTTCATTGTCTGTATGGACCAATGAGCAATACCCCAACTATATGCGCGATGGAAAACGGGTGATGGGCCATCTATATCCCTCGAAAGGGTAAACTATATCCCTCGAAAGGGTGAACTGTATCCCTCGAAAGGGTGCTGTGTACTGTATACAAGGCCGACCCAATCACCCAGGGTACGCTACAAGGGTCCTGCCAATCTCCAAGACTGGCCCTGTGTGCATAAAAGGGTAGCTAACCCGCAGCACAGTTGAGCTAACGACAACACGGTCGTGTACCTCCTATAAGCTTGCAAGACTTGTTAACATTTTATTAATGTTCCTCTTCTTTTCTTTATGGCTCTTTCTCTTTATTATTACAATATACTTTACGTTACGATAATAAATATACCACGTAAAGTCACATTCTATAAGTAATAATATTAATAGCAATAATAATAATAAGGAACAATCATAAGACAATCATAATCAATCATAATGATGCATGAAACCCATCATTGATATACCCTAGTCAACCCTCGTTTAAAACCCTAAAGGCACAGACTCCTAAACATTCTGCATTAAATTCTAAGGGTTAGGAGCATGGCACCATTTAGGCTGATGGACCCTGTTCAGGCGTATGGGTACTTGGGCGCATGGGACACTTAGGCGCATGGAAACTCAGGCGCATGGACCACTTAGTCGCATGGCCATTCGGGTGCATGGGTACTATTGGGGCGTATGACCCCTTTCAGTCACATGGATACTTAGGTGTATTGATTAATCAGGCGCATGGGCCGCTCAGGCGCATGGGCCATTCGGACGCATGGGGCATTCGGGCGCATGGGCTATACTTAAGACATTTGTAAGGTAATCTTAGGCGCATGAGCTACTGTTTGGGCGCATGGATTACACTTAAATTATTCTATGGCATTTTCAGGCATATGAACCTTCTGCATATCATGTTCCTAATATGTTTTCAGACCCAATCATCAAACCCATATGTTCTAAACTTAACATGGCTATTCTAAACATGAACAACCTATAAACATTCAAGAATCAACATTTAACAGGCATAATACATACGGGTAAACATACATAAACTTTGTAAAAACTTTTTAATACATTTTCAGCCCCAAAGAGAGTTTTAAAACAAGTAAAACCGGGGTCTAGAACTCACCTGGTGTAACTTTGGGTGTATCTTCCTTCTAACCCGAATGCAAATGAGTTTGAACACCTAGAACACCACCAAACACACACACACACACGAGCACATACACAAACACATAAGCACATAAACATGTAACCGGGATAAAACCCATCATAAACACTTAAAAACCTTGAATTCTTAACTTGAATTCACTTTCTCTTCTTCTTCTTTTCTCCAACCGAGAGTTCTGCTCTCTTCCTTTCTCTCTCTAAAGATCCGATTAAAAAAGGTGATATGAAAAGAGGGTGGGCGGCCATGCCCACCTTTACACCAACTTTTCAAAGATTTTGTCCTTTTGGACACTTTTAGTCCCTCTACTTGGGCTTTATTGCTTTTTCTTCTTTTATTCTTCGTTTCTCGTTCTTTCTTTTCTTTTTAAGAAATAACCGGGTGTTACAAGTTGATTGTGTTGTTGTCTAGAACTTAGGTTTCCATCTGGCCTTCTAAGTATGGCCGGATGTAGGATGTAGTATAAAGTATCTCAGGTCCTAGTATCTTTCTTCATGCTTTGTAACACTTGTAAAGAACTTGAGAGCAATATACAACATTCTTGAAAACCAATACTTGTGTTGTTTGCTTCTAGTTTTGTCTCATATTTACTTGTGTTCTAACTGTCAAACCTTATAAGTTACCAGTTTCCTAGTTGATCTGTTAAGTATTCTAAAGCTCTCTCCTCATTGTGTGTTGTGTTGTGAGTGACAAATCCTTTGAACGGTCCTGCAATTGGTATCAGAGCATTCCAGGCTCTTGATTGTAAGATCTCACCATCTTAAGATCCCTCACACACATAAAATAATTAACATCTCAAATGGCAGCTATCACTAAAGCTGATATGGAAACTGGAACCATGACAAAGCCCTCACTGATCACTCCTGAAGACTTTGACACTTGGTGCCAACGGATGGAAGGGTTCATCAAGTCACAAGACTCGATGATGTGGGAATCTGTTGTCTCAGGGCCTTACATGCCAAGCACCTCTTCAGCTGCTGCTGGAGGTGGTATGATTCCAAAGGCTATGGCTGACTATTCTGAAGAAGACAGAAAAAGAATAGAGATTGATAAGAAAAACATTACAGCCCTTCAAACTGCTCTTCCAAACTCCATATATAGAGGCTTCAAGAAGTGCAAAACAGCTAAACAGCTATGGGATGCACTGAATCTGATGTATGAGGGGTCAAATGAAGCCAAGGAGAATAAGAAGGATCTCCTGAAGCAGCAGTTTGAAAACTTCACCTTCAAATCAGGTGAAACCATGACTCAACAATACTTCAGGTATGTTGAAATTATGGATACTCTAATGGATGTTGTAGTGACTCTTGACAACATGGACATTGTAAGGAAGTTTTTGTCCTCTCTTCCCAGACAATGGACACATTATTATGTTGTTATCAAGAGAACTAAGAACCTTAAGACTCTTACTTTGACAGAGTTGTATGGTATTCTTAGTGGATACCAGATGGAGATGCATATGCAAGGTTCATCTGGTAACTCCAGCAATCAACTGAGTTCAACCATCCATGTGGTTGAAAGGGATAGTATAGAACCACAACATCATCTTATATGCTACCCTGACAACTCACAAAAGGGTCCTTTCATCACCTTGCTGGAGACACCAAGAGAAAGCTACACTCAAGGAATCCCATTCCAAGAGACAAGCTCTTCACAAGCCTTTGTGTCTTTTGATGAAAGCATAAGAAACTTTCTCTTCACCCTTGAAGATCTGGACTGTATCCATCCAGATGACCTGGAATACATGAAGATTGTTCAGCAAATGGCTCTCCTCACTCATAGAGCCAAGAAGTTCTACAAGAGGATAGAGAGGAAGTTTCCAAGCAATGCATCCAACTGGACAAAAGCAAATTAAAGTGTTACAACAATAACCAAATGGGTCACTTTGCAAGGGAGTGCAAGGCACCAAGGACAAATGGTGGCCAAGCATAAGCCAGGCCAAACTACACTGATAGAGCCACCCAGAATGAGAAGCCAAAGCAGCAAGCTGCAGTTGCTGTTGAAGAAGGAGGTTTTGACTGGAGCTTTCAGGTAGAAGATGCATCTCCAAACCAAGCATTAATGGCTGACCATGATGAAGCAAAGGTATTAGAACATCTCTATACACCTGAATGTATTGCTAATGTTAATAGATACAGGTCCTACAAGTTAGAGATGAGATCTGATCTTGAGTCTTTAAATATCTTAAAATCTGATTTTAAAAGCGCTGAAAATGATTATAAACTAAAGATAGAGGACTTAGAGAAAACCATTTCAACTCTTAAACATGAACATACCAACTACAGGACTCAGATCAAAGATCTCATAACTAAGTTGATTGAATGCCAGGTTGAGCTTGTGATCAGCAAAGCCAAGGAAGAAAAATGTGTTCTTGAAGAAGAGACCTTCAAGAACATCATATCCTCATCCTCGCATGCAAAAGTTTGCTATCAAAATAAGCAGGGGCTGGGATCTAGTGAGATAGCTCCTCTATACATAATCTTGTCTGTAAGATCTCCTAGGTGTGGAACTTGTGAAGATGAGCTTCCCCTCATAGACCCCACGACTTAAGAGGATAAAGAAAAGATAGTGAAGGATGCCTCTAAGAAGAGTGAAGAAGAGCATTCTAAGAAGGTTCACTATCCTTCTGAGGAGAGTAAGAAGATTGGGATGACCAAGTAAATGAGAAAGAACTTGATCAGGAAGAGCAAGAGAAAGGCAAAGAAAGCTCAAGAGATCAAGGCCACCTTTAACTCTAAGCAGAAACAAGTTTTTATTTCTACAGGTTTTGAGGTGGTTAAGACTGAAGACAAAAATTCAAACTCTAGTACAAGGAAGTCCAGTTTATGTCCAACTCATCCCAACAACATGAAGAAGGCTGATCAGTTGTGTATCACTGCTACACAACTTGAACCATCCAGCTCCAAAGGTAGTTCTCACCCTAAAGGAATTGCCACAACATCTGCAAAGATGAAGATGGAGAAGGAAAGTGATCAAGTTCAGCTTTGTTCACAAAAGAAGGCTCTTAGGAAGAAGAAAATGGACTGTGTGTGTGGGAGTACCTCTCATCTTGCAAAGGATTGTCCTGACAATCCAAAAGGTACTATCCACATGACCAAGAAAGAGACTTCTAAGAGTTTTAAGAAGAAGCAAGCTTCGGAAGGAAAATCTTTTCCTTTCAGAAGCTCCAAAATAAAGACGAAGACAAGTGGAAAATTGCCTTCGGAAGAAAATTTGGTCTTGGAAGAAAGGAATACTTCCGAAGCACTGAAGCCTGCTGCAGTGTTAGCAAGATCTTTCGAAGGTCCAGTCATCAAAACTTCCAAAGTCATCAAAACTTCAGAAGTGTTGAAGGTCAAGTCTAAGCTTCACAAGATGGTGTAGAAGACAAATAAAGACTAAGTGACTGAAAGTTCTCTATCAACATCAGCAAATGATCCTTAAAACATGACAATAGGATCTATTACTGTTTCTTTGTCTTCAACTTCTTTTGATGAGCCCAAGACCAATAAGGCTTGGGTTTCCAAATGTAACTATGCATCTCTTTTGTGCAAGAACAGCTCAAAACAAACAAAAATGTATGGAGCATTGATAGTAGCTATTCCAGTCACATGACAAGCAATAGGTTACTACTCCAAATATTTGGGAACATTGATGGAGGACCAGTTGCTTTTGGAGGGGATGCTGGTGGTTACATTATAGAAAAAGGCAGGGTCACAAATAGTAAGCTCAGTATTAAGAAGGTAAACTTTGTCAAGGTGCTGGGATACAATTTTTTGAGTGTATCTCTATTTTGTGATCAGAGTCATAACATGCTCTTTACTGAGCATGAGTGCATTGTTCACAAACCCGGGGTGATTATTCCTCATGAGCATATCCTGCTCAGAGCCCCCAGGAAAGGAAACATGTACAAGATGGATTTGCAAGAAACATCTCCTTCAGGGGAAGTTTCATGCTTTCTATCTAAAACCAATAGTGATGAGTCTTTCCTCTTGCATAAAAGAATGTGCCATGTAAACTTTAAGAACATGAATAAACTAATTAAGAATGATTTGCTAACTAGAATGCCAAAGAAAGAGTTTACAAGTGATGATCATTGTGTTGCATGCCTGAAAGGGAAGCAACACAAGATATCTCACAAGACAAAGGAATGAAACTCAATCACTACTCCCCTACACTTATTACACATGGATCTCTTTGGCACCACCAGTGTAATGAGTCTAGGAATCACAGATGACTTTACAAGATTCACTTGGGTCTTTTTTCTTAGGACTAAGGATGAGAGCCCTGAGATTCTAAAGAATTTCATCTTAAAAATTGAGAATCAATGTGATCACAAGGTCAAAACCATAAGATGTGATCAAGGAACTGAATTCAAGAACCAAATCCTTGATGCATTATGTGATGAAAAAGGTGTTACAAGACAATATAGTGCTCCCAGGACTCCTTAGCAAAATGGTGTTGCTGAGAGGAGAAACATAACACTTATTGAAGGTGCAATAACTATGCTGTTTGACTCTAAACTTCCCATCACCTTTTGGGTAGAGGTAGTTAACACTGCTTGCTATATGCAGAACAGAGTCTTAGTAGTTAAGACACATGGTAAGACTCCCTATGAACTTTGGCACAAGAGTAAACCTTTCATTGGTTTTCTAAGGTCATTTGGATGTCCTTGCACCATCTTGAATACCAAAGATCAAATTGCCAAGTTTGATGAGAAATCAAATGATGGACATTTCATTGGATACTCTTCCCAAGCCAAGGCTTATAGAGTATACAATTTCAGAACTAGAGTAGTTGAGGAGTCAGCAAATGATCCTTCTAGCATGACTATAGGATCAATTACTATTGCATTGTATTCAACTTCTTTTGATGAGCCCAAGACCAATGCGGCTTGGGTTTCCAAATGTAACTAACCATCTCTTTTGTGCAGGAACAGCTCAAGACAAACAAAAATGTATGGATCATTGACAGTGGCTGTTCCAGGCACATGACAGGCAATAGGTCACTACTCAAAAGTTTGAAAGAATTGATGGAGGACCAGTTGCTTTTGGAGGAGATGTAGGAGGTTACATTACAAGAAGGGGCAAGTTTACAAATGGTAAGCTCAGCATTGAGAAGGTAAACTTTGTCAAGGATCTTGGGTACAATCTTTTGAGTGTATCCCAATTTTTTGATCAGAGTCATAATATGCTCTTCACTGAGCATGAGTGCATTGTTCTCAGGCCTGGGGTGGTCATTCCTTATGACCACATCCTGCTCAGAGCCCCCAGGAAAGGGAACATATACAAGATGGATATGCAAGAAACATCTTCCTCAGGAGAAGTTTCATGCTTTCTATCTAAAGCAAAATGATGAGTCTTTCCTCTAGCATAAAACATGTAAACTTTAAAAATATGAATAAATTAATTAAGAATGATTTGGTAACTGAAATACCAAAGAAAGAGTTTACAAGTGATGACCACTATGTTGCATGCCTGAAGGGGAAGCAACACAAGGTATCTCACAAGCCAAATGAAAGAAATTCCATCATTAATCCCCTACACTTATTACATAGGGATCTCTTTTGCCCCACCAGTGTAATGAGTCTAGGAAGGAACTCTTATTGTTTGGTGATCACAGATGATTTTACTAGATTCACTTGGGTCTTCTTTCTTAGAACCAAGGATGAGACCCCTGAGATTTTAAAGAATTTCATCTTGAAGATTGAGAATCAATGTGATCATAAGGTCAAAACCATAAGATGTGATCAAGGAACTGAACTCAAGAATCAAATCCTTGATATATTTTGTAATGAAAAAGGTATTACAAGACAATATAGTGCTCCCAGGACTCATCAGCAATTGGTGTTGCTAAGAGGAGAAACAAGACACTAATTGAAGCTGCAAGAACTATGTTGTCTGACTCTAAACTGCCCATCACCTTCTGGGCAGAGGTAGTGAACACTGCTTGCTATGTGTAAAACAGAGTTTTAGTAGTTAAGACACATGGTAAGACTCCTTATGAACTTTGGCACAAGAGAAAACCTTTCATTGGTTTTCTCAGGTCATTTGGATGTCCTTGCACCATCTTGAATACCAAAGATCAAATTGCCAAGTTTGCTGAGAAATCAGATGATGGACACTTCATTGGATACTCTTCTTAAGCTAAAGTTTACAGAGTATATAATATCAGAACTAGAGTAGTTGAGGAGTCAGCCAGTGTGACTTTCAATGAGCACACTCCTAGTATGAAAGGTTCTGGTCCAGATTGGCTATTTGATCTTGATTTAGTTACCAACTGTTTTAACAAATCTTGTGAGCATATTTCAGGATCCACAGATATACTACCTACAGGTGATCCTGACCCAAGATTTGAGCTGAGAAGACCTTCAAGCTACACAACTTCAGCTCTAGTTGTAACTAACACTGCAAATGAAGTTTCTATCAACACTACAATGACAAATTCAGCTGATACATCTGAGATGCCTTCAAATTCTAGCTCAGAGGCTCAACAGTCAGATAAAGAAACTTCAAATGTAGAAGATCATGATGGTGATGAAAGTGATCAAGAATTTCTTGATGCTGATAACCACTCCATTGATGACAACATCAATGATGTCACACACTCATTGGATCAAGTCTCTCTTGATAAATGTGCTGATGTGGTGGGAGAAACTTCAATACCAGATCTAAATTTCTCTAGTTTAGATCTTTCTAAGCAACTTGATGTGATCCCTCAAATAAGGATCCACAAGTCTTATCCTACCACAAACATCATTGGAGATGTTAATTCAGGGGTAAAAACAAGAGGACAAACCCATGATGCAAATGTTTGTCGTCACTCTTGTTTCTTATCCCAGATAGAGCCAAAGAAAATTGATGAGGCTTTGAAAGATAGAAGTTAGGTTGAAGCTATGTAGGATGAGTTGCTTCAAGACAAAAGGCAAAAGGTTTGAAACCTATGTCCTCTTCCTCAAGGGAAGACTACCATAGGAACCAAATGGGTGTTTAGGAACAAGAAGGATGATAGAGGACTTTTCATTAAAAACAAGGCTAGACTAGTTGTTCAAGGATACACACAAGAAGAAGTAATTAACTACACGGATGTCTTTGCTCCTGTAGCAAGACTTGAAGCTGTCAGGATATTTCTAGCTTTTGTTGCATCCAAGGATTTCAAGGTCTACCAACTTGATGCCAAGTGTGCTTTTCTCTATGGGGTGATTGATGAAGAGGTCTATGTTAGACAACCACCTGGGTTTGAAGATCCTAATCATCCTGATTATGTTTACAGGCTTGATAAAGCTCTTTATAGGCTGCACCAAGCACCAAGGAAGTGGCATGAAACTCTATCTTAGTATCTCTGTCAGCATGGCTACAAACGGGGTACTATAGATGGAACTCTCATCATCAAAGGACCAGGAAATGACTTAATGCTAGTTCAAGTGTATGTAGATGACATTATCTTTTGGTTAACTAATCCAAAGCTCTGCAAAGACTTTGTGAAGCTGATGAAGGATAAATTTGAAATGAGTGCCATGGGGGAACTCAATTTCTTTCTAGGAATTCAAGTGAAGCAAGTTGAAAATGGCATCTTTATAAGTTAGTCAAAGTATGTACAAGACATACTTAAAAGATTCATCATGACTGATTGTAAGGTTGCTAAGACACCATAGCCAGAAATCACTCCCTTGGACCTGATCTTAAGGGGGAGTGTGTGGATGAACATCTCTACAAGGCTATGATTAGGTCTCTTATGTACCTCACAACTAGCAGGCCTGATATCATGTTTGCCACATGTATATATGCAAGATATCAAGCCAACCCCAAGATGACACACCTGGTCACTGTCAAGAGGATTTTAAGATATCTCAAAGGTGCTTCAACACTTGGCTTTTATTATCCAAAGAATTCTGACTTCAATCTGTATGCCTATATAGATAGTGACTATGGTGGCTACAACATGATTGCAAAGTCTACATCAGGGGGATGTCAATTTCTTGGTGGAAGGATAGTCTCTTGGCAATGCAAGAAACAATCTTATGTGGCTGCATCAAGAGCTGAAGCTGAATACATTGCTGCTGCAAGCTGCTGTGCTCAAGTGCTTTGGATTCAAAATCAGATGCCGGACTATGGATTTAACTTAAAAGAGACTCCCATCCACATAGACAACAACAGTGCTATCTCAATCATAGAGAATCTTGTGTAGCACTCAAGGATAAAGCACATCAATATCAGGTATCATCTAATTAGAGATAACTTTGAAAAGGGATTAATCAAACTAGTCAAAGTTAACACAAATGAACAATATGCTGATCTGTTCACCAAAGCTTTTGATGAGCAGAGATTTAAATATCTTGTATCAGCTATTGGGATGATTAACTTTGAGTAGCTTTTCTTAAAACTTAATCATATTATTTCTAAAACCTATGTGTCCTAAGTTGTCTATTTTATCACCTTCATAAGCCTTGTTTACTGTGGAAGAGAAATCTTTTTGAAAGACATTCCATAGATTTTTGAAAATTTTGATCTTTTTATCCTTCAAAAGATATGTATTTACCTTCAGAAGAAACTTAAGTCTTAGAAAACAAATAACTACTTTAGTAGATTTACATTCGGAAGAAATTTTAGAAATATCTTCTGAAGCTTAAATTTTACTTGAGTACTTGTATGTTTTTGAAGAACAATTCTCTTCCGAATGCAATTTACTCTCGAAAGTTTTATTCTCCTTAGAATAAAATCTTTGAGATTAAATCTCTTCCGAAGCAAAATTTTCCAAACTCTTTGGAATATCTTCCGAAGTCATTTTGCCTTCGAAAGCTTTTTCATCAACAACTTCCGAAGCTAAATTACCTTCGGAAGCTTTTTAAACTTCCAAGAAAACTACCTTTATGGGCACTTTTTCAGAGGTGGGACCGACATCCGGATTCAAAGTTTATCCTCTTTTATTAACTTTGTCTCAGATCCAATTCCTATATATACCCAACGGTTCCCCCCCTCTTTAACCCTCCTCTTTATCTGAACTATTTACAAAACCTAAATTTACCCAAACCGCCTTTGTTCTTCACTTTCTTTGCCCTTAAGCTTTCTGAAACGGCCAACCTAAACCGCAAAAACAGCCCAAATTTTTCCATACAACTCCACAGACAATATAATCAGGTTGCTCTGTTGGACTCTGAGAAAGATCCTAGTTTTTCAGAGGTTTGTCAATTATTGACTCTATCCAACTACTTCACCTCCCTTACCATTGATCCTCCTCTCTATGAGGATCAGTTGTTACAATTCTGGATGACCTGTTAAGAGGTCATTATAGATGGGGAGAAGGCACTGTCTGCCACAGTGCAGGGGAGGACAATCTTCATCACTCCAGCCATCATCAACACTCATCTTCAGTGGATGATGAAGAAGGTGAGTTGTCCTTTCCAAAGGAGGCTGTCAATCATTCTTTTGAGCAGATGGACTATGAGGGGGATTTTGCTGTAAAGACCTTCAGGAAAGGGAAGGTCTTATCCCAATAGAAGTATCTACTTTATGTGGTCATCCATAGCTTGTCCAACAAGCATCAGGGGTGGGACCAGATTCCAGAAGATCTCTCCTTCATTGTACATGGAATGGTTCAGGGGGTCAAGTTCAGGTACTCTCAGTTTGTCTATACAAATTTACTTGCAAACTTGGACTCCTTAGAGTATTACATGTTTCCTAGATATGTTCAATACATTTTTAACTGTGAACTGGACTCACAGTTGAGGGAAATGGGTAATATTCTAAAATTAGGATAGATGAAGACCAGCATCTTTAAAATCATGAAGAAGCCAACTGTTGGCTTCTCTGGGGTAGAATCAGCCCTTGTCCCCAAAATGTTAGAGCTCATTGCTCAAGGTGACAACCTATTAACACAAGCTAGTGTTGAACCTACACCTTCTACCTCTCAACCACCTAAACAACCTCAAATCACCCTCTCCTACCAAAGAAGATCCAAACGAACGCTATGTTAGGACCTGGTATTTGAACGAAATACCTAGTGATTAGCGTGTTAAACCAACTTAAATAGTGCGGAATCCTATTTGATTGGTGATCCAATCAGTGAGAACACACGAAGAATCAATCAAGAATTGAATCTAACGTTAGAAGTCGATTAGGAATCGATCTAATGTGTTCAGTGAACTTGGAGAGCGATTTGGGAGGCTTCTGGACGGCTAGGGTACGTCTGGAATCGTAATGGTATGAATGCTTCCGTTTTTCCACGAATTGGGTCTATTTATAGGTTAGTATTGTTCAATCATGCGACTGGGCCATAAGTATGGTTCAGTCGTGCGATTGAACCATGCAGTTGATTCATCCGCACGACTGAGTGTTCAGTCGTGCGACTGAGCCAATCTTATGTGTCAATCATACGACTGATCCAGTCTTCTGGTTCAGTCGTGCGATTGAGTCAATCGTATGAAGTTATTCATGTGTGTGGTCCATTCGCATGGGCCATTCGCATGAGAACTTCATTAAGTTAAGTTTGAATGTTTTAATCAATATAACATTATGTGTAACCATTCAAACGCTCATAAACCCAATCAATTCAATCACGACTCATTAATGAAATATTAAACATTACTAATAACAACCAATCCATGTCATTTCATTAATCAATACAAATTACATTATAGTCAGACACACAATATTTATTACATTACAAATCATGATCTAGGGACATACATGCATCAACAAACTCCCCCTTGGACCTAGATCTATCTAATCTCTTGTCTTCTGCATAACCTCCTTATACTTCTTGTACTTCTCCTCTTTGGTGACTCCTGCGTGTATCTCAAACGCAAAGCAGAGTCGTATAACGTTTGGAACTGGAGGGCTTGTACAATATCTTGCGTGTCATAGAACAGTGGCCACTTGTATAATGTATAGACATCATTAGCAGACAAGTTAGTTAGCCACATCGGGTTGAATACCCTGATTGTATCCATTTGTCCCTCTTTATTTAGGACTATGACCGCTTCAGCTGTTCTCCAATCATAGTACCACCATTTAAAGTGTGGAGTGAAGTCCTGTGGCATTTCCCTGAGAGGGATTCTCGACATAGTGCGCGGAGGACTCCACTTCAACACAATCTTGGGCTTGCCAGTTATGGCATCAACCTCAGACCTTCTTATGTACCTAGTAGGCTGTTGGGGTCTGAAGTTAACCCATCTGGTGTGGTACTCCTTCTTAAGTGCAGTCTCGAACCAGCCTGACATTTTCCTTGGGTCAGCATACAAAAGCTTTAGCTTAGCCAGCTGGTTGAGCTCAAAACCAGGTAGAGTCTTCAGATCATGTGGAAATCTGAAGTACTCTATGCCCTGTTCCCTCTTAACTGCATACGCGTTAAGATCATCAAAATAAGCCCATGCTATAATCCTGCCTGACACCTTATGGTGTTTCTTGACTCTGTAGAGCTTGGTGTAGGCATCTTTCTTTGGTGCAGCACGTTGGGCTCTCACTTCTTCAAAACAGGCAGCCCACTCAGCCTTTCGAATGTCTACGTCATCATTTGAGGCTTGGGCTGTTCCTTCTGCCTTTTCAGTTTCCTGCTCCATCTTGTTCAGTACCTCAAACGTATCACTGACTAGGGACTCACCCAGATTGGGGACCACATTACCCTCGTTGTCAGCATACTGAGGATTCTCTTCTGCAGTGATATCTTCGACCTCGACTTCATCAACGTCATTTAGCTCTTCATCGCTAGTCGAATCAACTGTTGGAGCATCTTTGACGATTTCATCCGGATTGAGTCTGAACATCTCTACCAGTTGCTCGTTAGATAGGTCATGAATTATTTCCCCTTCTTCAGGGGTATAACTCACAGACCTTCTTACAATCCCTTGCAGATCAAGAATCATGGTTAGTTGAGTCTTGACCTGTTGAAGGGGAGCAATATCAAACTCATCTCTTTGAAAATTTGGATCTGTTTGATTTAAACATTCAACACATAAATCATTAGTAAGTAATCAAACAGAATTACATTAACTTAATATATAAACATTCGAAACATTGTTTTCAGTACATGATTCAAACACAAAAAGTAAATAAATACATAAAACATCTAATCTGTACTTTTGTCTTGAATCATGGTCTCATCGCTCGGAGGAGCAGAGGTGGTAGATGACTGGTCCTGTCGATTCTTCGATCTTCGTTCTTGACCTGAAGCAGAGGCCGATGCAGCCGCATCCCCTCCTTCTGCTTCGTCATCATCATCTTTTCCCTCTGTCCTTTCTTCCTCTGTCTCTTCCTCATCCTCATCATCCTCCTCATCCTCATCATCATCTTCATCCTCGTCATCACCATCTCCATCATCTCCATCACCCTCCTTTATCTTTAAGGGCTCATCTTTTGATCCCTTTAACCGCAGCATAATGGTCTTGTTGGTAGTCTCCAACTCCTCTATACGTTTGGCTGATTGGGCCTGCTGGTCCTGGAGTTGGGACATCTCGACTCTCTGTGCATCCATCAGCTGGGTCTGCTGCTCTATCACCCGAGCCTGCTCTGCCATCTGCTGAGACTGGGCAGCAGTCAGGTCGGTCAGCTGGCGAATCTGCACAGCTTTCTCCTCATCTGCAGCTAGCAAGCGCATCACCATACGGTTTAGCGCCGACAGCTGTTCCTCTACTCCGATTGGAGGTAGAGGAGATCCATACAAGTGTGAGGACTGGGCTGATGGTCCTGCATGATGTGAGGTGGTGGTGGTAGTGGCAGTGGTGAATATGGGTCGGTAAACTGGTGAAGGTGATGTAGGTGTAAATGGTATGGTGGTGGATGGGAAAGGTACAGTGGTGGTAGGTGAGGTGGTGGCTGTGGTAGCAGTGGTGGATGTGGTGGCTGTGGTGATGGGTGGTATATCAGTGGAGGTGGTAGTGGTGGCTGTGGTGGTGGAAGTAGAGGCTACAGTGGTAACGAAGGTCAGTCGACGCTTCTTCTTCTTAAGTCCATGGGGCTGAGCCATCCTCTTCCTCCTAGTCCCAGTGGAAGTGGATGCTCCCCCTACAGCTCTGCCCGCTGAACCCGGAGCATAGCTCGGGTCAGTCTCTGTCTCTCTGGAGTCCCGAGGGTGTTCACCAACCACCCTTAGCCCGTGTTCTGTGGGAACAACCTTGCTTCCCACAGTCCTCGTGAGGGGCTCCTCATCAGACTCCTCCTCCTCCTGATCACCAACAACAAACTCCTGATGAAAACCGGCCGTCTCAGCAACCTCTCCGGCAGGGGCAGACCCCGGGGGAATAACATCTGAATCAGTGCCTCTAGGTGGAGCAGGCATATCATCCCCGGCGTCTCCGCTATCATCATCATCAGAATCCATCTCTGGGAGGAGCAGCCTCTCATCATCAGAGTCACTGTCCTCATGACGCCATTTGCGTCTGCCTGGCGCCACATACCTCTCGTTGGCCAGGTGGCCAATCAATCTCTTCACTTGGGGCTTCACCTGCTTCCCCCTATAAACTCTCATCCGGCCCAGAGTCGTATCATCCATGATCTCTAAAGCCACTGCATCATGACTCTCTTTGGGCAGATGTGGCAGCTTCTCGTTGAAGACGAGCTGTAAGAACCTGGGGTACATACAAAACCCCTCCTTTCCCTTGGCCTCCAAGTTCTCCACCAAGTAGGAGAATATCATGCTAGAAAATGAAGGGGTGGTTCAGCACCAGTGCCACGTAGGCATTTTGGATCTGGTCTGAGAGGTCGTCGAACCCACCCCTCCTCGATGCAACACACTTGAGGATCACGTGTGCTAAGTACTTGTACTGGGGGCTCAGGTTGCTCTTGTTGAGCACACCTGAGTTGATGTCCCCAGCGTACTTTATCCTCAGAAAGCATCCTCGCACTGTCAGTGGATGTAATCTAGTAGGATGATCAGTGTCATCCCCAAACTCTAGGACCCTCTGGATGTCGGCAGCAGTGATCTCAATATCATGGCCCAGTATAGAGCTCCTAATGCAGTAGGGCTCACGGGAGCGGTCCACAGAGGCATTCTCCCAGAATGCCTGATGCAGTGATCTGTATGGCGTGCAAGGAGTGGAGATAGCCTTATGAATCCTGGACCGTCTAAGAAAGGCTATAATGTCGGTAAACTCGGCCCCGTTCCTGGTAGTGTGATCCAAATGAGCACAGATGTTGTGCTTTGGATTTATGGACCATCTCTCTGCCATTTTCCTGAAACACACATGACATAGAACCATTAGTACATAAGACATGAAAATTCTGTTCTAAGTGTAATGTTGAAACTCATTCTGATTCATTCGTGCGAATGAATCATGCGACTGAATTCAGTCGTTGTTCATGCGACTGAATTCAGTCGTCTGTTCTTTCATGCGACTGAACTCATTCTGGTCAATGTGACATGCGATTGGGTTCAGTCTGCTGACTGAGTCTGCGAATGGTTCAGTCGGCCGACTGAGCTCAATCGCATGGTTCATTCGGGCGATTTGTCCAATCGCAAGTTTCAATCGTGCGATTGGAGTTCATCCGGCGACCAGTCGCCTGTCCTGTAGTTCAGTCGCCAATCGTTCGAATCTTCAACAAAACAAGTGTTTTAACACAGATAACCGGTTCAATAGACTCGCATTCTTGTTACTAATAACCTATTAGACTTAATTTTAACATTTTGCTTAGTTTTGATAGGTTATTAGGTCTTCTAGTCTCGGTTCTTGTTTCACAGTCGAGTAATCAAAATTAGGGTTTGAATCTTTCATGTTTTGGTACGATGAGTCTTCAAACTACCTGGATAATCAATAGCAAGCGTCAGTGAATGAAGATCAAGACGAAAACAAGGTCAGATGAAAATTTGGCAGCGTAACGGTAGGGTGTGCGATTTGAGAGCGATTGGGTTGTGATGAATGAAATGCGATCGACTGTGCCCTTTAAATACTGAAGCTGAGTTCAGTCGGCCGACTGGCCTCAGTCGCCCAGTTCATTCGGGCGACTAGGCTCAATCGTGCGATTGGCCCAGTCAGTCGCATGCTGTTGACCGACTGAGGTTCAGTCGGTCGACTGACTCAGTCGTGCCTTTCATTCGCATGTTCAGTTGACCGAATGAGTTTCAATCGGTCGACTGACTCATTCGCCCCTTCCAATCGGTCGAATGGGCCATTCTGATAAGCCATTCGTGTGAATGGCTCAATCTCATGTCCATTCGTGCGAGTGGAAGCCATTCGCATGGTTGGTCCATTCTCATGGTCCAATCGTGCGAATGGGTCACACTTAGTTAATTTTCTGCCATTTTTACCAATTTACATTTAAAACCCTTTTAAATTATCGAAATTAACGTTATGAGCTTTTGATCATCTCAGACATGATCATTTTAACTTGAAAACTTTATGATCACCTCAGACGTGATCCTTTAAACAATTTAGTCACCTCAGACGTGACCCTTTTAAACACTTTGTCACCTCAGACGTGACTGTTTTAAAATTTCAAAGCACATGTGGTCATCTCAGACATGACCCTTTTAGTGAGTTGATTCCTTTCTGATTTTCCTGATGTAGTCCGACAACCTAATAAAATTAAAATTAAAAACTACTAACTAACTTAGAAAATTTAAACTAGTTACACTAACAAACTTGTTTTTTTGGCTTTTTGTGAGAGATAAATCCTAAGATAGACATCTACGGGATTTGGTTCCGGAATAGACAGCTTCAACTTGGATTGACCACACCTGGACCAATTCAATTTTGGAATCATACAGGCAAGTCAAATCATTTGGGACTTGTTATCAAAACTTTTGATGCTCAATTCTCGGTGTTCATCCAGAGTCGTTAGCAACTTAAGGAAATCATACTGGAACTCTTAGATTGTCACATTGATTTGAACTTTTGAGAATGCAGCCACAATGATTGTCAATATGTTTGTCCACTTAAATCCATACACAGACTTTTGACACAGACTGGTGACTGATTTAGGTTTAATTATTTCAACTAACATTTGTGGATCCCACACTTATATGGTAATCAACATTCCTCAGGAGCTTTTGAGCGGTCTACGGGTATTATTACAAGAAGAGACTATTCTTAGAGCTTTCAAAGAGAAGCCAGTCCTCAGGTCAGTGCCATCGCACAGCAGAGAGGCGGCAAACAACAATGAATTCTAGAATATCTAGGTTATGCTTATCCTCAGGTCAGTGCCATCGCACAGCAGAGAGGCACACAACCTATCTCCTTGTTAGAGCAGCTTATTTTATTTTACACAAAATGCACCAACAACATAAGTCATTAGCTTTATAGCATTTGTCTTTCATTTTTTCTTTGCTTTGCTCTAATTATGGTCATCCGCACACATTTGTGGCGTTTAAATGCTCATTACCCCTTATTGGAATATTGTTGATTGTGTTAACCAGTGATAAGATGGAAGCCCACAGTCAGTTGAACAACTTAGTTTGATCTTGAGTTCACCAGTCAGGTCTAATCATCTATTGTGTTGAATCTACCGACATATCATTTGTGGTCTAGCAACCTCTAGGTCTACTTTCTTTGTGTTACCTTAGGAGTTACCAGTTTTCTATCATCTTCCCTTTTGTATTGCCTAGACTACACAGACTTATACTTTAAATTTTTGCATCTTTTCAAAACTTAAATTTTTAAAGTCCCTCTTGATTTGTTCCTGTGTACTATCATTTTCCAAAGGTATTGAATCGGTATCACAGATACGATCTACCTTATATCAGCTATTCACTCCTTCTCCCTCTTTTTTTTTTTTTTTAATGTTAACTTGCTGACATATTCTCCCCCTAAAATACTAAAATCATTACTGGTTTAATTATTTTAGGATTTTAATAAACAGCAAAATAACATGAGTTTAAATTAAACAGACTAAATACATAATTAAAATAAAATAAATAAATAAAAAAAACTTTAACTAAACTACATCGGACTACACATTTCATCATCAGGAATAACCTCACTTTTCTTTTTAACGCCGTTGACCTCTAGCAAATATTGAAAACGTGGTTTATCAAAGGCTTTAGTATAGAGGTCAGCGCGTTGAAAATCAGTATTAATTTTAACCACATCAATTAAGTTCTTTTCAAAACAATCTCTTATGAAATGGTATTTAATACCGATGTGTTTGGTCTTAGGATGTTGAACCGGATTTTTAGTTACTGCAATTGCAGCAGAGTTATCAACAAAAATAGGAGTAGACGAGAATTTTAAACCGTAATCCCGCATTTGCTGTTGAATCCAGATGATTTGTGAACAGCAACTTGCAGCAGCAACATATTCGGCTTCACAGGTTGACAATGCAACCGATGTCTGCTTCTTACACTGCCAGGTAACTAATCTTCTCCCAAAGAATTGACACCCTGCTGATGTAGACTTGTAGTTCATCTTGCAGCCCCCGTAATCCGAGTCACTATACGCGGTAAGCTCAAAGTCATCATCATGAGGATACCACAATCCAAGTGTGGGTGTACCCTTCAGATAACGAAAAATCCTCTTGACCCCGATCAGATGGTTGACCTTAGGTTTAGCCTGATATCTAGAACATAAACATGTAGCATACATAATATCAGGTCTTGAGGCAGTGAGATACATAAGGGATCCAATCATTCCTCGGTACATCGTGGCATCTACAAGATCTCCATTCTCATCAGGTGCTATATCGTGATTCGTAGCAAGTGGAGTCCCAGCAGCAGAAGCATTCTCCATGTCAAAGCGACTGAGAATGTCTCCTACATACTTGGTCTGATGTAGAAAGATCCCATTTGGTGTCTGATCCACCTGTAACCCGAGAAAGAACTTCATCTCCCCCATAGCACTCATCTCAAACTCTTTCTTCATCACTGCTTCAAACTCTTTGCATAACTCTTCGTTCTTTGAGCCGAAGATTATGTCATCAACATAGATCTGTACAAGCAGTAGGTCGCCATCCTTTTCTTTAATAAACAGTGTGCAGTCAATGACTCCCCTGCGAAAGCCGTGTTTCACAAGATGAGTCGAGAGTTTCTCATACCAAGCTCGAGGAGCTTGATGAAGCCCGTATAAAGCCTTGTCGAGCTTGTAAACTCTATCCCGATGATAAGGATCTTCAAATCCCTCGGGTTGACTTACATAGACTGTTTCCCTGATTTCCCCATGAAGGAATGCACTCTTCACATCTAATTGGTAGACTTTAATCTTCATGTACGATGCATAGGCAAGGAAGATACGAATGGCTTCCATCCTTGCCACGGGTGCAAACACCTCATTGTAGTCAATCCCCTCGACTTGGCGAAAACCTTGAACCACCAGTCGAGCTTTGTTCCTGATAATGACCCCTTGGTCATCCTTCTTGCATTTTAGTACCCATTTGGTGCCGATGACTTTAGCACCTTTAGGTCTATCAACCAGAGTCCATACACCTAACTTCTTGAACTGCAGAAGTTCTTCTTGCATGGCACTCACCCACGCCTCATCATTTAGTGCCTCACTGACATATTTTGGCTCAACCTGCGAGACAAAACATCGATAAGCACCATCATGAATGTAACCCTTCTCCATAACTGAGGCGTAATCAGCTGAGTATAGCTGATTTCGGGTTTGTACTCCTGATCTGACATCCCCAATGACATTGTCAAGGGGATGATAGACGTTTAGTCGTGATCCTGGAGTAGTAGGAACAGCTACCTCAGAGCCAAGATTATGAACATTAGGTTCTGCATCTGAGGTAGATGGAGTTTGAGGTTCCGAAGTCGAAGGTGCATCACTTGTAGATGCTTGTGGACTTTCAGGAACTGGAACCTGTTCCTCCTGACTGTTCTGGTCATCTGCTTCAGCTTCATCTTCAGAGGAGGAGTCACTGTCATCGACTACTCCCCCTGACTGAGTAGATGATTCTCCCTGTATGCTAGATGGTGTATTCAGAATATCATACATCATCCTAGTAGCTAACTCATCATCCGAGGGAGAGAGAGGGATGTTGAAGGACTTGAAGAATCCATCATAATCGAAGAAGTATGCGGTCCTTTGCCTGTAGGTGGTGTGGTATATCTCTGAACGTCGACATTACACCACACTTCTACAAGACCCGTTGAGTTGTTGTAAACTCGCTTGTTCGGTATGTTGTATCCTAGAAAGATTCCTTCATCCGCCTTCTCGCTGAATTTGCCTTCTTGTGTCTTCTTCAGAAGTGTGCACGGCGCGCCAAAAGGTTCAAGATACTCCAAATTCGGTTTGCGTCTTTGTAGTAGCTCGTAACATGTCTTTCCGTGGCGCTTGACTATTAGGACTCGATTCAGTGTATAACATGCATTTGCCACTGCCTCATTCCAGAATTGGATAGGCAGTTTCGAGTCCGCCAGCATAGTCCGTGCTGTCTCTATCAAGCTTCTGTTCTTCCTCTCAGCAACACCATTCATCTGAGGCGTGTAGGCAGAAGTGAATTGATGCACAATTCCCTTTTCCTTGCAGTATGCCTCCATCCATTGATTCTTGAATTCTGTCCCGTTGTCTGAGCGTACTTGTCTAACCTTTAGCTTGTAGAGAGATTCCAGTGTGGTTACTAACTCCTTGAATGACTCAAATGTTTCTGATTTGGATTTCAGAAACATTACCCAAGTGAACCTTGAGTAGTCATCAGTGACCACAAAACAGTACAAGTCGCCTGCAATGCTTTTGTACTGACTGGACCAAACAGATCCATGTGAAGAAGTTCAAGAGGAAGTTCTATTGAATGAACTTTCTTTTCCTTATGAGACTTCTTCGTCTGTTTGCCTTTCTTGCAAGCTACACAGAAGTCAGGAAGCTGGAAGTTCTTGACATTAACTCCTCTTACCAAGTCCTTCTGAATCAAATGATTCATCTTCCTTTGACTAATGTGTCCCATTCTCCTATGCCAGGAGATGGAATCCTTCTCAGTAGCTTTAGATAGAAAGCACTGAACCTCATGATCCGTTGTAGCAGCTGTTGACAGATCCAAGACATAAAGGTCTTTATATCTTGAAGCAGTCATCAGAACTTGGTCCTCTGGGATCACGTAGTCTTTCTTCAGCACGTAACACTTCTTGTTGTCGAAGATGACTTTAAATCCTTTATCACAGATTTGGGAAACAGAAAGTAAGTTATTCTGAAGTTGTTGAACGTAGTTCACCTTATCAAACTTAACTTTCTGATTTCCCACTTCTCCCTGAGCTGTGATATATCCTCCCTTGTTTCCAGCAAAGGAAACATGCCCTCCTTTTATTTGCTTGACGTTTGATAAAAGGGCTCTATTTCCTGTCATGTGCCTGGATGCTCCGCTGTCTACAATCCACGTGTTAGTCTCAGCAGTGTATCGAACACCCTGCACATACAAAGTAAATGAATTAGTTTAGGTTAGGAACCCAAGCCTTTACTGGCTTGGGTTTCCCAGAGGCATCACACATCATAAACTCCACCCATTGACCCTTAGAGGGTGAGGGTAGCTCAGGTTCCTTCTTGTCATCAGTATCAGACACGCAGGATGACTTCTCTTTCCATAAGCCAGATTTGTGCAAGGCCTGTTTATGATAAACAGTCGTCTGGCTTACAGGTTGGACTTTAGGTTCACTAGCTCTTCTAGGTGGAGTCAGAGAACTCCTCTTAGAAGACCTAGGCTTAGAGTCCTGAAGATCAATCTTCTTCCTAGGTGTCTGATAGAAAGGACAATAGGAAGCAATGTGTCCACATTCTCCACAGTTGTAGCATGACCGGCTATCAACTTTATGAGTAGACTTTCTTTGTGAAGAAGTGCGTGACACTTAGTAACATCAATCACTTTAGGTTTTGACTCTTGTGCGTTTGATGTTTTCTCTGGTTTAACAAAATTAACTGTTTTAACCTGTTTAACATCTTTCTCTTTTTGGTTAACTGGTTTTTGACTTGAAGCATGTGAAAAATTAACATTTGAAGTCCTTTTAGGTCTGATTTGACTCTGTTTGACCCTGACTTTAAGTTAACTTTTTCAAATTCATTTTCCAGATTAACACAAGGCAATTTACCCTTTGCCTTTGAAGTGGCCTCCTTTTGTTTGTGTCCAGATTCAGTAGATGAACATGAGGTATCTGGATCACTAACAAGAGGAGTAGACACCACGTGATCCTTGATGGGGTTATTATTTACTGGTCTAGTCTTAGTGTTCATCAAGGTCTCAGGTGGTGGTGGAACCACTTTGTAACCTAAACCCTCCCCGTTATTCCTTTCTCTCACTAAGTGTTGAACTATGTGTGAAGAGCTAGTCCAACTATGCAGTTTCTGTTTTAATGAATTTACTTCTACTTCTAGAACTGCCTTTTGCTTCTTAGTGTCTTCTAGGGAGTTTAGATAGTACCTAATGTCATTTGCTTGGTTAAAAGCAACTACTTCGGTTTCCCTAAGCTGTTTAGTCAATAGGTCTATCTTTTCTTTATAACTATGCTCATTTTGTTTTAGTACTCTATTAGCCTCAGTGCACAGTTGTAAGTCTTTTACTAAGTTATCATTATGATCTAATAACCTAGCAAATTTTTCATCTATGCTATTCCTAAAGGTATCACAATCAGAACAAGCATTATTATTAAACATTTGGTCAGTAGTACTTACCTGAGTTGGTTCAGAAGAGCTAGCCATCAACGCAGCATCAGATGTCTCTGGTTCTGGTGATTCTGTCTTTTCTGTCTCTGAC
Source organism: Flaveria ramosissima (assembly GCA_025215565.1). Taxonomy (NCBI): domain Eukaryota; kingdom Viridiplantae; phylum Streptophyta; class Magnoliopsida; order Asterales; family Asteraceae; genus Flaveria; species Flaveria ramosissima. The sequence continues at coordinate 52,707,525 of CM046045.1, read as the reverse complement.
TTGGAAGTCTCCTCCTTTGGCTTGTAACTGACCTCGGCTGCAGTTGCTTCTTCACTATGTGACATCGCTATCTCAACTGCTAGATCACCTTCACTCGCAGAATCATCATCAATATCCTCTACACTGGCAATGTTTGATTTTCCTGGTGAGACAAACCTAAAACTCCAATCCTGTCCTTCATCATCATGAGCAGTCAAGGCTTTTGGATCCTTGTTTGATGTAGTAGAACTGGAAGCTTGCTTGTCTTGGCGTGTAAAGGACGAGAACGGGTTCCCATTACCCGTCTTCTTTGGCTTGACACATTCTCTTTTGAAGTGCCCCTTCTCTCCACAGTTGAAGCAGGTCACTTTGCTCTTGTCAAAGCCAAATGTGGTATCCTTAGTAGCTACCAAGTTCTGTCCAGTCTTTTTAACAAACTTCTTCGCCCTTCGGACAGCACTAGCTAAGGCCCACATTATATCCATCCTCTCAAGCTCCATTTCGTCCACCTGCTCGTAGTCCTCATCTTCCAGATGGCAGTTTCCAATCTTCCCGGCAACAAGTCCATCATATGAATGAACCACTGCAGCTAGAAGATCCATATGCTCTCGAGCTACTTCTACAGTCACATTACCGAGGTTCTCGGTCTTCAGTTTGGTAGCACTTGCTTCTGATCCAATATAGTGGGTACAAGACGACCCTGACGTGTCTGATCCAGAAGGAGAAGCATGTGAAGGACCTGACGAGCTAGACACAAAAGCAGTCTGGAGAGGCGCTCCAGATGTCTTAGCTTGAGGCGTGGCGTTGTATAAAGCTGGATTTTGTGTGTACGAAGACTTCTGTGCTCTGTACTTCATCCTTAGTGCTTCTTCTCGCAACTTAAGAATGAAGTCATTAATATCCAGCTTTACAAGCATTCCATTCTGTCTTAGGTTAGACACGAATGAAGCCCACTTATCAGGCAATCCGTCTGCGAAGTTACTCACTTTCTCTTCCATGGTCGTTTCCACTCCATGTGTATGCAGTTCGCTCATCAAGTGGTAGAATCTATCTATGACGTCGTCTAAACTCTCGTTACCAATCGATGAGAAGTTATCGAATTCCTTCTTTAACTCCTTTGCCTTGATTGCCTTCAACGAAGCATTCCCATCATACCTCTTCTCTAGCTCATCCCACAGTTTCTTGGACTGCTTATTCTCTGAATACTGGTGGAATATGTCTTTGGGGATAGACTGAGTGATCAATGCATAAACCCTTTTCTCTGCATTGTACTTGACTTTCTGCGCGTCCGTCATCCCACCTAACGTTAGCTTAACTCCATCAGCTCCCACCGGCGTACTATACCCAATCTCAATGGCTTCCCACAGATTAGGATCTACTCCATTGAGGTAGATCTCAAAACGTTGTTTCCAGTGGGGAAACTCATCTAAAGTCAAGAGCTTTGGTGGTTTATTGTGATTACCCACCTCACTCTCAAGCAGCAGCAGGTTCTGTATCCTCGAGTCCTTCCCAGCAGTAAAGGCTGACATCTGATCTTCCATGGCGAATAACTTAGAATCTAATCAAACAAACTTTCACTGATGCGACTGAAGGATGCGAATGGTCTAATCGTGCGTATGAACTCTGCGACTGGTTCAATCGTGCTGCTGAACTGAGCGATTGGTTCAGTCGTGCGAATGAATCTGGTGCGTATGAGCTATGCGAACGAACGGTTCAGTCAGCCGAATGAAGGTGCGACTAGGTCCAATCGTGCGAATGAGCAGTGCGAATGGAGTCCAGTCGTGCAAATGGGTCACTCGTGCGACTGAAGCTGCTGTTTTGCGAAATTTTCTAGGTTTGACGGGTTTCAGCCGTAAAAATTCGAAATTACACAAGTCCTAATCGCCTAAGTCCGTAGAAACCAAACTTCGATGAGCAGGGAACGTCCAAGATCACTTTTGACACCAAAGATTGCGTTTTTAGTGCAAAAACACAAACTTTTATGCAATCTTGATTGAATCAACACGTAATCAAGAGCCAAAGCTCTGATACCACTTGTTAGGACCTGGTATTTGAACGAAATACCTAGTGATTAGCGTGTTAAACCAACTTAAATAGTGCGGAATCCTATTTGATTGGCGATCCAATCAGTGAGAACACACGAAGAATCAATCAAGAATTGAATCTAACGTTAGAAGTCGATTAGGAATCGATCTAATGTGTTCAGTGAACTTGGAGAGCGATTTGGGAGGCTTCTGGACGGCTAGGGTACGTCTGGAATCGTAATGGTATGAATGCTTCCGTTTTTCCACGAATTGGGTCTATTTATAGGTTAGTATTGTTCAATCGTGCGACTGGGCCATAAGTATGGTTCAGTCGTGCGATTGAACCATGCAGTTGATTCATCCGCACGACTGAGTGTTCAGTCGTGCGACTGAGCCAATCTTATGTGTCAATCATACGACTGATCCAGTCTCCTGGTTCAGTCGTGCGATTGAGTCAATCGTATGAAGTTATTCATGCGTGTGGTCCATTCGCATGGGCCATTCGCATGAGAACTTCATTAAGTTAAGTTTGAATGTTTTAATCAATATAACATTATGTGTAACCATTCAAACACTCATAAACCCAATCAATTCAATCACGACTCATTAATGAAATATTAAACATTACTAATAACAACCAATCCATGTCATTTGATTAATCAATACAAATTACATTATAGTCAGACAGACAAGATCTATTACATTACAAATCATGATCTAGGGACATACATGCATCAACACGCTACATTGGCTATTCAACTTGTGCAGGCCCCATATCACTACATATACAAGAGGAAGTGGACACTAGAGCTCCCACTTCTCCTCAGGAGCAAACCAATCCCATTTCATCAAGGATCAGTGCTGAGGTTCCTCATGCTCAGCCTAATGAGCTCATCAGCCCATCAGCCTTAAGCCTTCACTTTGAGTCTCAACACTCAAGTGAACAATCTTCAGGGGACAGTTACCATCTCCTGCCTCTAGATCTTAACCAACCTATTCCTAACCTTGAATTCTATGATGATGAAGACATGGGATTCAGTGAGTACCATGAGTCTCTCTACTCCTCCCCTACTCAAAGAGAGATGAGTGCTCCTGCCTCTCCCATGTCTAGCCCACATCATTCACCTAGCACTGAGGTGGATCTCTCTAAACCTGTTCAGGAGATCCATATGGAAAAGGCTCTCACTTCTTCAAGTGATTACATCATTAAGACCTCAACCATGGCAACTCAACCCATTGACACTTTGCTTGAAGCTGTCAGTGAGCAAAGGAAATCCAGCAGCCAAGAACATGATGCTGGTGGTAAGAGTGAGGACTTTGGTCAAATTTTCTCATCCCCTAATGATTCTTCTAATGAAGATGAGGGGAATTTGAGACTAAATGTGCAAAAACTGTCAAACACATGCACCTATCTAGTCTCTAAGGTTAGTCACTTGGGATCTCAAGTGACTACCTTACAAAATAGGGTCAATGATCAGCAACTTGAGATATCTTATCTTAAGAAAAAACTAGCTGGGAGACCCTTAATAAGAGCTCATCCACGAACATAAGAACCTGTAGATGTGATTGACCTAAATCCTAGCTCACCTATGCAAGTGGCTAATGCTACCAAAAAGGGGGAGAAAGTTATAGAAATCACAGAACCTGGAAGTTCTTCACAGAGTATGGCCATTGAGGACTCACCATCCTCACTTGCAGTTGTCCATACTCAGCAACTTCCTCAAATTCACATTGATGTGGATTCTCTAGACTCACTCATTCAGAGTCTCTTTCAGAAGTAATACCAAGGGCTATGTCATCCCCACCTCAAGGATCTTCAAACTTTATACTTTGGTGGAGGTATGATGCTAACAGAAGAGCCCTTATACTTCAAAGAGTTCAAGAACAGCAAGAAGTCTTCAATTTTCAAACCTTGAACTACTATGAAGGTCTTGACCTGGTCAACATGTCACTTGCCAATCCAAGCCAATCAAGGCAAGCTGACAGGATGGCTCCAAGGTTTCAAGACTGGATTGCTGAAGTTTTTAAAGCAAGAAGACAAATACAAGCATGCAATGTCATTAGTCAACTGGATGTTGAGGTGGACCCTAAGATTAGCTTCAAAGGGAAAACCTTGATTGAAGGCGTAGTGACAGAACCTGTAAGCTCTGTCTCACAACCAACAACTTGAACAATCCATTCCTTCAGTGAAACACCTACTGGTGAAGGTGTATCATAGACTCTCTATGGCCAGAGCATGGAAACTACTCCAAGCAATGAAAGCCAAAGCTCTCTCCATCCTGAGTCACAAAGGTCTGTGGGTGACAAAGGGAAAAGGATAATGACTCCTGAGAAGATTGAGGATGAGGAGAGAGAAAGGAAGAGGAAGCTAAGGGGAGATAGTTCCACTAGGCCCTCAGGCTTTATCGAAGCTGCAATCAGGGCTGCCCCCAGACCAAACACTCAAGATGATAAGTTGAGGGCAGTCATGATTACTTACCTGCAGACCCGGAACTATGGCATTGATGAGATCATATCTCTCCCCTTAGAGGAACTCAATGAACTGGCTGACATGGAAGTGTCAAAAGAGATGAAGAAAGAAGAGGATGCAAGATTGCTCCTCCAAATCAAAGAAGAAAAGAGACATAAAAGAATGTACAAACATGTTCCCACACTCTCTCTAGTTCAAGAAAACCCTGTGCAAGAGACTGTGGCAACACAAGAACCTCAGGTAGACAAAGAAACTGACAGGCAAAATATGATAAACTACTTGAGTGCCATAGGACTCTACCAGGCAGCTGCACTTCTTCCCTTGTCCTTTGAGTATATTGAGTTTGAATATCTCAAATAACTTGAACTTCAAGTACTGAAAGAACAAAAAGCAACAAAGAGAAAAATAAGGGAAGAGGCTGTAAAGTCAAGAGCCATCATCCAAAAAAGTATAAAGAAGTCTGCTAACAGACAAAGGATGATGATTTTCTTGAGCTGTATGGATTCTCCGAAATTGGCCCAATATCTCTATCCTTAACGGAAGAGCACATCAGGGTGATCAAGCAGAAGATCAAGAGAGGAGAGCTCATTGACTTACACTCCCCACAAAGCCAAGCCCCTCCTAAAGTGGAGGTTAAGGTTGAATAATTTGAGACAACACAACCTGGACCTCCTACTGAGTCTCAGCAAGCTTCATCTTCTGATCCATAGCAGGGTCAAACTCCCTCTACTTCTGAACCTGTGAGGGAGGTAGACCCAACTGAGAAAGACAAGACTGAACAACTAGGTGCTGCAGGCCAGTCATCTTAGTTGAAGCTTTCAAAGAGGAGGAAAAGGATGGCCTCTAGATCCAAGTCAAAGAAGAAGAAGAAGTCAAAGTCATCCACCTCCAAGCCTCAGGATGAATCAGATCATCTTGAGAGAGTGCATGAAGAGGCAACTCAATCAACTCCAATTCAAGTAGCTCCTCTTGCATTAGAAAGACCCATCTTATCCTGGACCTTCACTACTAATCCAGAAAGATGGCATGTGATCAGAGATCAAAGTGGTGAAGATGTCTACCCATGGCAAGACCTGTTCAACCTAGCTCTGCATGATCTCTTTGAGATGAGAAGACACTATGAAAGTCTGAGTGATCTTGAGCATCTTATGAAGAAGGGTATAGTCATCATCATGATGGACTGTCAACATCTAAGGTCTTCAAATGTTTTGGTAGCATCAACTTAGGGGGGGTTTGTAAGGTTTCAAATGAGGCTGATGCATCTAAAACATTCAAAGTCTTTTCTGCATGCATGCACTAAAATACAGAGTAGAAATGCTTCGGAAGTTTTACACTCTACATCAGAAATATTCTAAGTGTTAAATCTTCTGAAGCCAAGTCCAACGTCTTTCGAAGCCAAAAGTGAAGTCTTATGAAGTTAAGAAGTGAAGACTGATTTCTTCCGAAGACTTTTGAAATATCCTTTATCTGATGTACTGTTCCATAAAGCTAGACCACTTTCCGTTGCAACTCTGTTGACTCACCAACTTTCACAAGTTGGTGAAAAGGTCCATGCTTTTGGTAATTGTACATTGAGGTCTTGAGTCTGTGCTTTCTACTTTATGTACCTTTGTCCTTTTTGTATTATATTAGGATGTGAGCTATGGCATGCCATAGTCACTAGTCAAAAGGCAATCTGCCTTTTGACTCTACATTTAATTTTATTGTTGTCTAGATCTTATGTTTCCAGCTGGCATTCTAAGTATGACCGGCTGTAGGATTTAGTATAAAGTATCTCATGTCCTTGTATCTTTTTTCATGCTTTGTAACACTTGTAAAGAACTTGAGAGCAATATACAACATTTTTGAAAACCAATACCTGTGTTGTTTGCTTCTAGTTCTGTCTCATATTTACTTGTGTTCTAAGTGTCAAACCTTATAAGTTACCGGTTTCCTATTTGATCTGTTAAATATTCTAAAGCTCTCTCCTCATTGTGTGTTGTGTTGTAAGTGACCAATCCCTTGAACGGTCCTGCATGATTATTATAAGTAAACAAGATATAGAAGACGGTTCAAAATTGTAACAAGTTAGAATTTTTTTTTCATGTGGTAACATGTTTACAAATTTACCTATATGTTTAAAAAGAAAGTGAAATGAATAGTGGAACGAGGGTGTTTTAGGTATTTCGCTGCGCCTGGTACAAGACCTCCTTTTTAAGTGCGTTCTTCTCGGCCTAGCTTCTGTCCTCCGCCCGTCGCCACCTGTCGCCGACGCTTCAGTAGGTTGCTGGCCTCCGGATATGCTCTTCTATTTGTTGCATGCCTGGGCTTTACTACCCATCTACTGCTCAAACCGTCCGCTTGCTCCGGGCAGTTGCTAGATGGTGGCACAGGGGGGAGAAATAGTTTATGAATGATAGCATTAGGGCTTTTGTGGAGACCTGGCGGAGAATTTTTGCGGAGAGGTGGTGGTCCGTGGTTCCCGACAGTGTTCCGGCGGCGGTTAATGGTGGTACGGTAGCCGCCGGTGGTGCGCCTTTTAACCTGGAACCATTCTCGATGCTACGAACACAGTGGTAAGCAATTTATTTTCTAAATCTTTGCATAAAGATGTTAAAATGGCTTAGACGATTATGTCCAGAATGTTGCTGCATGTGTAGTGTTTAAAGATTGGATAATTAGGGCTTATGTTGAGAGCTCTCAGGTGTAGAACCGCTTCATCTTCTTTGGTTCCTTATGTTTGTGTGTCAAGTCCTTTTTGGAGGCAGTTCACTATCTATATAGACAAAGTTGAGGCCTTATGTGGGTTTAATTAGTTCAAAGGTAAACATAAAAAAATGTTTTATCAAGTGAAATATTAACCCTAAGAATTTGTTAACTTTTTTTTACTCCGATTCATTATTACTGTGAAGCCTTATGTTTGCTCTCTACATTACATAAAAGGTGAGTGAAAGTTCATTTGAAAGTTCAGGTACTTGCTGCATAACCACTCAAACAAAAGCATTGAGATGTTGTAATTTATTCGAGTATATATACAATCCAAACACCGCCTACAAACTCATATTGTTTTAGTTATAATATTTTAACCCTGTTTGGTGTGACAGATGCATATTATTTCTGAAACTCATTAAGTTATTTCACATTTTCTGCAAATGATATTAACACTTTATATATAATGTTACTTCTTGAAATGTATAAAAGTTCCAACGAATTCAGTTTATTAATATCTGCTGATGATGGGAAGACACCTCACTGAGTGAAAAAATCTCAACTGCCATTCTATTGCGATGTGATTTTGGAGTGGCAGTTGAGATTTTGGAGCTCAGTCATTTCGTTATGTGGTGATGTATTTCTTGAGAGGAAGGTTTTATATTGTAACATCTACCCATTTTGAAAAATTGAATCCCAAACCCGAATCCGTTTGGGTCAATTTTGAAAAATCAAATACATTAGTTAGAAATTTAATTTATTTTAATCCTTCAAAAACAATAATAATACTATTTATTCAACTTCCATTTATTAAATCAATTCATGGTAATTTCATGATTTATGGAATAAAATTTTATAAATTCATGAAATTTATTTGTTATTTATGAGTTTAATTATAAAACTAAAATAAAAGATTAAAATACAAAGATCATTATTTTTATAAACATGTAAGGTCTATAAAAGGTTATTAATATTTATAAGATTTTAAATATTCAATTAAAATACATAATCAAATTACAAGTTCTTATTAAATTTATAAATTCTACAAAGATTTAATAAAAAAGAAGTTGTTAAATTAAAATTAAAGTTTTAATAAATTTAAAGTTTAAATTGTAATTATTCTTTTATTTATATAAATTATTTAATTTTATATTTATTTCAATTCCAATCATAACCCCCTTTTAAAAGACTTATAACTCACCATTAACACCATTCATAACCTACTCCTAACCTCAACTATAAAAGCAAGCCTTAGGCCTCACTTTTCATTTGCTTATTCTTTAAAAATCTCACCCTTATATATTTCTTTCATTCATTGGTTATGATCAATTTGAATAATTTTATTTTACAAGAAATTTCAAGAATTCTTAATACTAAGGTAATCTTTTATTGCTTTTATATTATACATTTTAATCATCCTAACATCCAATTGTTCTCATGATTTTATGTTCTTACTATTATTTTTTCTTCTACCAAATCTCTATTTATTTTAATCATTATCATTTGATCATTAACATTTTAATAATCACTAATCTTATAACAATCACTAACATTCCTAAATCAAGCTAACAACATACTAACATAAACAAAGAATCCCGTTTGCATATGGACGGCTATGCCGCCGCATTCGATTATTCCACAAGATTATTTTTCTAAGTGATGGCTATGCCAAAGACTTAGAATATTTTTATAACTCAAATGAAGACTAATATACCATATATTGACATAATACATTGATCTAACCCGTTTCATGCTTTAACGATTTTAAAAATGCACATAAGTGCCTTACTACAATTCTGGCAGAATATAATCTTACTTCAACCGACCATAACTTGATCATAAAAAACTAAATTTGAGTAAACTCAGACTCCAATGTTAATTTTATTGAATTATCCTTTCAACGACAGTTTATACGTCTTCAAACTCAATTGCACGACTCAACAATAGTCTTCACAAGATAAGTGCGCATTTCAGCACCTTTTGTCTTGTGCTGCTTGTTTGACTTATTTACGGATCTTTTCATAAAAATGTTTCTTAATGAAAGTTGTTCGAGAGACTTTGAACTAGTTAAATGTAAATTTTTATAATTTTATGAAACCGTTTGCTAGTTTAAAAACCTGTTCAAACACGTACAAAACATTCTATCCAGAATCTAAAATTGGTACAATAATCGTTTATCAATCTACCTTTCGCTTATTGGCATTCCTAAGCATCCTAACTTCTTGTAATGTATTCCAAACTCAAGTTATTGTTTCTTTTTATCAGTTAGGACATCACCTTTGACTCTTGAACATCCAAGCTTTCTTATGTACTCTACAACCATCACTATTATTATGAGTTTTCCATGTGAGTATTTCTATATCCTTTTTTATATTTTCACACTTTGGGGTGAAACATGTTACCTTATAATCGTTGCACTTGTAAAACGTTTGATTCTTGTAAACTTATGGCAATTCACTTGTATGTTGTGGTTAGTTGATCTTTGTAGCTACCATGTAATGTCGAATATATGTACAATCATTAACTATTGCTAGCCTGGCGACGTCATAGATCTATGGGTCTGACAAGCCTGCTTGGTTAATCCAAGTACACTTAGCTAATCATATATACTTGTAAACGTTTGAGACTTGTAAAAATCTGTCAAGGTTTGATTGTGCATTCTGTCTTACATCCCTAGTTACTTTGTTCTCTAACTTATAACATGAATTGCCATCTTTTATATACTTATGTATTGAAAACTATGGAAATCTCACCAACTTTCAAAGTTGACTCTTTATTTTTAACATGTTTCAGGTTTACTACTTGAAGATCCCTTCGTGGTCATATAGGATTTGGACTTAGTTAATTGAAAATCTTATGTTATTGGTTGTATCTTGTTTGTTATGTAATGACTTATTTGTCTTGTAACGTTTAATGAAAAATGATATTTAATATTATTACAACTTATTTAGTTCCATGTACTATGAACAATCGTTTCACATTCGTCCGCCTCGATGATTCCGCCGTCGGTCGGGGTGTGACATATATATTCTGGTCTTATATATAAATTCATACTTTATATTTTCAACTAGCATATTGATCATTGCCTTATTCGTATTTGTATATTTTATTAGAGCCTTTCTTGCTAAGGGTTGAAAGCTCGCTCTAAGAAGAACAAATATGATAAATTTAGTGAAAAGAAGTTGCTTGCTCCAACCGAATGAGTTCTAAGTGATAAAACCTATAGTTGCTTCGCAAGTGATATCCAACTGAATTCACACCATATTGACCTCATTTTGAGTTTTTGACTAGCGTGATTCGATAGAGTTAATTCTAAATTTGTTTCATGTTTTTCTCTTCTATGAATAAAACATAAGGATGTTCATAGAGAACATGCTTTTGTTTTTATACAATATTATCATATGAATGATACATTTGCATTGAGATAGATCTATAAAAAATCAAATTTCAAGCTTTGGGGAGACATGGAACAAATAACGAATGTTAACATGTGAAAACACTAATATAGATAGGACTACAATAATACAAGCTTGAAAATGGTGAACATTAGTAACAAAAATGGTGGTTAGGTTACAGAAATTATCAGTTGTGTATATAGAAGGGTCATTGCAAATGGCTTGGCGGACGTTCTTTCAAATTACTTCTTATTTTCATGTTGAACAAAAGTTACAAATCAAATCCTCAACTTCTAGCAACAGCTACCCAAGTTTTTGAATTTCATTGTTTTTTTTATTTTTTTACTTTTTTTATTTTTTTTATTTTTGTTCTGAATTCTAGCAGATAGGTTTGAATTTGATGACTTGACGTGGATTGTAAAACAATACCAAGTCAAAATCTCTAAGCAACGAGCGCATTTTGCTCTTTTGTCTTTTGATTCAGAACCACACGTAGATTGTTCGCTTTAACTGTCCGGCAACAAGAAACAAACACATGACACCACAAACCTAACCACCAATCGCGCAAAATGATGAACCCCACTAGTTCTAATTGAAAATCAAAGCCATTTAATTGATGGTTTATGGTATTAAGTTTTTTACATTTTAGCATCAGATTAGTTTTGAAATCTTAAAAGTAACAAGTACAACGTTATATTTAATTGTTTGGAGTCATGTTAATTGTTAAAAAAAATTTGATGAAAAAGTCAAGCATCGGTGGTTAAAGAATGCTAAACTTTACAAAAAGATTTTCTTTTTTATGCTTTTGGAAATTAAATTCACTTGTTGTTTGTTTGATTGTTTTTAGGATTTAATTACATGGACATGAAACTTAAAAAACAAGGTGAGCAGATGTCATCATGAGTTCACAAGTAGAACACTATTCATTCAATAATCCTTCATGTGTAATTTCATACCTCTTAATTTCTTTTTGGCTAATCATATGTTGCCAATTCCATATTTGGTTGCTTTTCTTTTTTCACTCAGTCACTTCTGAAAGCAAGTTATATTTTGATGTGTGGCTGGTGCAGGTGAAATTGGTTATGCCATTTTCTTGCAACAAAGCGGATCTGGAAGAGAAGAGAAATGACAGCACAAGTTAGGCCCGTCGATTTTATCCGTACAATTAACCCGCTCGACCCGATCTCACCCGTACCCAAAGAAACCCGACCCGAATTACCCGTTACCCGAACAACCCGAAAACTGATTCTTATTCAGGTAGGGTTTCAGATAAACTTTTAAACCTCAAAACCCCGAATAATCTGAACCGATCAACCCGAAATCCGAATAACCGATCAACCCGTATTATAATATAGTTAATTATATATATACACTTGTTTAGATTGTCCAAATATATCAAATTGTTTGTATATAAATATATATTTAAGCACATTTTATAAATTATAGAAGTAAACTAAATTAAGTCCACTAGTTTTATAAGATTTCAAATGAAAACTCACTAAAATCTACTAAATTAAGTCTATTGTTTAATACTCGAAACCCGACCCGAACAACCCATTACCTGAACAACCCAAAACCGAGTAAACCGATTGTTATTCGGGTCGGGTTTCGGCTAGACTTTCAATGTTGAAAAACCCGAATAACCCAAACCGATTAACCCGATTAACTAACCCGATCAACACCCCTAGCAGAAGTATGCATTCCCCTTATTTTTACTTCTGTAAAATAGAGTCTTAGGGGTTGTTTATGTTAGGAGAAAGGAAACTCAATAGAATGGGTGGGTCAAATGGGTTGGGTAACAGGCTAAAGTGGGTAGTGATTCGGGTTGGGTCAAAATGATACACTACTAAACTCGTATTGTTTTGCCAGTTTATTTGACAGGGCATTGTAGTCTTGAACAACTATATATATATTTTGAAACGGTTCAAATAGGTCAGGTAACAGGTCAAAATAGTACATATGGGGAACAATAAAGTAGTAGCGTTAAAAGAAAGCATGCCTGAATCGAACCCTAAATCAAAAACGTCAATGAAAGATGATAATCTGAAGAGTTACGCCATTCGATCGAACAACAAATAAAATAGATTAAACAATATTTATAGTTATTTAAAGAATATCAATAGTAAATTAAACAAAAAATACACATCAGATCACGGATTTGAACCTTAAATGAAGCTCGTGAGAAGAATGTTTTTGAAGAAATATGTATAATAGGTATATAAATGAAGCATGAATGAAGATGATGTTTGCTTGAGTACTGGATGCCTTCGATGACGGCTTTTGTTAGACTTCGAATGATAGATCTAGGGTTTCGAAGGCTTCAGTATAAGTAGAATTGGGAGAGACGAAGAAGAAAAGGGAAATTAGGTTTGGAGAGAGCTTCTTTGCGAATAAAAAGGATCCATATTTGAATTCGGGTCCAACCGGATCCGTATAAGGATTCGCGCCTAAATTAAACGTATATAGAGGATGGAGAGGTTAGAAGCTTCCACGTGGCAAAAGATAGCCTTAAAAAGATGCCATATGACACATTAGAAGTTTGTATATTGATATAGATAGATGCTTATTATGGTTGTTTTTCAGAAACATGATCTTTTTCTCTCCTATTTAATTTATTTGATCATTAACCTCACATATACTTAAAATCTTATATGTACAAATCATTTATGATGTATATATATATATACTTTTGTTTAATACAAGTCTTTTATATTTTTATTATTTAATTAAGACAAAAATTTATTATGTTGCATCTAAATGATTTTATAGTGTAAGAATTTGTTGGTATATTATCTTTATCTATTATTTTTAACTATAATTCAAGCATAAAGTTTGTATTCTTTTAATTTATGTTCTAATTAAATACATACTTATTTATCTATCATCTTTTAATTAATATATGCTTATATTATTAGCATATAGATTTATCTGTCTTTTTTATGTAAATATTTAACACACACACATACCCACGATTTGGCCCCAACTATATAGGGCTTAGTCCCACACACACATACACACCATAATGAGCATTGACCCATCAAACTCTAATGGGCCATTGGGCTACTATGCTTTAATGGGCTATGACCCACCGACTTTAATGGACCTTGGACCTGATACCTTAATAGACCTAGATGTTGTTTAGACTTTAATGGGCATTGGGCTATAAACTAATATGAACTTGGTCGAGTTAGATAAAATAAAATATAAAATGGCAATATCTATATAACTCTAAATAGAATCAACGAGTCCCGGTAAACAACCATCATAACTAAATGGGTCCTGTAATCTTATGAAGTTACGATCATTCTGAAATATCAAATATATAAAATAATAAAATCATTGATATATTAAAAATCATGAAATCATAAACATGAAATATAAAAACATACATTAACTTACCTAAAAACATGTACTTGCTTAACACTAATAATTTCCATATATATGCATCACTTAGTTAAATATAAAAACTTACAAAATCTAAAGACTTAAACTTTAATAAAAATATAAGTCTTAACTAGTCAAATCACCTACAAAATTAACCAATGTATATCAAACATTCTCATGCAAAATATTGGACCTTGCATGTCACACCCCCGCTAAAAGCGGAAACACGGGGATGTAACGAGATCGGGATCGTCATAACACATGGTAAGCGATAGAGATGCAATATAAATAAATGATGACAAGCGTGTCATGACGACACCCGACAACAAGGGGACTTGTGTCGTGTTTAGTCAATGTTCACGACAACATAGCCATAAGCATAACATGATGATGATGCACATAATCACATAATGATGAAATTGTTATATAAATTCCCACAACCCGGGAACAAGTTTCAAAAGATTGTAATTGTTTACACATATCGACATTGTTCAAAAAGATTGTTTGTCAAAACATGTTAAGTTCCAAAAATGCATCCTAGGGTCTCCACTAAGGCAACACACCTAGATTCCTGGACTTGCATGATCACCTGAAAAGATATGCTTAAAACGGTCAACATAATTGTTGGTGAGCTCGCAGGTTTAAGTAAATAAAATGTAAGTGATGCTGTAATAAGTGAGCGTAATGGAATATCGTGAATACAGTTATATACACAAGTAAAATCACATGACATGAGCTTTGCAACCAAACCTAGTGACGTACACAAAGAAATTGTCGGTATATATTCACCCAAGGGCCTGTTCCTGGGGCCACTGATGGTACCAACTAGTATACCATCGAACGAGGGTGGGGGTGTCAACCCAGTAGTACTACCAATACCTAACCGTTGGTTCCCACACTGGAATTAAATAGTTGCAAAGATAGAACCACACAGCAGACCCAAGCATGTATCAGATAGTATTTGCAACACAGTATCATGTTGATTCCTTGTATGTAAAATGTAAGTAAGTTGTACAGCATTGAATATGAGTAAGCATACTTTTCCCCCAAGTTGTAAATGATTGAAATATTATATAAATGTAAAAAAAGGGTCACGAAACTCACTTGTTAGGTGGTAAGTGTGTATGATCAATGTAATCCCAAATGTTGAATGTAAATG
Source organism: Flaveria ramosissima (assembly GCA_025215565.1). Classification (NCBI taxonomy): domain Eukaryota; kingdom Viridiplantae; phylum Streptophyta; class Magnoliopsida; order Asterales; family Asteraceae; genus Flaveria; species Flaveria ramosissima. The sequence goes on along the minus strand of CM046045.1, from coordinate 52,692,426 downwards.
AACAATCAAACACCTATTGACAGTTATTGTTAAGCATTAATGATATGAAATAAGCGCGTAATAATGATCGGTCGGTTCGGGTCGTATCGGCTGGGTCGTGTGAAACTCACACAGACAGACACACGTACTAGACCTTATGTAGATCCAAGTACAAGACATTGTTGCCATTGATGATGATGTTTGAGTAAAAGTTTCATTGTTATTGAAGAAGTATTGAATAAGTGTCAATAGTTATAAGTCGGTTGATAATTGTAAAGCGTCAGTTTAATTTGTTTAGATTAGTATGTATGCCCTTTTTAGCGTTGACTTTAATATTTGTGGCCGAACAATGGCTATTGTGTTAATGTTACCTCAACATCACACGTCATACTCACACCACGCACAAGAAGGAATCACACACAACAATTACAGTCGCACGACAAGACCAGACGCACGACTCAACTTCCATACGCACGAATCAACCCTCAATCGTGCGAATCAGCTTCATTCGTACGATTGAGCCTTCATTCGTATGTCTGGCATTCAGTCGTACCACACAACACCCAATCGCACGACTCAACCTCCATACGCATGAATCAACCTTCAATCGTGCGAATTAGTTACTTTCGTACGATTGAACCTTCATTCGTGCGATTGGACTCCAGTCGTGCGAATCACGCACATTCGCATACACTCAGTCGGTCACCTGACTCAATCGCACACAATCATTCATACGCATGACTCAATCGCATACATACACACAGTCGCACGACTCAGTCGCACGACATGCCTAGTCGCACAACTCAGTCGCACGATTGACTCAGACGCATGGTTCAGTCGCACGACTCACTCAGTCGCACGGCTCAATCGCATGACAGACCCAGTCGCCTGAACAGCAGAATCGCGACTGTGGTCGGGCTGAGCAGCCCCCGAGCTGCTCTAAACGCAAGTTTTACACCACAAGGACTACCAGAAACACTCAACAAACATACACAAACATGAAACACAAGCAGAAAGACCTCACACGCACGCATACGACCTTGTGTGTTCGGGTTGAACCCGAACACCCGAAACCCTAGTTTGGACAGACGTGAAAAGGCAAGAAAAGAGACAACCAAAGTCGTCTACCTGCTAGAAATGAGTAGTCTAAGCTGTAGATGGAGTCTAGACGACGAAAACGAGACCACACGGGTTGGATTTGGTGCTAGAATGAAGAAGATGTGTGTGTAGAGAGTGAAGAGATGAAGAAGATGGTGAAAATGGTGAATTAGGGCTGGTATGGGGTTTATATACCCAGCCCAAGTTTGCAAAATTACAAGTTTAGTCCCTGCACTTAACCCCCGAGTTTTCCCAAATTTGGTTCGGTTGAAAAACGACTTTATTAGATGTTTTATATTAATTATAAAAATACATTTAATGATATTATGACTTAAGAAATGGTTTTGTTAGTGACGTTTAATATATATAAAAATGATATATTTGGCGGTTTCGAAGTTAAAAGTTTTGAAAGTTTTTAAGGTTAACATATGATTATAATGAACACACACACAACGATGATAATGCACACATGATATCCACAGAAAGAGTCAAATAAGGATGAGAAATGATCGATCAAAGAATAGTTAATGGACAATCACGTTAATTGATGGACCTTAAGGTGACGGATGTCACATTGCAGATCTACTAAATCTCTACTCATCTAGAATAAGAGAAAATGTAAATCAATATACACATGTATACATGTAATCACATGCAAAATACAATAATCTTTTATTGATATAAAAACACATAATCTTATTTAGAAAATTTAAATAGGTTATACCGAGTATGGTATGAATAAGACAAACCTGTTAAGATCTGGTATTCGAACGAAACACCAACTGATTAACGTGTAAACCAAACCAAATAGTGCGGAATCCTATTTGATTGGCGATCCAATCAGTGAGAACGCACGTAGAATCAATAAAGTATTGAATCAAACGTTAAGAATCAATTAGGAATCGATCTACAGCATTCTATGAACTTGGAGTATGAACTTGGAGGCTTCTGGACAGCTAGGGTACGTCTGGAGTCGAAATAGAATGAATGCTTACGTTTTTCCACGAATTGGGTGGTATTTATAGGTTAGTGTTGTTCATTCGTGTGACTAAACCATTAGTATGGTTTAGTCGTGCGATTGAACCATGTGGTTAATCCATCCGCACGACTAAGTGTTCAGTCGTGCGACTGAGCCAATCTCATGTTACAATCATACGACTGATCTAGTCTCCTGGTTCAGTCGTGCGACTGAGTCATTCGCATGAATTTATTCATGCGTATGGTCCATTCGTATGGGCCATTCGCATGAGAACTTCATTATGTTAAGTTTGAATGTATTCATTAGTATAACATTATGTGTATCAATTCAAACAATCACAAACATATTTAACCAATTCAACATCAACTCATTAATGAAATATTAAACATTATAAATCACAAACAACCAATCTCATTTCATTAATATTCCATACATTACATCAGTTTAAGACAAACAAGACCTATTACATTCATATCATGATCTAGGTACACATGTATCAACAAAACCTAATATGCATGTATACATGCATATACATACATGACACACACACACATATTCACCTATACACACACACATAAGAATGCATATACTTATATGCATTCACACATTTACAAAATCCATTAGGAAATCTAATCTATGGAGGCTGAGAATCATCAAAACCTAGCTAGAA
>CM046045.1:52634700-52687200 GCA_025215565.1 Flaveria ramosissima | reverse complement strand
TTTTTTAGATTATATGTAAATTAATTCCGGCTAGAGATTACATGTAAAAAATTAAAATAGATGATATGATTTTACCAATCAGGAGATAAGAATGAAGTAATGAGTGAAAGTGGTGGGGAAAATCTGAAAATTAAGATGAATAAGGGGGGAGCTCAGTGGTTCGGGATCAGAACCAGGTCGTCACCCAAACAGTTTTACTTGGGCATACTCGCTCTTAAGAAGAAACAGAGAGAGGCAGTTCGTATGATGGGTTTTGGCAAACTATTAACATGGCGGGTTGATGGTATTCCGGCGAAGTTGGGTCATTATGTGGTGGATGTATTATATACAGAAACAATGGAGATGAAAACAGAGACAGGGGCTTTATTGATCAATTGTGATAGTATACATAAGCTGCTAGGGGTATCAAAGGAAGGTTTGGATTTAACTTTGTTGGGGAAACAAGAATGTTGGACGCCTATTGCCGTTCAGTGGAGGAGTAGGTATAAAACCAAAATGATTGGGAAACAAGATATTGTGAGGATGATAAGTGAATCTGATGATGATGACGGGCTCATGTTCAAGATTGATTTTATTGTTTTGTTTACTAACACACTTGTTGAGTGTCATGTGAACGGTAAGTGTATGTTAGAGATTTTAGATCTCATAACTGAGGATATGGAACTAGGAAAAATTAATTGGTGCAGTTACATAGTTTCTAAGATTAAGAAGTGTAAAAAGAAATGGAGAAGGAGGGATCTTGATTCACAATTTCGTGGAGCCTTGTCGATTTTGACGGTACGTATCTTTATGACTTTTTAATGTGATGTACAATAATGTTTATATTACATTGTTTGACAATAGAATAAAGAAAATTAGACAATGAAGTATTCGTTTTTTTGATTACTAACGTACATATTATGATAGTTTATTTTTTAATTAAATTTAACATCATGAAATTAATTTCTTGGGTTTTAATGCAGCTTTTATACGTAGATTCAACTATTTGCCGTGGTTTCGACGATGAACGCACAATGAGTCCATTAAAATTTTGGACATTTAAAAATCTTGGAAGGAGAGAGGAGATGGAGATTGAAATGGGTGGATTTGGGAAAGGAGTCATGCGGAAGTTGTATGATTATTGTGAATCAATGTCGGGCAGCTCGGATGAAGATGATGCAGATGGAAATTTTGTTGAAGATAGTGACAGGAGTGTTTTAAAGGTAACGTAATCATTAATGAAAATTATATAAAAAGACATATATGTTGGTATCTAGATATGTGAAGTTAGTTATGCGGTACAAGTGGATTAATTTGATTTCATACTGGTAATACATTTTATATACATGTCATAAAAATACTAATATAAGATACGCTAAAATGTAGTAAATTGAGTTGGTTGAACATTTGGTTTATGGTAATTTACATATATGTATAACAGTTTTTAAAATGTTAACATTAAATTATCATATCTACTTTAATTGTGCAACTGAAATATGGTTGTTTACACATCCTAATATTACATATTTCTTTTTAGATGAAGTTTAATTTCTTTTGTCAAGGTTAAAATTGCCAAGATGAAGATGATTTTGGATTCTATTATGACAAAAAACGAAAAGTTTGAGAAATTAATCGTTGAAAGTGACAAAGAGTATCCTAAATGTTCTGATGTATTAGAGTTGAAAGAAAGATACAAGGAATGTTTCAGTAGTCGTGTCAATCTGGATGAGTTGAGTGGGAAAGGTGGAGACCAAGTGGAAGAAGAAGATATAAGTCACGATGATGAGAACATAAACTTTGAAAGAAACAATGCGGAAGTTACAAAGTCAAAACAATCCGTGGTTGTTATTAAATCAAGTAGTGAGAGTCGAATGGTGGAATACACTGGGGTAGATGACCCATATATTTCTACAACCCAGGCAGTGTGTAAATTTGCAGATTGGGTAGAGGACAGTATTAAAAAAAATGCATTCGGGGGTATGAAGTTTAGCGGTAATGATGTGAGAACACCGGAACCAAGTTTTAGTCTGGGATTGACGCAAGATTTTGAGGAAGCCGAAAATATTTTACAATTAAAAGATAAAGAAATTATGCGAGAAAGTGATGAACGTAAAAAATTGAGAGAATTTAGATGTGAAGATAGGAATAGGCCGTGTAGGGTGAAGAAAGTTGCAGATGTAAATCGATCACCATACATAATCAGGCCGATTGACATGAAGAAAGGTATTTCTGATGAAGAAAGAAAAGTTTGGAGCTATCTTATGAGGGGACTTGAGAAAGACAGGTAATTGTAGATTATTTAATTTATTTCTCCACGTTTACATGTTATTGAATACGCCAGGAATACGTTGTCTGAATGGTTATTTATAAATGTAGGGTGAATGAAGATAGAGAAGTTGACGAACAGAGGGAAGTCGAAAATGAATTTCAGTACGTATTTAGATTATCGTTCCATTTATAACATTGTTATAAGTATTTGCAATCTATTGTGCTTATAACGTGTATTGGTTATTACTTATCATTTTGGATGTATCTACACAAGGGATGATATATTCGAGACAAACAACGGGGTTGTCACGAAAAGATTTTTGCTGATATCGTTACAACATGAAGTAAGGCTTGTTTCCAACGTTATTGATTGCTGGGCCGCGGTATTAAACTTTGAAGAAAGGAACATGAGCAGATAATCTGAATATAGGTTGTTCATGCACACCGGTGTAATAGTAAGTAGTTACATTTAGATCTCATATATTGTGATATATGATGACTTTAAAATAATACATTAATGTAATGAAAAACTGATGTAGACCGATGCACTTCTATGGGACTCAAGACTTGATGATAATATGAGATTTAAAGAGTTCGAAAACAATCTGAAGACATTTATTGGTGGAGATGAAAGTGATTACACATTAAGTGAATATGATGTTGTCATGTTCCCAATCTTGGAGAATGAACACTACTACTTAGTGTGTTTTGATTTGCATTATTCAGCAATAGAAGTAATAGACAACGTACATGAGTGCAGAAGCTTCGTAAGAATTGAGGATGATGCGTGTTATCATAAGAAGAGCACCGTTAACAAAGTGGTAAGAACTAATTTCATTGCTATACGTACATATGTCCAACTTATATGATTTTTAAAGTTATGACAAACATTAATTTGCCATATTAAACTCCCCTATCTTATATAAACTTAAGTTGATTTTGTGAATGTGTTTGCGGAGGTGTTTTGTGTTAAATGAATAAGTTTACGTATATGAAAAAGTTGGGTACACAATGAACCTATTCTTGTGAAGACTATAATTGCCATATTTACATATGCATAATTACTGGTTTTGTACCTGTTACCTAGGTGTTATGTATACCTTGATAAAAAGAGAAATTAGTCATTTAAATATAGAAGTACCCCTATTACAGGTTGATGTAAAGTGTGACATTTGAATATTACGTGTATGTAAATAACAGGTAAAAATTATCTTATGAATATAGTATTTTGAAGTAATAATTTATATTCTTAATGATTTATGTGTTTGTTGTTAACTGCAGAAACACATTTTTGTTGAGTATTTGCGTCGAGTAGGAAATGTGAAGTACATCCAAATGTCAAGATCCATACCCATGAAGAAAAATCTATCATGGGCTACAATTAACAACCCAATAGACTGTGGGGTGTTTGTTATGCGTCATATGGAAACATATATGGGCAGTAAGGTGAAAAGATGGACGTGCGGATTCTTAAAGGAAGGACCGAGACAGGATGGTCAATTAAGGAAGCTTAGGGTTAAATATGCGTATCGTATCCTGCTATCAGAAGCTAACAAACACAAGGATAAGATAATGTTTGAGTCAAGGTGTTAAGTAGTAGCACGTTATTTCCACTCCAATGTGGTTGATAAGATAATGGTAATGACTTGTGTCTGTAAAGGAACATATAATGTGGTGGATTGTTAATTGTATGACTGTTTCTTTTTGGTGGATTATAAAACATGTTTACTTTTATCTATGATTAGGTGATTTTGAAATGTTATTAAGTGGGAAAGTTTTTCGTTATAAAATGATCTGCGTTAGTTATGGGGTAGATATTAGTAAAATTTTTATTCATGTTCTCAATTACATATTATGAAGTAATGCTTATAATGCGTGATTCATAATGATTGATAGGTATGACCTTAGTAAAGATAAGGTGTATGTAAATTGGTTCCTGTTGGTTAAAAATACAATTTAAAGGTAATGTCAAAATAATTCAGATGAATTTTTATATAAAAAATGTTGTTGTACATAGATCATGATTATTTTCGTATACGTAAAAACAATGATGTTTCATAATGTAAGTAACGGACTGAATAAGTCACTCATAATTTACAAGTAAAGCATAAAAGTACACATTAACATTTGACTAATAATATATAAGTTGCTGGAAGAAATTATTTACGTAATATGATATGTAATAAATTAACCATGAGACAATATGTTATTTTTGAATTTACAACGTATAGTTTTATTAAGTACTTGGAAAGTTGAACATAGTAAATTTAGTGTGTTCTGAGCGAATCTGTTTTACATGTAGTTTCTTTTTAGTTACGTATATGTAAAATTATATACACATGGTGATTATATAAAATCAATAGTTGTGTGTCAGTAATATTGTGTTGAATTACGTACACGTAATAATTATATACACATACATCTTAACCAAAATTTAAAAAAACACTTATTTATTTTGAAAAAACAAATATAACATCATACTCCAAAAAATGTCATAGATTTAGAACAACATAAACAAGAAAAGAGTAAGGGTCTAATGGGATTAGTACTGATCTTCATCCTCAATCACTTCCGGTTCTTGTTGTTCGTTGGCCCCTTTTTTCTTCATAGGACAATTACGAGAGTCATGATTGTTTGTGTATTTGAGACATGTCCTGCATAACCTCTTTGGTTTTTGACTTTTGGTGATTGCTTTCTCCCCAGGACCAATCAATCGTCTACACGTACCACTATCTTTGTTGCGGATCCCCTGTGGTGGATTGTAAGATAAATCCTCATCCTGGGATTGCCCAACCAAATCTTCAATAACAACACCCTTGTTTTGGCGGGTACTTAAGTACGGAACATCTTGATATATTTGGTCTTTGATTTCTTTCATTTTAATAACAAACTTCCTAAAACGTTCCGTGCATTTTTCGACTAATTCAAACACCTCATTTGTTAGCCTACATCTTTCACTGTTAACCACACCATATCTATTGGATAGACTAAAAATGTTATCAGGTAATGCATTAGTCATCCATCGTTTAGAAATGTACTCTCCAGGAATACGATTTATGTTTTGATTTTTAAAAACACAGAATACATGTCTGCATAAATATCCAATCCTTGTAAACATCATGCATGAACACATCACGGAATGATCTGACAAATCCAATGTCACCTACAACATAAAAAAATTGTCAATGTAATTATTTAGTTAAGACTAATAATACTTAAAATAGGATGAAAAAACTACATACTTTATAATGACCAACCAAGCAAGAAACATCTTTGTTCTGAGACACGACGTAAGACTTAACACCATTAACTTCTTCACAAGTAGATATAGAACACATCCAAACGGATTTGAAAATTTCCTTCTGAACCTCATCGAATATAGTACGGGTGTAAACCTCGGAGGCCTGTTTCTCTATTTGCAGAAGTGTACGTAATGAAGGTGAGGTTGTGGTGGAAGCATGTTGAAGTTTCCTCTGCTCGTAACGTTGACCTTCAACAGTAGAATCAAAACAAAGAAGAAAGTCCACCAGATTGTTAGAGCCACTAGCCTTTAGTTTGAATAGAGCATTTGAACTTTCACATCGAGAAGTCGTCTTCATTAAACAACACAATGGAATATCCTTAAAATATGCAGGAACCCATTGTTCTCTGATTGCAAACATATCAGTCAACCATTCGTGATCAGTTAGGTTGTACTCTTTCATTAACAAATGCCAACGCTCCTCAAATACATCAGGTTCTATAAAAACATTCCATACGAGCTTATGAATAGCACGTTTGATTTTTTTTATTATAATTTAGTTCTCCAGCCACCTAGTAAAAAAGTAAATATGATAAACATTAATAATTGATTAATTTAATTAGTGATATATGTGCAGAAACATAACACATGATGAAAATCATGTGTTTTACATATATGTAAAATTGGAATCTTAAAAAATTAATGAGTTTGAATATAGGTTCCGAACCTTTGATGGTAATTTCTTTGTAATATGCCACATACATAACCGATGAATAGAATCTTTGAAGACGTTTGCAATAGCTTGTTTCATTGCTGGATCTTGATCCGTGAGAACCAACGTAGGTTGATTACCATGTGCTTCCAAGAAACATTTCAATAACCAAGTATACGATTCTATAGTTTCGTCATATAGCAAACCAGCCGCAAAAGTGACACACTTTTTATGATGATCAACCCCGGTAAATGGAATGAAAATCATATTATATCTAAAATGCAAAAAACAAATGAAATTTTTTTTAGAGATGGAAAATATAAAAATATTGCTCGGATTAAGTAAGTTACTTACTTATTGGTATGGTATGTGGCGTCAAAAGCTATGACGCTACCAAACGCAGTGTAATTGGTTTTCGCCACATCATCAGCCCAAATAAAGATCTTAGTTCGCGATCTTCGGCTTTACACACAAATGTAAAGTTTCTCCAATTGACATGACGGTCATTAAGAGTGTTGACTATCATCTGTGCGTCCCTGTTACCTATGAATCTTCTTATATATCTACTGAAATTTTTGTAATCTATAACGGTACCATGTACCAAATGTTGCCCACCTTTAATTGCTGATTGAAGTCTATGTGCAACATTAGGCCCAACCTTAGCAGCCCGTGCTCTATGTATATATACCTGATCATTGAAGTTCAATTGTCGGCGTTTCCTAGTCCGATCAATATTATCAATTGATACAAGGCCATGATTATGTTTCTCGACAAAGTGATACACAAAAATTTTTGATGTTCCTTGAACGGCTTTTACACGTATGCAAGCAGGAGAATCAGTGACCTTTATGTTGGATGTCCTTGAAGGTTGGGAAGATGAGTAAAATTCCCTAGAATCAAAAGACTCCCCACGTGGCTTACCAGACTTATTACAAAGAATGTATTTATGAGTAACAACACCTTGAGTATTTTTGTTGTTGATAATCTTATATCAAAACCAGATCTTTCAGCATATAATTGGTACATACATAGCACATCTTCCCAAGAATCAAAAACGGTACCGTAAACATGTTTATATTGGTCGGAAACACTGGGAATCCAAAACTTTGTACCGTTGGGTGAGTGAAAGTGTAAGGCCCCTTCCCGGGACGCTTACAGTTGGTCATTCATCGCACATAAAACATATATTTACATTTTCCTTTCATAAATAGTTGCAGCGGAAACATTAAAACATAATTTCATTTCATCAAAATACTTTTGTACATCAGTACAATCGTTCCTTTAACATTATCATGTTACATTTATTACAAAAACATTAAACATAAAGATGCCATCCAAAATACGCTGAGTAGCCGCCCCGTGCCATCCTCAGCAACATACCTGCCAACTGGAAACACATCAAAGTCAGCGTTGCTGAGTGAGTTCTAGTTTTATAATAAAACTTACTTTTCTTTCGTAAAACCGATCTTTACTTTCTTTACAAAAACATTCGTTACATACATGCGTTCACACATCATACGTACATACAGATAATATCATTATTATCTTCATCATTACGTTCGTTACATTCATCCATTATCATACATCATTATCTTTCACTTCTTTCTAGATCCTGTCAGACTTTACCCTCTTCATGGCACACAGCCACGATTACTGAGGTCGAATGACAAGGATTTCATTTCATACATTATTAGGATCATTCGTTAAAGTTCATTTCATACTTTCATTCTTTCATTCATTACTTTACTCATTACCCTTCATTACTCGAATCTTGTCTCGTGCAATATCCCCGACTCATGCTCGAAAGCTGATGTTGTGCCGGGACCTGCTCACAAGCCCCCGACTCATGTCCGAAGACTGACACAACACCGGGATACGCGACAAAGATCCCATATGAGTCAATCACATGGATTGAACTCCATCCGAGTCTGTTGCAACATGAAGTCGCTCACCTCATCATCTCGTCTCATGCACTATCCCCGACTCATGTCCGAAGACTGATACTGTGCCGGGGCCTGATAAACAAACCCCCGACTCATGTCCGAAGACTGACACAGTACCGGGATACACAACACGGATCTCATCATCCGTTACTTTCATCATATGCAATACTCCCGACTCATGTCCGAAGACTGATACTGTACCGGGGCCTGCTCACAAACCCCCGACTCATGTCCGAAGACTGGCACAGTACCGGAGTACGCCACAAGAACCTCTTCCGAGTCTTTTGCGACACAGAGTCGCTCACCTTATACATATGCTTGCAAGCCTTTCATTCGTTCATTCATTACGTCATTCATTCATTCGTTCATAATGCATGCATTTATTCTTTCATTCATTACGTTCCTCTTTTCCTTATCTTTCACTTTACGTTACACAATACTTTCATTACATTCATTAACGCTTAACGCAAAGCCATAGAAAGATAAACATACATAACAAGGAACACAACATAAACATAAACATACGGCATCATCATACATACGCATCAATCATACATCACATCACGCACATCATACATACTACGCATCACACGCACTGCCGTGCCTAACATAACACATAACATCATGCATATTACCATCATCTCCATCAACATTATCATCATAATCTCATCATCCTGTGTTACCTTATACCGTCCATGCCCTTCACATCGTCGAGGAATTCCATCTCGGTTATCATTTCTGAACACTTAGGCGAATGGGCATCTATGCGAATGGACTATGGGCGAATGGACCTCTATGCGAATGGACTCCCAGTCGCATAGCTTTCATGCGTATGGCCTTCAGTCGCATGACTTCAGGCGTATGGGCTTCAGTCGCATACTCTTCATGCGAATGAACCTCAGTCGCATGGCCTCCAGGCGCATGGACTTCAGTCGCATAACCTCCGTGCGAATGAACCTCAGTCGCACCATCCCTCAATCGCATGACTCCCAAGCACATGAAATCCAATCGCATGACCCTCATGCGTATGGACCTCAGTCGCATGGCAAAGGTGCGCATGGACCTCAGTCGCACTTCAATCGGCCGAATGGCCTCCAGTCGCCCTCCAGTCGGTCGCCTAGCCCTAGCTGGTGTAGAGTGTAGTTTGGTCGACTGCAGCCGCGGGTTTTCGACCTCCAACCCCTTCCAAACCTCTTTTAAGCTCAAATCAACCCTTCTAAAGGTTAGGGAAACATACCATGACCTCATACAAGCATAACCAAGCAAGAAATCGAGCCTCAAACGCATCATATACATACATACATACATCAAAACGGGTTTTCACCCAAAAACTCGAAAATAGGGTTTTGGACGTGTTCCAGCCCCAAAATCAGTTGAAATCGTGTAAAAGAGGGGTCCTAGAACTCACCTTAACGATCCCGTCGAGTAGAGCTTCGATTTGACTCGCTACTCGTCGATTTTGGCTACTCGAACCAACCCGGGCCAACACTTCCTCTCTTTTCTCTTCTTTCTCTCTTCTCCTCCCTTGGCTGAAAAATGGGGAGAATGGGAGTGTTTTCCCCCTTTTATACTCCCGTGCATCAAAGTTTCTCTCGTTGGCGGGTTTGATCCCTCGACTTTGGACTTTATTTCTTTTTCTTCTCTCGTCGGCTACAAAGGAAATTTCCGGGTGTTACAGAAAGAAATTACTACTGATTGACTCATCCATCGCTTCGTCATTCATATCTAAAAAATATCAACATCACGAAGAAACAATTAATTGAATATCATATCTATTACCATATTTACATACACGTAAAGATTAGCAACGGGACATATTCACCGGTAAACATACTACATGTGATGTTGATATCAAGTACAATAAAATTAATGTAATTAAAAGTAACATACCTTATATTATATCTTTCATATTCATTTAACATGCCATCATAAAAAAACTCTGTATGACATTAAGGTATTTACGGGTGAAACAAATTAAACGGAACAAAACATAAAAGGACCTTTCGGTTTATTTTTTAAAGGTATTTACAGGGGTGACATAAATTTTACAATACAATCACATAAGCATTTAAAAATATTTTGATTAATTTACTCTTATACAATTGTAAATATAAAATCATTACAGATTTATGTGGGGATGACTAATGACTAATTACATTTTCGTATATGTAGATCAATGATACAACACAAACATCACCAACATCGTAACTTAACCAATTCAGATCAACATTAACATAACATATAAAAAACTAAAAATCCATCCATTACAGAATCAAAATTAGGCATGAAGGCTGGAAAATAAAAAGAAGCTTTCTTATTGAACAATAAACGATCTTTCATAATCATCATAGCATATAACTAAACTTGCTTCATAGGACAATTCCTAGCATCATGATAAGAGAAAGCACGACAATAACGGCAAAACCGCTTCCTCTTACGTTCATTACGGAATCCATTGTTACCTCCCTCAACAAGAATAACGTCATTCACGTTTTGATCAATACAATTTTGATTTGCTTCTTCAACAACAACGTCCAGACTCATCTCCTCAAAAGTCGACATCTAGAATGAAGCTTGAACAAAAAAACTCAAATCTTCAAAAATATGATTCGCCGTTCATGAATTAGTAACAAATATTTATAGCAAACACAATATTAAGATTATTGTTTCAAATAATTGGAATGATATCGAAGGATATTCATAAATGTAAAATTATATACAAATTCAATTTCAAAAGCAAACTTGATTCTTAGAATCAATTCTTCAGTGTTTAATTCATAAAAAGAAGAATCAAACAAAAAAATATACACATTATCTTTACAAAATGAACATTCGGACTAATGCATACAATGAAATACCCGATTGATTTTGCTTTTGAAATAAAATCTTTGTCTTGAATTTCAAAATCTGCAAATACAAAGAAATCGGAACAAATTTTGATCAACCAAAAAAAATCAACAAATGTAACTGATGAATTATGACAATTATTCTAATTTTGTAAGTTACCAAATTAAAACATGATTTATTAAAAACGATATTTAATGCATACAATGAAAAGACTAATTTACCCCTTCGAATTATTTAAAAATGTTTTAAAAAAAAAATAATCAATGGTTAGGATTAGTTCTCGGAGTTCTCACGATCTTTAGGAGTCCTGAAAAGATCTTGACCCTATATATATATATATATATATATATATATATATATATATATATATATATATATATATATATATATATATATATATATATATATATATATATATATATATAACTAGCAATATTTTATTAGTCGATTAGCCACTTGTTTTAAAGGCAAAGTCAAAGTCAATAGAAAACTCAAAGAAACAAGTGAACATACAGAATACATTAAAAATGATTGTAAAAGAGCAACCTAAATATAGTCAAATTATGGCTACATAGTTACAAAGTTATTATGTTAATAAGATTTACATGAAGGTTTTTTCATCACTTGGGGTGTATTTCGAGATTGTGTTTGATTTTCTTGACTTTGAAGGAGTGTTACAATTTCTCACCAATGGATCGCTTATTTATTCTTCCACATTGGTTTTGAGATGTAAGTTATAATAATAATAATAATAATAATAATAATAATAATAATAATAATAATAATAATAATAATAATAATAATAATAATAATAATAATAATAATAATAATAATAATAATAATAATAATAATAATAATAATAATAATAGTGATGAATCCGGGAGGGCGTAATCGTAACCGTCGTGAGGCAGCAGATGATGAAAATCCGTTTTATGAGGGTGGCGGTTCTTCTTAATATCAGATTGGTACCTAGCACATACACACACAGCAAACATAATATCAGGTCTACTGGCAGTTAAGTACATAAGTGAACCTATCATAGATCTATATAATTTTTGATCAATAGATTTTCCAGAGGGATCAGGAGCAATCTTATCAATTGTTGATGCTGGTGTTTTGCATGAGGATACTTCAGCAAGATTGTATTTCTTCAGAATTTGATGTATGTATTTTTCTTGATTGCTGAATATTCCATCTGCTTTTTGATGAACTTGAAGGCCAAGGAAGAAGGTTAATTCACCCATTGAGCTCATCTGAAATTCAGATTTCATCAGCTCTTCAAAATTCACACACAATCTCTTATTAGTTGATCCAAATATAATGTCATCAACATATACTTGAACTACTAAGAGATCTTGATGTTCTTGTTTGAGAAAAAGTGTCTGATCAATAGTTCCTCTTTTGTAGCCATGCTTGAGTAAGAAAGATGATAGTGTTTCATACCATTTTCTTGGTGCTTGATGAAGACCATACAAGGCTTTATCTAGTTTGTATACCCTGTGAGGATAATGAGGATCTTCAAATCCGGGGGGTTGTGACACATAAACTTCCTCATCAATTTTCCCATATAAGAATGCACACTTGACATCCATTTGATACACAGTAAACTTCTTATATGATGCATATGCCAAGAACACTCTTATTGCCTCAATTCTTGCAACTGTTGCAAAAACTTCATCATAGTCTATTCCTTCTTCTTGAGTGTATTTTTGTGCAATCAACCTTGCTTTTGTTTCGGACAATACTCCCTCTATCATCCAGTTTGTTTTTGTATAGCCATCTAGTTCCAATAGGATGTTGACCTTCAGGCAAATCAATAAGAGACCACACTTTTTGTTTCTGAACTGTTGAAGCTCTTCTTGCATAGCTTCAATCCAGCTATTGTCTTTTAAAGCAGCTGTAATGTTTGGAGGCACCACTTGAGAAAGAAAACAGTTGAAGAGACAAAGGTTGGCTGTACCACTTTGGCTCCTTGTAGTTCTCTTTTCAGGATTTCCAATGATGTTGTCAAGTGGATGAGACTTATGAATTCTCATTGAGGGAGTTGATTCAACTGGAATAGATGATTCCAGGTTAGTCATTTCCATTGCCTCTGACTGATTCATCTCAATTTGAGAATTTAAGAAATAATCAAATTGAGAGTCGGTTGATTGGGCTACAAAAGTATCTATAGTTGTATTTTGCTCTTCCGCAGGAACTTCTTCGGAAGAATTTTGCTCTTCCGTAGTACCTTCTCCGGATGCATTTTAATTTTCCGTAGGAACTTCTTTGGAAGCATTTTGCTCTTCCGTAGGAGCTACTCCGGATGCATTTTGGTCTACCATAGGAACTTCGGATGTATTCTGGTCTTCCGTAGAAACTTCTCCGGATACAATTTGGTCTTCCGTAGGAACTTCTCCGGATGCAATCTGGTCTTCTGAAGGAACTTCTCCGGATGCATGCTGGTCTTCCGAAGGAACTTCTCCAGATGCATTTTGATTAATTCCACATGTAATATCTGCTTCTACTGAAGTATTTTCATCTGAAGATGGATGTATCCTTGGAGGATCAGCAGATAAAGTTACTTCAGTCATAATAGGTGGAACAAATGGATAGCATACTTCATCAGATCCTGCATTGGTCAAATGATCATAGTTAAATGATTTAGATAAAGCATCTATGTCAAATAACCATGATGAACCTTTAACTGACTTAGTAAACACATTTTCATCAAAAGATACATTAGGGGTCTCTTCCATAATGTTATGTTGTGGAATATACACTCTATATGATTTTGATGTTGAAGAGTAATCAACAAAGAAACCATCATATGCTTTTTCTGAAAATATTCCTAATGACTCTTTTATGTTCAAAACAGTTACTTGACATCCAAAGACTCTTAGATATCCTATGTATGGTTTTCTTTTAAATAGGAGCTCATAAGGAGTTTTGTTATATTCTTTGACAATTAATGTTCTGTTTTGAACATTGCATGCAGTATTCACAGCCTCAGCCCAAAAGGTGATAGGTAGTTGTGAATCAGCTAGCATTGTTCTTGCTGCTTCAATGAGAGTTTTGTTTCTTCTTTCAGCAACTCCATTTTGTTGTGGAGTCCTTGGTGCACTGAATTCTCTTGCTATACCTTTGCTCCTGCAAAAAGAATCCAGTTCAAAATTGACAAATTCAGTACCATTATCACTCCTAAAGATTTTGACTTTTGCATCAAGTTGATTCTCAATCTTGATTACAAAGTCCATTAATGTTTCTGATGTTTCACTCTTTTGTTTTAAGAAAAAGACCCATGTAAATCTAGTGAAATCATCAACTATCACCAAACAATATTGCCTTTTTCCAATGCTCATTACATTGGTGGGACCAAAAAGATCCATGTGAAGCAATTTGAGTGGTGTAGTATTAGTATTGATGGTTTTGGATTTATGTGACACTCTGTGTTGTTTTCCTTTGTAACAAGAAGAACAATTAGTTGAGCAATGAAACTCTTTATTTGGCAATCCAATGACCAGGTCATTTTGCACCAATTTATTCATGTTCTTCATGTTAGAATGGACAAGCCTTCTATGCCATAATTGAGACAAATCTTCTGAGAGTTTAGATATAAGGCAAGTTTCATGTTTTGTGAGAGAAGTGTTGTTCATATCCAAAACATAAGTGTTTCCTTTTCTTGCTGCTTTGAGGAGAATCCAATCTTCTGGGACAATAAATCCTGGCTTAAGAATGTGCAAGATCGGGTTTTGTCACTTAACACTTGTATTTCTCTCAAACTCACTTATAATAGTCACTCAAACAAGATGAAGCAATGTCTTTGACAAGAGTTGATAATAATATAATAAGTAATCAAAGCAACAAGCAGAAATATTTTCAAGGTACTTGTCTATATTACTTCTCAACTCAAGATTACAAGACACTTACAAGCATAGAACATGAGTTACAATGAGAAACTATATATACTAGATCCTACAGCCGGTTATACTTGATACCAGCTGGAAACCTAAGACTAAAGCATATACTACAATGCTATAGTTAAGGTATCTTAGATAAAGTATTATCTAAGATATGGTAGTCATGACATGTCCATGACTTACCTTTTGTCACCAACTAAAGATGGCAACTGTACTTAACATAAAAAGGTAAACAGTAGATTAAAGTATGGTCAACTACATGGCTTTTGAGAAAACGCCATGCAGTATCTCAGAGATTTGCAGCGGACTGTCAGACGGACCATACTTATGTCTACTGGATAATAGAAGTGTCTTCCGAAGGTTAACTGGCTTCGGAAGAACAAGTTCTTCCGAAGCCACTTATACTTCGGAAGATGCTTCTATGCTTCCGAGGCTTTAAGGACTTCTTTATACTTCGGAAGTTGACTTCAGAACTTTGTCTTCAAGTCTTGAACCTTCGGAAGTAGCTTCTTTACCTTCGGAAATTGGAGTTCTCCTTCGGAAGTGTATTTTACACTTAGACTTCGGAAGAACTCTTTCTTCCTTTGGAAGTCCCATACTTGGCTTCGGAAGTCCTTTGTATGTAGTACTCAAAATCTTCTAAGTGATATGGTTTTGGTTGCAACAGCCTCTTATGATCCAACAAACTCCCCCTAGGCTGATGCTACCAAAACTTCACTTATCTCTACTTCTCAAAGTTTTCAGCACTAGGGACAGAAGATATTTGTCTGTTTCTCTGTTCTTCCCGGAAGTAGTGCTGAGAAGCTTGTACAAGTCATTCGTGGATAGGAGATCCAGTCTATCACTTTGAATGACATGCACCTTTTGTTGTGATCCCCTGAAGAGAGTTAGTTGACGGGAGTTGTAGTCATACTCCCATCTAACTATGGACTCAAGTTCAGGACCTTCAACCATTTGAAGAAAGGCTTTGCCTTTGGTTGCTGATCCTTTCCTTTCCTCCTCCTCTCTCCGTTTTGACTCCTCTTCGACCTTGCTTCTTGCAGTGAGCTCGGCCATGTGAAGGCTGCCTAGATGATTTCTGATGTGAGCAGCTACTTCGGAGTTTGAGGGGTTGGAGAATGGTTTCTCTGCTAACTCAGCAATATCAAATCTGCTTAAGTGTAGCAGAGATGAGGCATTCAGCCTGTTAATCTCACCATTCTCTCTCTCAACAACAAAGTTGTGAGAAGAGTCTTCAAACCTCCACTGGACTATCTTCTTTCTGGGTACAAGAGATTGTCTTGGTACCCTATCTCCTTTCTTTGTGTCCAGCAGAGTCACCAGCCTTCTCCTCAGCTTCTTTTCTTCCTCATTCAATGTATCTGAATTGAGGCCAAAGAGTCTTGCGGCTTGGTCCAAAGTTCCTCTTGGCAGATCAAGAAACTCATCTCTTGTGAGGGAACTTGAGGATCCATCAACATAAGTCAGGTTGACTGTATCCTCCTCACATGAGATGTCGCTCAGAGTAGTGCAGTTGATGAGCTTGGTTTTGATCTCCTTGAATTCCTCCATTGAGAGATGTTTGGAAGGCTGAGGGGATGGTTTGATTGGTTGTTGGGTAGGTTTAGGAGGTTGGGTTCTGGGTAAGGCTTTAGGTTGGATGATGGGTAGTTTAGGTGGTTGAGGTGAGGGAGTTGGTAGATGGGAAGGTGTAGGTTCAGGGGTGAAAGGTTCAGGTTCAGT
This sequence comes from Flaveria ramosissima, assembly GCA_025215565.1. NCBI lineage: Eukaryota > Viridiplantae > Streptophyta > Magnoliopsida > Asterales > Asteraceae > Flaveria > Flaveria ramosissima. The sequence goes on along the minus strand of CM046045.1, from coordinate 52,670,589 downwards.
TTTGATTGGGAAGAGAAAGGGTATTGGTTCAGGTTGATGTTGGGTTTGGATATTTGGCTGAGGGGTGGCTTTGAAGGTCATCCCCTGTCCCCTTCTATACATCTCCTTTCTTCTCCCTGCACAATGTCAGCCTTGATGTCACTGACATGTCGTTGCAGAGTCTTCTCAGACATTGGACCCACTTGCCTGCCAGAGAAGCCGTGAGCTTTAAGATAGTTCTTCATCCAAGCTTTGTCACCTATCTTCTTGGCGGCAGACAGTCCAGCCTCTTCTTCCTTCTTCTTCTTCTCTACCAGCTTCTCCCTTGCAGCTCTCTTTCTCTCCTTCTCCATTTGATCTTGCTCTTTGTTAAAGAGCCACAAGATCGTGTCACTGTTGTGTGGAGACAACTCCTCTTGAGAGAATCCTCTGGAGAGTAGGAAAGTGATCCTTTCTCTCCTGAGCTGCAGATCAGCTTCTCTTTCTTTTCTCAGCCTTTCTTCTTCTAAGGCCAACCTTGCAGCTTCTTCTTTTTGCTGTTTTTGCAGCAAGGTTGCCTTTTCAAGCTCTATCAGCTCCTCTAATGGTAGCAGGAGTACATCTTCCGAGGCAGCCCCTAGACTGACAAGTCTATCAATTACCTCCACCCTTCTTCTATTGTTGATTGCCTCTTGGTTGGATGCAGCTGCTTTTGAACTTGCAGCTAACAGTTTCCCAGTTGGCAGTCTTCCTTTCCTTTTAAGTTTCTCCAGCCTTTCTTCTTCCAGAAGCTCTTCCGAAGTCATCTTCCTTTTGCCTTTAATGTCTTCGGAAGTGCTCGACTTTGGTGGTTCTTGGGTAGAAGATTCAGGTTGGATTGTGGAGGTAGGAGCTGAGGTCAATGCAGATGTAATGGCTAGTGGTTGGCTGAGAAAGTCCTCCCTATTAACCTCAGATGCAAGTTCCAGAATTGCATCTGTGACTATTAGATCATCGGAAAGAGAGAACAGTCCTTCCGCAGCAGCAATTTCAGCTTCGGAAGTTTGAGTTGGTTCTTCCGAGGCTTCAAATTGTGCTTCGGAAGCCTGTGAAAACACACCTTCTGTCCCAACTATTTCAGTTGCTGGGCCATCAGTCCTAGTTTCCCCTTCGAAATCAATCTCAGGTTCCACTTGGGCCTTAGGTTGACCAACTTCCTCAACAGTGGTAGGAGTGCATTCAACCTCTGAAGCTCTTGAGCTCCAAAGTATATCACAGACATATCCGGACTAGGTTGATCAATGAGGGACTCTAAAAGGAACTTGTTGAAGATCCTATTTAGATCCTGAAGCATCCTTTGATCCACTTGAATCACAACTGGAGGAGGCTCAGGGAAGATGGCGGCTTGTTGTTTTGAGCTCAAAGAAGTGAGAGCTTGACTGATGGAATCCTGTCTTTGACTTAGTTCCTCAACATTCTCCCCCTTTTTGGTAGCATCATCTTGAGAGGTAGATGAGCTAGAGGAAGAGGTCAAAGAGACTTGAACGGGTACATGCCTAACAGATCTCTCAATCTATTTCTCAGCTAGTTTGACCTTGAGACTTTCAATCTCAAGTTGCTGAGTGGCAGACCTATCCTCTAAAGTCTTAACCTTTGATTCAAGGTTTGAGACTTTAGAAAGTAGGTCTCTTATTGTGAGTTGCATTCTTCCCTCATCTTCTTTGGAAGAATAACGGGGAGATGAGGTAACATACCTAGTATGTTCATCCTCACCACCAGATGTGGTTTCTTGGCACCCTGGTTTCCCTTGCACAATGATGTCTCTTTCAGAGGCATCATAGGGCATGGTTGCCGTAGATTCAGTCTGACTATTGTTACCTACCACTGCCTGAGGATCCAATGAGGCTCCTTCAGTAGTGGCAGCTGAATCTACATGAGTCCCCTCCACATCAGTGGGACTCACCTCAGTAGGGCTTTGCTGGTGTGGGCTAGAGACAAGAGGTTTCTCTAGGCTCTGTTGATCCTTAATGGGGTGTTGTGGATCAACTTCATTGCCTTGGAGAGACATAGTCTCTTCACCAGCTCCGGTCAATAGGTCAGTAAAAGAGAAGGAATGAAGACCTAAAGACCCGGGACTTTGATCAATGTCAAAAGGCATTGAGCTGTCCCTTGGTGGCTGCTCAGGGGAGTATAGAGACTCACCCTGAGGGCTATCAGCTGGGGTTATGGGCTCATGGGTCTGAGACTGAGGAGACTCAAGACCCATATTGAGGTCAATAGTGAAGGATTGGGGACCTCTGGCTGAGTGGGAGCCCCTTGTTCCACTCTAGCCTTTTTGGTTTGAAGAGGAGGGGCTTGTTCAATCAGAGTAGATTGAACAAGGGTTCGTTTGGTACGTCTCTGATAGGTGACTTTGATTGGAGGAGAAGTAGATTTGGAATGGTGAGGGTAGTTGCTGGTGTGGGTTCATCACCTGTGGGGATAAAGGATGTCACCAGGAGCCATTGGCTCAATCATACCTGGAAGTAGTGCGGTATCCCTTCCAGTGTAGTTGGTAGACACTCTCTTCAGTACTTTGAAGATAGTCGGCCTCATTTGAGGAGCAGACAGAGCAGCTGCACAGACAAGCTTACTCTGATCTAGCTCGCAGTTGATTATGTGCTGTAGAAATCTGGGATACATAAAGAATGTGTCCCTTTGCAGATTTCCCATGAGGTTAGTCAGCACAACCTGGAGTAGTTGAAGCGCAAGCCTTGTACCAACCCATGAACTAGGCACCCGAGTTCATAGGGAATTTGATCCCATCCCCCGGATTTGTTAGATAAGCAGTGGAGAACCACATGTAGCAGGAACTTCCACTTGTAGGAGAAGTTGAATTTGTAGACTGTAGACCTGCTTACATCTCCACCGTATCCCATTTGGAGATAAGAGTTATCTAACTCAGACTTGGGGAATTCCGTCGGTGCGCCTTCATCATGGAGCTCAAGATGCTCCCTGATGATTTGTTCAGTAACGACAACTCTTGGCCACATACACTTGACCTGATAGCACGAACCCCATTTAGGGTTTCAACCCGACTATTTGCCCAGAATTCGGACATTTGGTTGGTGTAAATGGTAGGGTTTACAGTCAGTGCTGTGTAGTATGAAGATTGGGCTAAGAAGAGAGATAATATCAGAGAAGTCAGCATCCCTTGAAGAGTCAAGGAGTGCGACTTGGTTGTGCTGAGGGTTTAGAGCCATTTAGAAAGGTAGCAGAGGAAAAGTTCTTGAGAGAGAGGTAAATTGGAGAAGAAGAAAGCTTTTAGGGCAGTGAATTTGGTAAAAAAGAGTGTAAGTGATTAACCGGAAGTATTTAAATGGGGTGAAATGGCGGTTTAAAGGGTGGTTTGGATAAGATGATGTGAGGGTTCAGAGGATGATGTGACAGGGGCGGGTAAGGTTAAGCCATTTAAATAATCCGACATCATTAACAAAATCTTTACTTTTTACAGAGTGGGGCCCAAAAGATTTCCGTTACACAGTAAAATCCTTCTTCCGAGTATAAGGTATTTCCGAAGGTAAAGTTCTTCCGAAGGCAAATGTACTTCCGAAGGTAAATAAATTGCTTCCGAAGATACATGTTGCTTTCAAGTGGAGAGTATTAAGTGCTTCGGAAGTAGATCTGAGATTACCTCAATCGCTTCTTCCGAGACTTAGTATACACTTCCGAGAAGAAAATATCCTATGAGAAATTTGCTTCGGAAGTTATGCTAGATATCTTCCGAAGGCAAGTTTCTCTTCGGAAGAACTTATACTTAGTTAAATAAGAAAGGATCTTTTGTAACAGGGCTTAGATTGTATTGACATAAGACTTTACATATTGAAAAGGTTTTCAATTGAGATTGACTAGTCAATGTTTATCATCCCAATAGCTGTAATAAGATACTTAAATCTTTGTTCATCAAATGCTTTGGTGAACAAATCAGCATATTGTTCATTTGAATCGACTTTGACTAGTTTGATAAGATTTTTCTCATGAATATCTCTAATGAAATGATACCTGATGTCAATGTGCTTTGTCTTTGAGTGCTTTACTGGATTTTCAGTGATGGATATAGCACTGTTGTTGTCAATGTGGATAGGAGTGCTCATGAAGTTGAATCCATAGTCAATCATCTGGTTTTGAATCCACAGCAGCTGAGCACAGCAACTTGCAGCAGCAATGTATTCAGCTTCAGCAGTTGATGTAGAGACACAGGATTGCTTTTTGCATTGCCATGAGATGATCCTTCCACCAAGAAATTGACATCCACCTGATGTTGATTTCTTGTTGATGTTGCAGCCACCATAATCACTGTCAGAGTAGCCATAGAGATTAAAATCACTATTTCTTGGATACCAGAGACCTAACTTAGGTGCTCCTTTGAGGTATCTGAGGATTCTCTTGACAGCAATTAGGTGAGACACCTTTGGAGCAGCCTGATATCTTGCACAAATGCAGGTTGCAAACATGATATCAGGTCTACTTGCTGTAAGATACATCAGAGAACCAATGATTGCTCTATACTGATGTTGATCAGTATCCTCCCCCTCAGAGTCAGGGCATAAATCATGGTTTCTGGGTATGGGTGTCTTTGCTGCTTTACAATCCTTCATATCAAATCTCTCTAAGATATCATTGACATACTTAGATTGATTGATGAAAAACCCTTCCTTCAGTTGCTTTACCTGAATTCCAAGGAAAAAGTCCATTTTTCCCATAGAACTCATTTCGAACTTCTTCTTCATAATGCTCTCAAAGTCTTTGCACATTTGGTCATTTGAAGAACCAAATATGATGTCATCGACATAGACTTGAACTAGCAAAATGTCTTTCCCAGACTTTCTGATAAAGAGAGTCTTGTCAATGGTTCCTCTAGTATAGCCATTCTTCAGAAGAAATTGAGACAATGTCTCATACCACAGCCTAGGTGCTTGGTGCAGCCCATATAGAGCTTTATCCAATTTGCACACATAGTTTGGATGCTGTGGGTCTTCAAATCCTGGAGGCTGGCATACATAGACTTCCCTATCTATATCCCCATATAGAAAGGCACACTTGACATCAAGCTGGTAGACAGTGAAATTCTTGGATGCAGCATAAGCAAGGAAGATCCTAACTGCCTCAAGTCTTGCAACAGGTGCAAAGACATCAGTATAATCAATTCCTTCCTCTTGAGTGTATCCTTGAACCACCAGTCTTGCCTTGTTCTTGATAATCAAGCCTCTGTCATCTCTTTTGTTTCTGAAAACCCACTTGGTGCCTATAGGTACTTGACCAGATGGTAGCGGACATAGGTTCCAAACCTTCTGTCTTTTGAATTGAAGCAGCTCCTCTTGCATTGATTCAACCCAGCTACTATCCTTTAAGGCATCTTCCACCTTCTTGGGTTCCATTTGGGATAAGAAGCATGAGTACAGGCAGACATTCCCATTGTGAGTTTGTCCCCTTGTTCTCACACCCTCAGAGACTTCCCCTATGATGTTTTCAGCTGGATGAGTATTGTGAATTCTAAGTCTTGGAATCACCTCCAGCTGCAAAGATAGGTCCAAGTTGGACATATTTTGCTCTGGAGCTTGAATACTTGGTCCAGCTGTTGTTTCAATCTCATTCAATGAGGACTGATTGAATGAAAGAGAAACATCATCATTTCTTTGCTGTGAAGCATCATTAACAGTTGCCTGTTCCTTCAAAATGCTGCTTCCATCAGCTTGGTGTTTGTAGGATCACCTGAGGAGACTTGAAGATCATCAGGTGAGTCCCTTGTTGAAGTTCCACTATTTCTTGAAATGGTTATACTGTCAGATCTTTCAATAGTAGGAACTTGATTTGTTGTTCTTGGAGAACTTGGAGCAGGTCTGGGAAGCTCAAATAGTTGATCTTCATCAGAATTGCCTTGAGCACCTGTTCCAGCTGAAACATTCTCACAAGATGGTTTAGAATAGTTTGGAAACAATTCTAAATCAAAAATATGATCAGGGCCATTCCCCCTAACACAAGGAGTGTGCTCATTAACTACAATGTTGGAGGATTCCTCAAATTGTTGGTTTTTAATGTTATAAACCCTGTAAGCTTTAGAATGGGAGGAATATCCAACAAAGATGGCATCATCTGACTTTTCAGCAAATTTTGCTAAATTGTCTTTGTGTTAAGTATGGTACACCTGCTGCCAAAGGACCTTAGAAAGCCAATGAACGGTGGCCTCTTGTTCCATAGCTCATAAGGGGTCTTTCCATGTGGCTTTACTACAAGAACTCTGTTCTGCACATAGCATGCAGTGCTGACTGCCTCTGCCCAGAATGTTAGAGGCAGCTTTGAATCAGCTAACATAGTCCGAGCAGCCTCAATAAGTGTCCTATTTCTCCTCTCAGCAACACCATTTTGTTGAGGAGTTCTAGGAGCACTGTATTGTCTGGCAATCCCTTTTGAGTTACAGAATGAGTCAAGAACAAAGTTCTTAAACTCAGTCCCTTGATCACTTCTAATTATTTTAACCTTGTGATCAACTTGATTTTCTATTTAAGTAAGAATAAAAGATTTTAAAGTTTCAGCAGTTTCATCTTTAGTTCTTAAAAAGAATACCCATGTAAATCTAGTAAAATCATCAACTATCACAAGGCAATATGATTTCCTTCCAATGCTCATTATACTTGTGGGACCAAATAGATCCATGTGCAATAAGTGTAATGGAGTAGTGATAGAGTTAACAACTTTGGATTTATGAGAAGACTGTGTTGTTTCCCTTTCAGGCAAGCAACACAGTTATCTTTGCAGAAAAATTCCTTTTTAGGCAAACCATGTACCAAGTTATTTTTAGCCAATTTATTCATTGTCTTAAAATTGACATGACACATTCGTTTATGCCACAGTGTTGACTCATCACTATCAGCTTTGGAAAGAAAGCATGATACTTCTCCCATTGGGGAAGCATTGTTCATATCAAGCTTGTACATATCCCCTCTCCTGGGAGATCTAAGAAGCACCAATTCCTGAGGAATTGTCATCCCAGGTTTGAGGATGATGCACTCATGTTCTGTGAAAAGCATTTGATGCTTTTGATCACAAAACTGAGAAACACTTAACAGGTTGTGTTCAAGCTGTTTGACAAAATTAACTTTGTCAACTTTTAATTTTCCGTTGGATATACTTCCTCTGCCAGAAATATATCCTCCGGCCTCACCTCCAAACTGGACAGGACCTCCATCATAATGTTGAAATTGTTGAAGGAGAGATCTGTTCCCTGTCATGTGCCTGGAGCATCCACTATCTACTATCCAAATGTTGTTATTCTTGTCATATGGATGTCCCTGCACATAAGGTGAGATAATTAGTTTTGATTGGAAACCCAAGCCTTTTTGGTCTTGGGTTCTTCCAATGAAAGTGACATGATTGAACCAAAATTTATGCATGGGGGTTCAATGGATGTCTTTGAAGAAGAGGTTTGGGCTACAGCATCTTCCTTGATCTTCCATTCCATCCCTTGGTTGATCATAGAAGATGAGCTTGATGAAGCTTTTGTAGCTTGGCATTCTTCCGAAGCTTCTTTCTTTTCGGAAGAGACCTTCACCACCTTTTCTTCCGAAGCAGTCTTCTTCTGGGATGGTTTCAAGGGAACTTTTGTGAGTCTTTGCAGCTTTCACTTCCGAAGCCTTTTTCCTCTCGGAAGAAGAGTTTTCTTCCGAGACAAGCCTTGCTTCGGAAACAAGCTTTCCCTTTTTCAACACTTGAACCATCTGATATGGTCCAAATGTGAAACCTTCCCTGACTCCTTCTCTTTTAACATTATTTGCATAATGTGTGCTAGCAGGATTGTAATAACAATCTTTAGCCATGTGATTTTGCAAACCACACATTATGCATGCAATGTTAATTTTCTGGGAATTGGAGGGTTGCTGTTTCTTGTTCTTTTTCTCCTCATCAGCAACCTTTCCCTTTAACTTCTGATCCTTTGGTAGGACAGGAGTACTGGTATTATACTCCTTTCCTGAATCAGAAGGTCCAACCACCTGGAATCCTGCTGATATGAATACACCCTTTTGCTTTGGGTCTATCTTCAGCTTGGATTCAGCCACCTTCTTGGCAGTTTTTCTGGCTGCTTTAGCCCTGCTTCTTCTGGCTTTGGTGGTCAGGGATTGATCATCATTGGTCTGGGAGGGCTCAATTACCTGTTCCTTCCCTGTGATGGTCATGGTCTCCACAGTTGCATCACTCTTTGACTCTTTACAAGGTGGGTCAACAGATGGAACCTCTTGCTCTTCAGTACCACATCTTGGTTGTCTTACAGACTCATAAGAGTGTGGTGGAGCAATTTCATTGGTTCCCAACCCACTTTTGTTTTGATAACAAAGTTTGGAGTGAGAGGATGATGCAAGTATGGCTTGGAAGTTTTGCTCAGCAATAGCATACTTCCTGGCTTGAGCCTCAGCTGTGACAAGCTGGGCTTGAGCCTCAGTCAATTTGGATATTAAATCCTTGATTTGAGTCTTGTAGTTGGTGTGTTCATGTTTTAAAAGAGATACAGTTTTCTCTAACTCCTCAATTTTCTTTTGGTAGTCAGATTCAGCTCTTTTAAAGTCAGATTTTAGCACATTTAAAGACTCAATATCGGATTTAATTTCCATATTGTAGTCCTGGTACAACTTAACCTTAGCAATACAAGCAGGGGTACAGAGATGTTCATATACCTTATTTTCATCTGTTCCTGCCATGAGTGCTTGAGCAGGAGTCACATCTTGAACCATAAAGCTCCAGTCAACTTCTTGAGCCATAGCTGCAGTTTCAGTTGACTTCCCATTGGGCTTTGGTGTAGAAGGATGTGTGGAGGCCTGTGAGGTTCCCGGGTTGGACTTGGGAGCCTTGCATTCCCTTGCAAAGTGGCCAAGCTGGTTACAGTTGTAACACTTAGCCTTGCTCTTGTCAAACCCAAACTTGCTAGTGATTGGGTTTTGAGGGAATTGCCTTCCAGTTCTCTTAAAGAACTTCTTCGCTCTGTAGGTAAGGAGAGCCATTTGCTGGACAATGTCCACATACTCTATGTCATCTGGACTAAAGCACTCAAGATCATCAAAGCAAACTGATGATCATTGGAGTGTCCACTCCCTGAGACAAACGCACAGCCCTCCTGAAAGGAGCTTTGCTGAGCTTGATGAGACCTTGGAGTCTCAGGGAATGTGATGTAAGGCCCAGATGAACAAGATGGCTGCTGGGTGTATGACAGGTACTGCTGAGACTGAGATGGAGATACCTGAGCCTTCAGCAACCATTAAAGCGTTGCTAGCAGGAAGGCTCAAGGGTCTGCTTGCTTGGTGACCCTTCTTGCTTTCCATTTCCAAACGGTATCCATCAAGGATCCCATAGAGTTCGGTCATGGTGAGAGTGTTTAAATTCTCTGTTCTCTTAATGGAGACACAGTAGAAAGTCCACTCATTGGGTAGAGCACTCATGAACTTTCTGGTAAGGTCTCTAAGTTCTTGAGTGATTCCCACAGATTGGAGGGAGGAGATAAGATCCATATACCTGAAGTATTGCTGGCTAAAAGTTTCTCCAGCAACATAGGTGAAGTTCTCGAACTGCTGCTTCAGTGAGTCCTTCTTTGAATCATTAGAGCTCGAGTACATTTGAGCAAGTGCATCAAAGAGTTCTTTGGCTGACTTGCAATGCTCAAACCCCACCATGATGGAGTTTGGGATTGCAGTCATGAGAACAGTCATAGCATTGCTGTCAATGTCGAGCTTCTTCCTGTCTTCATCGGAGTAGTCTTCAACAGCCTTCTCGATCATGGCACCGTTTCCACCAGCAACTTTTGGCTTGTACGGGCCATTCACGATGGACTGCCACATCTTGCTATCCTGGTATCTGATGAAGCCTTCCATTCTTCTGCTCCAAGACCTGAAGTTTTCAGGATCGATGATGGGAGCTTTGGTCATCGTTCCCATTTCAACTTCAGATTTGATGAGGGCCATTTTTGAGTGAGGTATAAGGAGGAGTGAAAAACTTGGTTGATTAGGATGGTAAGATCTCACAATCAAGAGCCTAAAAAGCTCTGATACCAATTGCAGGATCGGGTTTTGTCACTTAACACTTGTGTTTCTCTCAAACTCACTTATAATAGTCACTCAAACAAGATGAAGCAATGTCTTTGACAAGAGTTGATAATAATATAATAAGTAATCAAAGCAACAAGCAGAAATATTTTCAAGGTACTTGTATATATTACTTCTCAACTCAAGATTACAAGACACTTACAAGCATAGAACATGAGTTACAATGAGAAACTATATATACTAGATCCTACAGCCGGTTATACTTGATACCAGCTGGAAACCTAAGACTAAAGCATATACTACAATGCTATAGTTAAGGTATCTTAGATAAAGTATTATCTAAGATATGGTAGTCATGACATGTCCATGACTTACCTTTTGTCACCAACTAAAGATGGCAACTGTACTTAACATAAAAAGGTAAACAGTAGATTAAAGTATGGTCAACTACATGGCTTTTGAGAAAACGCCATGCAGTATCTCAGAGATTTGCAGCGGACTGTCAGACAGACCATACTTATGTCTACTGGATAATAGAAGTGTCTTCCGAAGGTTAACTGGCTTCGGAAGAACAAGTTCTTCCGAAGCCACTTATACTTCGGAAGATGCTTCTATGCTTCCGAGGCTTTAAGGACTTCTTTATACTTCGGAAGTTGACTTCAGAACTTTGTCTTCAAGTCTTGAACCTTCGGAAGTAGCTTCTTTACCTTCGGAAGTTGGAGTTCTCCTTCGGAAGTGTATTTTACACTTAGACTTCGGAAGAACTCTTTCTTCCTTCGGAAGTCCCACACTTGGCTTCGGAAGTCCTTTGTATGTAGTACTCAAAATCTTCTAAGTGATATGGTTTTGGTTGCAACAGCCTCTTATGATCCAACAGAATGTAACGTTGTGTCATCAAACAATGTAGTGTAGTTTTGATACACAAATTTGAGATAACTAAGTAAATTATACTGTAAAAATTTTACAGTAATTTACTTTATCAAATTTAAGTACACGTTGGGTATCATTCACTTCACCAACAATTTTACCTCCCTTTTTAGCCCCACCAAGCCACCTTAAGAAAGAATTTTTATGTTTGAAACTATGGAGAAAAAGGAACAGTTTCCTGTCATATGCTGGAACAACACTGTCAAACATACCACATGTTGTCAGCTCTCCACTATTCCTGCAATCAGAAAAGAAATCAATTAGAAGTGACAACCCAAGTCTTAGTGATCTTGGGTTTGTCAACAGGATCTAAAACAGTTACTCTTCATGAACATTTTTGAAAGTTTCCGTGTCAGATTGATGATTCATCTGATTGATTAGATGAGGATGATGAGTATGCTGAATGGGATGTGATGAAGGAGTAGATTATGATTCAAATTTTTGCTTTACTCAGAGCAACTTCAATTGGTTTGAGTCTTTGGTTTTTGATGAATGTGAACCATTAAATGTCTCACCTATCTTTGTTTTTGAAAGAGGTATTATTGAAATGCCTTTTTCAAATTTATCAAAGAATGAATCATCATGCTGATTCCTGTCTGACAATCTACTCTTTTATGGGGTGTTTTGATGCCTGGAAGATGGTCTTTCCCAGTATATGAACAATTGCTTGATGTTGTCCTTTGATTTGACTTTGATTATGTTTATAACTTTTCAGTTGAACCATTTGCAGAATCCAGTTTAGATGCGAATCTGATTCAAATTTGTCTGATTCTTCTTCTTGAGACTTTTTCTTGTTTCTTTTGTTGATGATGAATAACATTTCCTGGCGGAATGATTATTTTTGTTGCAGATAGGACAATGTTTGTTGAAGTAGCAATCAGTAGTCCTATGTTGATGTTTCATATTGCAAATAGAGCAGTTAGCTGCTGAAGTAACGTCTTCAGTATTGTGATTTTTCATGTCACACCCATTTGCAATTACTTTCGTCTAATCTTCTCAGAATATTCTTTTTTTTGCTGATCTTTGTTGTAGTTCTTTTTCTGAGAACCTGGTATTTGAACGAAATACGATGTGATTAGCGTGTAAACCAGATCAAATAGTGCGGATCCTATTTGAATGGAGATCCATCAGTGAGAACACACGAAGAATCAATAAAGAATTGAATCTAACGTTAGAAATCTATTAGGAATCGAATCTAATGTGTTCTATGAACTTGGAGAACGAATTGGGGGCTTCTGGACGGCTAGGGTACGTCTGGAGTCGAAAATAGAATGAATGCTTACGTTTTTCCACGAATTGGGTTGTATTTATAGGTTAGTATGTCATGCGTGCGAGTGGAACCATAGTATGGTTCAGCGTGCGATTGAACCATGGGTTGATCATCCGCACGACTGAGGTTCAGTCGTGAGATGAGCAATCTTATGTGTCAATCATACGACGACCAGTCTCCTGGTTTCAGTCGTGCGACTGAGTCAATCGTATGAATTATTCTGCGTGTGGTCCATTCGCATGGGCTCATTCGCATGAGAACTTCATTATGATAAGTTTGAATGTATTCTTATTGTAACTGATGTTAACCATTCAAACAACCATAAACCTAATTAACCAATTCAATACGACTCATAATGAAATATTAGACATTACAAATCACAACAATTAAAATCATTTCATTAATCATTTCAAATTACATCAGAATCAGATAAACAAGATCTATTACATTTCATATCTGATCTAGGGACATACATGCATCAACAAAACTCCCCCTTGGACCTAGATCTCTCTAATGAGTGTTGTTGCATCACCTCATATTTCTTGTACTTCTCTCTTTGTGACTCCCGCGTGAATCTCAAACACGAGAAGCAGAGTCGTATGACATTCTTGGAAATGGAGGGCTTGTACAACTCCTGCGTATATAGAACAGTGGCCACTTGTATAGTGTGTAGACATCATTTGCTGACAAGTTGGTAAGCCACATTGGGTCGAATACCCTGATCGTATCCATTTGGCCCTCTTTGTTAGGACTATGACCGCTTCTGCTGTTCTCCAATCGTAGTACCACCATTAAAGTGTGGAGTGAAGTCCTGTGGTATTTCCCTGAGTGGGATTCTTGACATTGTGCGCGGAGGACTCCACTTCAACACTATCTTGGCTTGCCAGTAAGGACATCAAACTCAGACCTTTGATATACCTTGTAGGCTGTTGGGGGTCTGAAGTTAACCCCCTGGTGTGGTACTCCTTCTTTAGGGCAGCCTCAAACCAGCCTGACATCTTCCTCGGGTCAGCATACAAAAGCTTTAGTTTAGCCAGCTGGTTGAGCTCAAAACCTGGTAGAGTCTTCAGATCATGTGGGAATCTGAAGTACTCTATGCCCTTTCCCTCTTAACTGCATATATGTTGAGGTCCTCAAAATAAGCCCACTATGATCCTGCCAGACACCTTGTGAGTTTCTTGACTCTGTAGAGTTGGTGTAGGCATCCTGTTTAGGTGCAGCACGTTGGGCTCTAACTTCTTCAAAACACGCAACCCACTCAGCCTTTCGGATTCGACATCATCATTTGAGGCTTGGGCCGTTCCCTCTGCTTTCTCTGACTCGCTCCATCTTGTCTAACACCTCAAAGTAGCTGACAGGGATCACCAAGATGGGGACCACATTTCCCTTGTCAGCATACTGAGGGTAGTGCTCTGCAGTGACTCTTCAATCTCGATTTATCAACATCGTTGAGCTCTTCGTCACTGGTCGAGTCGCATGTCGGAGCATCCTTCACTATCTCATCTGATTGAGCTTCAAGATCTCTCGAGTTGCTCGTTTGATAGGTCGTGAATATTTCCCCTTCTTCAGAGTATAATCACCGACCTCCTTACGATCCCTTGCAGATCAAGAATCATCGTTAGCGAGTCTTGACTGCTGAAGGGGAGCAACATCAAACTCATCCTTTGGTAATTGGATCTGTTTGATTTAACAACATTCACACATCAACCATTAGTAAGTAATCAAAACAGAAATGCATTAAACTATATAAACATTCAATACATTAGTTTAAATAATGATTCCAATACAAAAATAATTAAAACATAAACATCGAATCTTTACTTTTGTCCTGGATCAAGGCTCGTCACTTGGTGAGCAGAGAGGAAGCTGGTGGTCTTGTCTATTCTTGACCTCCTCTCTTGACCTGAAGCAGAGGCCGATGCAGCTGCATCCCCTCCTTCTGCATCATCATCATCATCCTTCTCCTCTGTCCTTTCTTCTTCAGTCCCTCCTCCTCTCCGTCTCATCCTCATCATCCTCATCATTCATCTCATCATCATCATCACCATCATCTCCGTCTCCCTCTTTGATCTTCAATGGCTCCTCCTTAGATCCCTTTAGCTTTAACATGATCGTCTTCTTCGCCTCCTCCAACTCCTCTATCTTCTTGTTTGATGTGACACTATGTGCTGGAGTTGGGCTATCTATGGCTCTGAGCAGCCATCTGTTGGGCCTGCTCCTCATCACTCGAGCCTGCTCTGCAATCTGGTGGGACTGTGCAGCAGTCAGGTCAGCAAGCTGGCGGATCTGAGCCGCCTTCTCCTCATCTGCAGCAAATAGGCGCATCACCATCCGGTTAAGCGCAGACAGCTGTTCCTCTACCCCAATTGGAGGTAGAGGTGATCGATGTCTGTAGGGGATGGGTTGAGGGTCCAGCTTGTGGGTAGTGGTGGTGGTGGTGGCTGTGTAGTGAAGATGGGCTGGGTCTGTGAAATGGTGGAGGTGATGTGGGAGTGAAAGGTATGGGCGGTAGATGGCATACATGTACAGTGGGTGAGGTGTGGAGGTGGTAGTAGTAGCTGTGGTGGTTGTGGGGTGGCTGTGGTGGTGGATGGTGTGGTGTGGAAGTGGTAGTGGTGGTGGTAGATGTGGTAGCTGTGGTGGTAACGAAGGTCAGTCGTCTTTTCTCTTCTTCTGACCATGGGGCTGAGCCATCCTTTTCCTCCTCGTCCCGTCGAGGTGGATGCTCCCCCTACAACCCGGCTAGCTGACTCCAGTGTATAACTCGGATCAGTAGCTGTCTCTCCTGAGTCTCTTGGGCGTTCACCAACTGCCCTTAGCCCATATTCTGTGGGAAACAACTTTGCTTCCCACAGTTCTTGTCAGGGGCTCCTCATCCGACTCCTCTTCCTCCTCACCAGGAACAAAAGTCCTGATGGAAACCAGCAGACTCGGCTATGTATCCAGCTGGGGCAGACACTGGAGGTATAACATTAGAAACTGTGCCTCTCGGTGGAGTAGGCATATCACCCCCAGCGCCCCACTGTCTCATCATCAGAATCATGCTTGGGAGCAGTAAGCAGTAGCCTCTCGTCATCTGAATCACTATTATCATGACGCCTTGCGTCTCCCCGCGGCGCCATGTATCTCTATTGGCCAAGTGGCCAATCAACCTCTTCACCGGGGCTTCTTACCTGCTTGCCCTGTAGACTCTCATACGACCCAGGTAGTGTCATCCATAATCTCAAGTGCACAGCATCAGGCTCTCTTTGGGAAGTAGAGGCAGCTTCTCGTTGAAGATCAGCTGCAGAAAACCGAGGGTACATACAAAAACCCTCCTTCCCCTTAGCCTCCAGGTTCTCCACCAGATAGAAAAAGATCATACTAGAAAAGCTGAAAGGGTGGTTCAGCACCAGTGCACGTAGGATTCGAATCTGGTCTGATAGGTCATCGAACCCACCCCTCCTCGAAGCAATACACTTCAGGATCACATGCGCCAAGTACTTGTACTGGGGCACAGGTTGCTCTTGTTGAGCACACCTGAGTTTATGTCCCCAGCGTACTTGATCTGAGAAAGCATCCTCGGATAGTAAGTGGATGTAATCTGGTGGGGGTGATCAGTTCGTCCCCAAACTCAAGACTCTCTGGATATCAGCAGCAGTAACCTCGATGTCATGACCAAGAATAGAGCTCCGTAACTATAGGGCTCACGAGAACGATCCACGGAGGCATTCTCCCAGAATGCCTAGTGTAATGACCTGTAAGGCGTGCACGGTGTAGATATAGCCTTATGTATCGGGAACGTCTAAGGAAAGCTATAATCTCTGTAAACTCGGCCCCGTCCTCCGAGTGTATGATCCAAGTGAGCACAATGTTGTTGCTTTGGATAATGGACCATCTATCAGCCATTTTCTTGAAACACAAGACACAAAACCATTAGTACACAATACATCAAATTCAGTTCTAAGTGTAATGTTTAAATTCATTCTGATTCATTCGTGCGAATGAAGCATGCGACTGAAGTCACTCGGTTGTCCTTTCATGCGACTGAGCTCATCGGTTGACTGTGACATGCGACTAAGTTCAATCTGTGATGAGTCTGCGATTGGTTCATTCGGCCGACTGAGCTCATTCGCATGGTTATTCGGGCCGATTGACCCAATCGCAAGATTCCGTCGTGCGATTGGAGTTCATCTGGGACGACCAGTCGCTGTCCCACAGTTCAGTCGCCTGTGATTCGAATCTTGATCAAAACAGTGATTTAACATGGTTTACCGGTTCAATAGACTCGCCATATTGTCACTAATAACATATAAAACTTAACTTTTAACATTTTGCTTGGTTAGGTTGGTTATTAGGTCGTTTAGTCAGGTCGTTTCGTGTCTTTCATTCGATATCACCAAATTAGGGTTCCATTCTTCCGTTTTCAGTGAGATTTCACTTCCATCTACCAGTATAATCATCAACGAAAGTCAAAGAATCAACAACAAGATGAAAATAGGATCTACAGAGATTTTGGCAGAGTAACGGTACAGAGTGCGAGGGGGATGAGTGAAATGCGATCGAATGTGGCCCTTTAAATACTGAATCTGAGTTTCCCTTTAAATACTGAATCTGAGTTCAATCGGCCGACTGGCCTCATTCGCTCAGTTCATTCAGGCGACTGAGGCTCAGTCGTGCGATTGGCCCAGTCAGTCGCATGCAGTTGGCCGACTGAGGTTCAGTCGGTCGACTGACTCATTCGCGCCCTTTCATTCGCACCTTCAGTCAAACGACTGAGTCTCAGTCGGTCGACTGACTCAATCGCCTCCTTTCATTCGGACGAATGGGTTATTCTGATAAGCCATTCGGGTGAATGGCTCAATCTCATGCCCAGTCGTGCGGATGGGAGCCATTCGCATGGTTGGTCCATACTCATGGTCCAATCGTGCGAATGGGTCATACTTATTAAATTTTCTGCCATTTTGAACATTTTACATTTAAAACCCTTTTAACTTTTGAAATTAACACCATCTCAGACATGATCCTTTTAACTTGAAAATCTTTTGATCACCTCAGACGTGATCCTTTTAAACAATTTAGTCACAACGTGACCCTTTTAGTCACCTCAGACGTGACTCTTTTAAACTTTAAAAACTCATGTGGTCATCTCAGACATGACCCTTTTAGTGAGTTGATCCCTTACTGATTTTCATGATGTAGTCCTACAAACAAACAAAACTAAACTAAGGTACAAAAATTAAACTTGTTTTTGGCTTTTTGCGAGAGGTAAATCCTAAGATAGAAATCTACTGGATTTGGTTCCAGAATAGGCAGCTTCAACTCAGATTGACCACACCTGGACCAATTTAATTTTGGAATCATACAGGCAAGTCAAATCATTTGGGACTTGTTATCAAAATCTTTTGATGCTCATTTCTTGGTTTTCATCCAGAGTCGTTAGCAAGTTTAGGAAATCATACTGGAACTATTAGATTCCCACATTGATTTGAACTTTCAAGATTGCAGCCACAATGATTGTCAATAAGTTTGTCCTCTTAAATCCATACACAGACTTTTGACACAAACTGGTGATAGTTTTAGGTTTAATTATTTCAACTAACATTTGTGGATCCCACACTTATATGGTAATCAACATTCCTCAGGAGCTTTTGAGCGGTCTACGGGTATTTTTACAAGAAGAGACTATTCTTAGAGCTTTCAAAGAGAAGCCAATCCTCAGGTCAGTGCCATCGCATAGCAGAGAGGCGGCAAACAACAATGAATTCTAGAATATCTAGGTTATGCTTATCCTCAGGTCAGTGCCATCGCACAGCAGAGAGGCACACAACCTATCTCCTTGTTAGAGCAGCTTAATTTTATTTTGCACAAAATGCACCAACAACATAAGTCATTAGTTTGATAGCATTTGTCTTACATTTTTTCCGTTCTTTGCTCTATTTATGGTCATCCGCACACATTTGTGGCGTTTACATGCTCATTACCCCTTATTGGAATATTGTTGATTGTGTTAACCAGTGATAAGATGGAAGCCCACAGTCAGTTGAACAACTTAGTTTGACCGTCAGATCACCAGTCAGGTCTAATCATCTATTGTGTTGAATCTACCGACATATCATTTGTGGTCTAGCAACCTCTAGGTCTACTCTCTTTGTGTTACCTTAGTAGTTACCAGTTTTTCTATCATCTTCCCTTTTATATTGCGTAGACTACACAGACTTATACTTTGAATTTTTGCATTTTTTCTAAATTAAAATTTTAAAGTCCCTCTTGATTTGTTCCTGTGTACTATCATTTTCCAAAGGGTTTGAATCGATATCACAGATACAATCTACCTTATATCAGCTATCCACTCCTTCTCCCTCGTCGTTTTTTAATGTTATTGACTGACTTATTCTCCCCCTAAAATACTAAAATCATAACTGGTTTAATTATTTTAGGATTTTAATAAACAACGAAATAACATGAATTTAATTTAGACTAACTAAAATAAATAAGAAAAATAAAATAAAATAAAAATTTAACTAAAAACAAATCGGACTACACATGATCATCATCAGGAATAACATCACTTTTCTTTTTAACGCCGTTGACCTCTAGCAAATATTGGAAACGTGGTTTTATCAAAAGCTTTAGTATAGAGGTCAGCGCGTTGAAATCAGTATTAATTTTTACCACATCAATTAAGTTTTTTTCAAAACAGTCTCTTATGAAATGGTATTTAATACCGATATGTTTGGTCTTAGGATGTTGCACCGGATTTTTAGTTACTGCAATTGCAGCAGAGTTATCAACAAAAATAGGAGTAGAAGAAAACTTTAAACCGTAATCCCGCATTTGCTGTTGAATCCAGATGATTTGTGAACAGCAACTTGCAGCAGCAACATATTCGGCTTCACAGGTTGACAAAGCAACCGATGTCTGCTTCTTACACTGCCAGGTAACTAATCTCCTCCCAAAGAATTGACACCCTGCTGATGTAGACTTGTAGTTCATCTTGCAGCCCCCGTAATCTGAGTCACTATACGCTGTGAGCTCAAAGTCATCATCATGAGGATACCACAACCCAAGTGTGGGTGTACCCTTCAGATAACGAAATATCCTCTTGACCCCGATCAGATGGTTGACCTTAGACTTAGCCTGATATCTAGAACATAAACATGTAGCATACATGATATCAGGTCTTGAGGCAGTGAGGTACATGAGGGATCCAATCATTCCTCGGTACATTGTGGCGTCCACTAGATCCCCATTTTGATCAGGTGCTATATCGTGATTGGTAGCAAGTGGAGTCCCAGCAGCAGAAGCATTCTCCATGTCAAAGCGACTGAGAATGTCTCCCACATACTTGGTCTGATGTAGAAAGATCCCATTTGGTATCTGATCCACCTGTAACCCGAGAAAGAACTTCACCTCCCCCATAGCTCAAACTCTTTCTTCATAACTGCTTCAAACTCTTTGCATAATTCTTCGTTCTTTGAACCGAAGATTATGTCATCGACATAGATCTGTACGAGCAGTAGGTCTCCATCCTTTTCTTTGATGAACAGCGTGCAGTCAATGACTCCCCTGCGAAAGCCGTGTTTCACAAGATGAGTCGAGAGTTTCTCATACCAGGCTCTTGGAGCTTGATGAAGCCTGTATAAAGCCTTGTCGAGTTTGTAAACTCTATCCCGATGATAAGGATCTTCAAATCCCTTGGGTTGACTGACATAGACTGTTTCTCTGATTTCCCCATGAAGGAATGCACTCTTCACATCTAATTGGTAGACTTTAATCTTCATGTACGAGGTTTAGGCAAGGAAGATACGAATGGCTTCCATCCTTGCCACGGGTGCAAACACTTCATTGTAGTCAATTCCCTCGACTTGGCGAAATCCCTGAACCACCAGTCGAGCCTTGTTCCTGATAATGACCCCTTGGTCATCCTTCTTGCATTTCAAGACCCATTTGGTTCCAATGACCTTAGCACCTTTAGGTCTATCAACCAGAGTCTATACACCTAACTTCTTGAACTGAAGAAGTTCTTCTTGCATGGCACTCACCCACGCCTCATCATTTAGTGCATCACTGACGTATTTTGGCTCAAACTGCGAGACAAAACACCGATAAGCACCATCATGAATGTATCCCTTCTCCATAACCGAGGCGTAATCAGCTGTGTATAGCTGATTTCGGGTCTGTACTCCTGATCTGACATCCCCAATGACATTGTCTAGGGGATGATAGACGTTTAGTCGTGATCCTGGAGTAGTAGGAACAGCTACCTTAGAGCCAAGATTATGAACATTTGGTTCTGCATCTGAGGTAGTTGGAGTTTGAGGTTCCGAAGTCGAAGGTGCATCACTGGTAGATGCTTGTGGACTTTCAGGAACTGGAACCTGTTCCTCTTGACTGTTCTGGTCATCTTCTTCAGCTTCATCTTCAGAGGAGGAGTCAGTGTCATCGACTACTCCCCCTGACTGAGTAGATGATTCTCCCTGTGAGCTAGATGATGTTGAATCATGAGATGGTGTATTCAAGATATCATACATCATCCGTGTAGCTAACTCATCATCCGAGGGAGAGATAGGGATGTTGAAGGACTTGAAGAATCCATCATAGTCGAAAAAGTAGGCGGGTCCTTTGCCAGGAGATGGTGTGGTATATCTCTGAACGTCAACATTACACCACACTTCTACTAGACCCGTTGAGTTGTTGTAAACTTGCTTGCTCGGTATGTTGTATCCTAGGAAGATTCCTTCATCAGCCTTCTCGCTGAATTTACCTTCTTGTGTCTTTTTCAGAAGTGTGCACGGCGCGCCAAATGGTTCGAGATACTCCAAATTCGGTTTGCGTCTTTGTAGTAGCTCTTAACATGTCTTTCCGTGGCGCTTGACTATCAGAACTCGATTTAGTGTATAACATGCATTAGCTACTGCCTCATTCCAGAATTGGATAGGCAGTTTCGAGTCTGCCAGCATAGTCCGTGTTGTCTCTATCAAGCTTCTGTTCTTTCTCTCAGCAACACCATTCATCTGAGGCGTGTAAGCAGAAGTGAATTGATGCACAATTCCCTTTTCCTTGCAGTAAGCCTCCATCCACTGATTCTTGAATTCCGTCCCGTTGTCTGAGCGTACTTGTCTTACCTTCAGCTTGTAGAGAGATTCCAGTGTGATTACTAACTCCTTGAATGACTCAAATGTTTCTGATTTGGACTTCAGAAACATTACCCAAGAGAACCTTGAGTAGTCATCAGTAACCACAAAACAGTACAAGTCGTCTGCAATGCTCTTTGTACTGACTGGACCAAACAAATCTATGTGAAGAAGTTCAAGAGGATGTTCTATTGAATGAACTTTCTTTTCCTTATGAGACTTCTTCGTCTGTTTGCCTTTCTTGCAAGCTACACAAAAATCAGGAAGCTGGAAGTTCTTGACATTAACTCCTCTCACAAGATCCTTCTGAATCAAGTGATTCATCTTCCTTTGATTAATGTGTCCCATTCTCCTATAGCAGGAGATGGAATCCTTCTCAGTAGCTTTAGATAGAAAACACTGAACCTCATGATCCGTTGTAGAAGCTGTTAACAGATCCAAAACATAAAGGTCTTTATATCTTGAAGCTGTCATCAGAACTTGATCCTCTGGAATCACGTAGTCTTTCTTGAGCACGTAACACTTCTTGTTGTCGAATATGACTTTAAATCCCTTATCACAGATTTGGGAAACAGAAAGTAAGTTGTTTTGAAGTTGTTGAACATAGTTCACCTTATCAAACTTAACTTTCTGATTCTCCACTTCCCCCTGGGCTGCGATATAGCCTCCCTTGTTTCCAGCAAAAGAAACATGCCCTCCTTTTATTTGCTTGACGTTTGATAAAAGAGCCCTGTTTCCTATCATGTGCCTGGATGCTCCGCTGTCTACAATCCACGTGTTAGTTTCAGCACTGTAGCGAACACCCTGAGTTGGTTCAGAAGAGTTAGCCATCAACGTAGCATCAGATGTCTCTGGTTCTGGTGATTCTGTCTTTTCTGTCTTTGCTGTGGTAGTCTCCTCTTTAGGCTTGTAGCTGACCTCAGTAGCAGTTGCTTCTTCACTATTTGACATCGCTATGTCAACTGCTAGATCTTCTTCACTCGCGGAATCATCGTCTATGTCTTCTACACTTGCACTGTTTGATTCCCCTGGAGAGACAAACCTAAAGCTCCAATCCTGTCCTTCATCATCATGAGCAGTCAAGGCTTTTGGATCCTTGCTTGATGAAATAGGACTAGTAGCTTGCTTGTCTTGACGAGTGAAGGACGAGAATGGGTTCCCGTTACCCGTCTTCTTTGGCTTAACACATTCTCTCTTAAAGTGCCCCTTCTCTCCACAGTTAAAGCAGGTCACTTTACTCTTGTCAAAGCCAAATATGGTATCCTTAGTAGCTACCAAGTTCTGTCCGGTCTTTTTCACAAACTTCTTCGCCCTTCGGACAGCACTAGCTAAGGCCCACATAATGTCCATCCTCTCCAGCTCCATCTCGTCCACCTGCTCGTAGTCCTCGTCTGCCGGATGGTAGTTTCCAATCTTCCCAGCAACAAGTACATCATAAGAATGAACCACTGCAGCCAAAAGATCCATGTGTTCTCGAGCTACTTCTATAGTCACATTACCGAGGTTCTCGGTCTTCAGTTTAGTAGCATTCGCTTCATATCCAATATAGTGGGTACTAGAAGACCCTGACGTGTCTGATCCTGAAGGAGAAGCATGTGAAGGACCCGATGAGCTAGACACAAATGCAGTCTGGAGAGGTGCTCCAGATGTCTTAGCTTGAGGCGTGGCATTGTACAAAGCTGGATTCTGAGTGTATGAAGACTTCTGAGCTCTGTACTTCATCCTAAGTGCTTCTTCTCGCAACTTTAGAATGAAGTCATTGATATATAGCTTTGCCAGCATTTCATTCTGTCTCAGGTTAGACACGAATGAAGCCCACTTTTCCGGCAATCCGTCTGCAAAGTTAGTAACTTTTTCTTCCATGGTAGTAGCCACCCTATGTGTATGCAGTTCACTCATCAGATGGTAGAATCTATCTATAACATCGTCCAAACTCTCGTTTCCCATCGATGAGAAGTTATCGAATTCCTTCTTTAACTCCTTAGCCTTGATTGCCTTCAGCGAAGCATTCCCGTCGTACCTCTTTTCCAGCTCATCCCATAGTTTCTTGGACTGCTTATTCTCTGAGTACTGGTGGAAAATGTCTTCAGGGATAGACTGTGTGATCAATGCATAAACTCTCTTCTCTGCATTATATTTAACTTTCTGCGCGTCTGTCATCCCTCCTAAAGTAAGCTTTACTCCATCAGCTCCCACCGGCGTACTATACCCAATCTCGATAGCTTCCCATAGATTTGGATCCACTCCATTGAGGTAGATCTCAAAACGTTGTTTCCAGTGGGGAAACTCATCTAATGTTAAGAGCTTTGGTGGTTTATTATGATTACCCACCTCACTCTCAAGTAACAGCAGGTTCTGGATCCTAGAGTCCTTCCCAGCAGTAAAGGCTGACATTTGATCTTCCATGTCGAATAACTTTAAGTCTACTAAAACAAACTGTCAACTGGTGCGACTCAAGGATGCGATTGGGCTATCCGTGCGAATGAACTATGCGACTGGTTCAATCGTGCGGCTGAACTAAGCGATTGGTTCAGTCGTGCAAATGAAGCTGATGCGTATGAACACTGCGAACAAACGGTTCAATCGTACGAATGGAGATGCGACTAGGTCCAATCGTGCGTCTGGGCAATGCGAATGAGGTCCAGTCGTGCGAATGGCTCACTCGTGCGACTAAAGCTGCTGTTTTGCCAAAATTTCTAGGTTAAACGTGTTTTAGCCGTAAAAATTCGAAATTTTGCAAACTCTAATCGCCTAAGTCCGTAGAAACTCAAACTTGATGAGCAGGGAACGTCCAAGATCACTTTTTGACACAAAAGATTGCGTTTTTAGTGCAAAAACACAAACTTTTTATCAATCTTGATTGAATCACACGTAATCAAGAGCCAAAGCCCTGATACCACTTGTTAGGACCTGGTATTTGAACGAAATACCAAGTGATTAGCGTGTAAACCAGATCAAATAGTGCGGAATCCTATTTGATTGGCGATCCAATCAGTGAGAACACACGAAGAATCAATAAAGAATTGAATCTAACGTTAGAAATCGATTAGGAATCAATCTAATGTGTTCTATGAACTTGGAGAACGAATTGGGAGGCTTCTGGACGGCTAGGGTACGTCTGGAGTCGAAATAGAATGAATGCTTACGTTTTTCCACGAATTGGGTTGTATTTATAGGTTAGTATTGTTCATTCGTGCGACTGGACCATAAGTATGGTTCAGTCGTGCGATTGAACCATGCGGTTGATTCATCCGCACGACTGAGTGTTCAGTCGCGCGACTGAGCCAATATTATGTGTCAATCATACGACTGATCCAGTCTCCTGGTTCAGTCGTGCGACTGAGTCAATCGTTGAAGTTATTCATGCGTGTGGTCCATTCGCATGGGCCATTCGCATGAGAACTTCATTATGATAAGTTTGAATGTATTAATTAATGTAACATGATGTGTAACCATTCAAACAACCATAAACCTAATTAATCAATTCAATATCGACTCATTAATGAAATATTAGACATTACAAATCACAAACAATCAATATCATTTCATTAATCATTTCAAATTACATCAGAATCAGATAAACAAGATCTATTACATTTCATATCCAGATCTAGGGACATACATGTATCAAGACTTTCTTCTTCAGCTTTGGATGTGCTTCACCTTTTTCAACTTTGTGCACATTTTGATTGCTTGTTGCTGAATTCCTCTTCCGTAGATCAGCAGCTGAAGTTTTCTTGTTCAGTTGATGATCTGCTGATGCCTTTTTCTTTCCTTTGAATTTTCCTTTTTCCTCAGTGATGACAGATTCATTAGTCAATTTCTTGGAGGAGTCTTGCATACTTAGTTCTTGAAGACCTTCATTCAATTGAGCTATCCTCTTGCAGATGGTCTTCAGCATGTTTCTTTGTTTAGGAGGATATGGCAACTTTGTTTCTTCAAGCACTTTTGGGATATGAGTTTTCAGATGAACATTCTTACCAGTGCTTATTCGATCAACATCATGTTCATCAGAATCATCCAAGTCATCACACTTATCATAATCAAATTCTGAATCATTTTGATCTAATGATTCTGATTCAGATGATTCAGTTTCACTCACCTCAGCTTTATCATTAATTTTAGTTTGAGTTGAATCTTTTTCAAACTTAGTGCCAGGCACAAAAGTATTTGACAGAGTATTTGTCATTGTTGTAGGTAAGGATGTGTAATTATCATTTATAGGTGGTGCAACCGCATTATAACCCAACCCAGACCTTTTCTTTGATTCAATATGAGAATTTAGTAATTTCTCATATTGCTGAGATGATAATTGAAACTTCTGAAGTTTCACTTCAGTTGATGCATGATCAGCCATGGATTTTGTTAAGGAAGTGGTCAGATGCTCAACTTGAGCTTTTAGGCTATAATTTTCAGAAACAAAATTTTCTAAATCCTTTTGCAAAGAATTAATTTTTATTTCATATAATTTATGTTCTCTAACATGGGATTCATTCAAAATCATTGTTTCTTTTACTTTATCAGCCAACTGTTAAGCATGGACTCTATATCATTCAACTTCCTCAACACAAGTTGATGAACACAATCTTTCTTTTACCTCTTTTGCCATTGGTGGAACTGTTTGATCCATATGAGCCATCAATGCTTGATTCTCTTCCAAAACTTCCTTTTCATACAAACTCCAGTCACACTTTCCATCTTGAAGTATGATCAGCTCTGAGTCCTTTGAGTTGCTAGGTCCAGCTGATTCTTTGGTGGCTGGTGGGGAAGCATTGATCAGTTGAGATTGTTTGTGCAGAGGTCTTTGAGAAGTTGATTGTTGATTAGCTTGAATCTGATGTTGTTGATGCTGCTGGTGTTGTCTCATCTCTGGATATGACTGTTGATTGCATTCTCTTGAGAAATGTCCATAGAGATTGCATTTGTAGCATCTTACTTTTGATTTGTCAACGCGAATCTTTGATGTTTTGCTTGCTGAAGCCAAGTTCTTATTTCTCCTGAGATATTGCTTAGCTCTATAAGCAATCATGGCCATCTGCCATTGTAGATCCATTTTTTCCACTACATCAGGAGGCAGTTCTTCTAAGTCTTGTTGGCAAATATTGGCTGATGTTAGAGAGCTTCCCAGATATGCTTGAAAACTGGAACTAAAGGCTGCAAAGGCTGCTCTTTGTTCTTCAGAGTCCAATATCACAGTTATTGGTTCTGACTGATTTGCTGAAAATGAAGACTTAGCTGTTGCTGCAGTTGTATCTTGTCTATCAGTAGTTCTTCCTTTATTCTTTTGCTGCTTGTCTTGAGATGATTTCTTTGAGGGTTTTGAAGCATAGAAGCTAACTTCCTCCTCATCATCACTCCTAGCACAAGAGTTATCACTTTCATTGTTTGAAATAAATGCACTTCCTACATTATTTGTTTCTTTGAAGTGATAGGGTGAGACATGAGTTCTCACACTCTTGTTTCTTGATTTTTCGTCCATTTCAAGAGCTTAAACTTTTGCAACCAGAGTATCTAAACCAGTTGCTTTCAGATTTATAGTGTTCTTGAACATGGACACAGTATGCTTCCAACTTTCTCGCAAAGAGTGGAGCATTTTCTTGTTTAATTCCTCACTTGTATACTTCAACTCCAGAATATTCATCTCAGTGACTAACTGCATGAATCTATGGAGTTGCTGAGGAATTGACTCACCCTCAATATGATGAAATGTTTCATATTGTGATCTGAGGGTGTCTCTCTTTATACTTCTTATCTCATCACTCCCTTCGCAGAGAGTGTGAAGTATCTTCCACAAGGAGTGTGCTGTTTTATAGTTCTCACACCTGATTAATATCTCTTCAGGTAAAGCCATACTAAGCAAATTGTATGCTTTTATATCAACTTTTACCTTTTTGACATCATCAGGTGATAGATCTTTGATACTGATTGGTTGATTTTTGTCATTATAATCCGGCCCAAGAGTGGGTGGAATATAAGGACCTTCAGTGATGGATATCCACAAGTCAGAATCAGTATAGTTTACATGATTCCTGAACTTGATTTTCCAAGACTTGAAGTCTGCTTTTGTTTCCAACTTCGGAGGTTGGTAAGATGAACCACTGAAGTTGCTCATGACGTTAACAAGATCTGCTATACAATTGATTTAAATATAGAAACAAGTTAATTAAACGATTGCAGTTAAACGAAATCAAACACAATTAAAACACAACTAACACTGATAGATCAATTGATCTAAATCAATGAGCACTTGGCTCTGATACCACCTGTGAATCCAAGGATCATCAACAAGAATTATCAGTGTCAATCGATGTCAAGTCAACGTTTGCGGAATTAACGTTGATTTGGTTTAATTGTGTTAAACAACTTTAAATATCAATAAAAGATCAAGAACACACGTAACAAAACACTAATGATTAGTCAGTATTTTATTATAATGTGTTAATGATTACAAAAGAATTGAATGATCGATATCAAAGAATGCTATGATGTTATGATTGCTAAGGTTTGATTGAAAGACTTTGGTGATTGTTGTATTGCTATTGCTGTTCTCAATCAATCAATCGTCTAACTCAATTGTGTTTGAATCGAAACCTAGGATCCATATATATAGACAGAGGTGTTTCAGTTATAGGAAACACCGGATCTCTTGGGATTTGATTTGTTTCTGTTAAGGAATCATCGGATTTCTCGGGATTCGCATAACCGCCTTGTTGACTTGTTGACTTGTACCACTTGTATAATACAAGTGTTTGTACTCCGCAGGAATATTGTCTTCAGTAGTAATTTGTTCTTCCGTAGATATCGTTCTTCCGAAGGTAACTTGTTCTTCCGAAGGTAACTTGTTCTTCCAAATGTAACTGGTTCTTCCGAAGGTAACTGGTTCTTCCGAAGGTAACTGGTTCTTCCTCCGCAGAAGATCTTTGGATGTAGAATTACTTGTAAGAAATATATCTACAGAAGAACAAAATGTTCATCCGTAGATGTTTCTTACACTTGGTCAATTTCATAAATTGACCAATTATAAGGTTTGTTCCTGCAACCATACATAAACCAACACATATATAAATGGGTTAACCTATATATTTAATGCGTTCACAATAATGAAATACAAAAGTTCATTACAGATATTAATTCAAATACTAAGCCTATACATAATGACTAGATCTACTGATTCTAGACCTAACAACCATATTCATCTTAGGCCTGGTGATGAATGGAAATCTGCCTGCAAAACTCGTGAAGGGTTGTATGAATGGTTGGTAATGCCTTTTGGTTTGTCAAACGCATCAAGCACTTTTATACGTGTGATGAATCAGTTGCTTAGACCTTTTATTGGAAAGTTTGTGGTTGTGTATTTTGATGACATTCTTATTTATAGTGCTTCTTCTAGTGAGCACCTCATGCATGTCAGACAAGTTTTGTCCTTACTTCGTAGGGATAGTTTCTATGCAGCAGCAAAGAAGTGTGTTTTTATTACCCCTAAAGTTTTGCTTTTGGGGTATGTTGTTTCTAGCGGGGGAATACAAGTGGATGAATCTAAAGTAGCAGCTATTACAATTTGTCCAACTCCTACTACCATTACTGAAGTTCGTAGTTTTCATGGGCTTGCTTCTTTTTATATACGATTCATTCCACATTTCAGTTCTATTATGGCTCCAGTGACAGACTGTATGAAGGGAAGACGTTTGTACGGACTGAAGAGGCCGAGCTTGCTTTTCAAGTTATACAAGACAAGCTCACCACAACACCTATTCTGGTATTGTCTGATTTTTCTCAAGTATTTGAACTTCATACTGATGCCTCAAAGGTCGGGATTGGTGGGGTGCTTAGTCAAGGTGGCCGACCTGTTGCTTACTTTAGTGAGAAATTGACAGGTCCAAAGTTGAGGTATAGTACTTATGATTTGGAGTTTTATGCAGTGGTCCAAGCTGTAAAGCATTGGTGTCACTATCTGTTCCACAAAAAGTTTGTTTTGTTCACTGATCGTGATTCTTTAAGGCATATTCGTACGCAAGACAAGGTGTCACATAAGCACGGGTGTTGGTTAGCATTTCTTGAAAAGTTTACTTTTGTTGTTAAACACAAAACTGGAGTTTCGAATCTCGATGCTGATGCCCTAAGCTGGAGGAGTAATCTTCTTGTGTCTATGAGGGTTGATGTGCCGGGCTTAGATGTCATTCGTGAGCAGTTAGCCATTGATCCATATTTTTCAGTTATTATGCAGGATGTGCAGACTGAGCTGAAGTCAGATTTTCTTGTACACGATGGTTTTCTGTTCAAAGGGAATCAACTATGTATTCCTGATTCAAGTCTGCGTTTACAGATTATTAAGGAGTTGCATGGGGAAGGGCACGTTGGTCGTGATCGCACTCTACAGTTGGTTCAAGCTTCTTATTTCTGGCCTACCATGAGGAAAGAAGTGGATCGTTATGTTAAAAGGTGTTGTATTTGTCAAGATTCTAAGGGCACATCTAGTAACGCAGGCCTCTATATGCCATTGCCGGTTCCTTTGCAGCCATGGGTTGATATTAGCATGGATTTTGTGTTGGGGTTGCCGTGTACACAAAGGGGTAACGACTCTATCTTTGTTGTTGTTGACAGGTTTTCTAAGATGGTTCATTTTATTCCCTGTAAGAAGACAACTGATGCTGTTAATGTGGCATAACTTTTCTTTCGTGATGTGTATCGCTTACATGGATTGCCTTCTTCTATTGTTTCTGATCGAGATACCCGGTTTTTGAGTCGCTTTTGGCGCAGTCTATGGAGGATGGTGAATACCCAACTTAGTTTCAGTAGTGCTTATCATCCACAAACGGATGGCCAAACTGAAGTTGTCAACCGTTCACTTGGTAATTTGCTGCGATGTCTAGTTGGTGATCATGTTAAAGCATGGGACCATAAACTATACGAACCCGAGTTTGCTCACAATCACGCTGTTAATCGAATTTAGTCCATTTCAGGTGGTTTATTCTTCTCAACCTCGAGGCCCACTTGATTTAATGTCACTTCCTGCATCTGGCTCATTTCCCAAAAAGGTTCAACATTTTATGGAGGGGTTGCATGAAGTTCATAAAGTTGTTCATCATAACTTGACCCAAGTGAATGCCAAGTACAAGAAAGCTGCTGATAAAAAACGAAGGCATGTTGATTTTGAAGAAGGTGATTTTATTTGGGCTATGCTAACTAAAGATCATTTTTTAGTGGGGGAGTACAACAAGTTGTCTGCCAAAAAGATTGGTCCTGTTGAGATCGTGCAGAAGATAAATCCTAATGCCTATCGACTAAAGTTGCCTAGTCATATTCGGTGTTCTGATGTGTTTAATGTGAAACATTTTCTGCCATATCATGGTGATTCTTCTGATGATGAGGCCGTTGGGAATTCGAGGACGAATTTTGTCTACCCAGGAGGGAATGATGTGGGCCCAAGTGTGGATGAGCAAGCTTTAGCTTTTTTGGAGGCCCAAGATTGCTTATCAAAAGGGGCTTCATTGAAATGACCATAACTTGGACTTTACATTTGGCCCAGTTTTTGACCCGTTTATGTTTTGTGGCCCATTCAACTTTGGTTTTCTTTCTTTATATGCTTGTAAGAGATGGTTGAGTGAAGTTTATGAAAAAATCTGTTTTTCTCTCTATCACAGTGTGTGTTAGTGTGAACCCTGATTATCGGTATTATTTGTGAATCAAAGATAGTTAGAAGAATTGTTCCTGGTATTCTTGTTGAATCAACAGGTTCAATTATCTATCTTTTTGTTTCCGACTGCATCATATACGTGACCATCTTTTTGTTTATTGTGAAATTTGCACGGTTGCTAGAAAGTTTCTCTTTTGGTTGTTTTTGTTGATTTCTTTCGAAAAACAAGATTTATGAAACTAGAACTCACTTGTTAGAAGATTAATTTCTACTTACATTGCATCATGATTATAGTGTTCATTGTATTTTGTCTCTAACTTTGATTAGAGAAGCATCATATATGTATGTGATGTAACTGGACATAAGATGTATTAGAATCATAAGCCCTCTTTATATAGTTATTCGTAAAGGCAATACCATTCATCAAAATACTTTGATTAAGAGGCTAAAGTGTAATTATCAATAAATTGATAATTACTAGAACTTATATCAATAAGGGCTTATTTATAAATATTTAGACGCAATATCTAAACTAACTTATCTAATATAGTCACAAGACCATATACTTAAAATGTTATAATACATGTGACTATCATTTTGTTTATTGTGGAATTTGCATTGTTGGTAGAAGGTTTCTCGTTTGGTTGTTCTATCATTCTGCTAGCAAGGCTTTATGGTCACGAAACTTATCTCCACAACGGATAATTTTTATTAAAAATACGAGTATCATGCTATGAAAAGCTATGCGATCAATTATCTAAGAAAAGATGTTCACCTACAATGAGGTATCACATACACCTTAACAAAATCCCAAGTTGAGATAGAGAAGATTCCTATCATTAAATCTCAAAAACTAAGTGGTTATCTAAATTAGCAGAGTGTTTGTAGTATAGTGACACCAAAGTGTGCAAGAAAGATGTTTCTTTTTGAATGGTTGGAGATTCTAGTTTAATAGAACAAGATAGATTTAGAAGTAGAATGAACCATGCTTTGGTCTATTCTCTATTTCATTGCAGATGAACATAATATTTCTTTATAAGCTAGCAAAGATGGTGTTTACAATTTATCTTACAAGATAATACTGGCATGCACCTTTCTACCCCATACTAACTACAAAATCATGTACATGTATTTATTTCTATTTTAATACTATAAATTAATGTAGAAAGAAAATTGTACCGACCAGTTAAATAGAACTATATATTAGTTTCTTTAGATCACTGTTACACTAATCATTCTTCGAGCCTTCTTTTTCAATCCAAGGGATTGCTGTTTAATATTTTTTTTTTAAAAAAAAGGTCAGATTCCTTATATTTTTTGTAAAGATCTAGCTCATCTAGAATGATGAGAGGCCACGTACACATCAGGGAATCCACACGACGAAACATAAAATTATTTAAACCTCCTTTTACATTAATAAAGCTTCATGTAGTAATGCAATTGAAAGATCATATAGCAAAATGTGTACTTGGGGCCGCTATACATGCAGCAATTCATAAAATAGAATACATATAAACTTATCTTAGGGACTATCCATACCCTTCCTAATTGAATGGTCTATTTCTATCGAAATACTAATTAAGAATGAGTAGATATTCTAGGTAGCGTCGTTACAAATGGTGTCGCATCATTGAGACAAAAATATCATAGACAATTGTGGTAAATCATGATCGTAACAAACAACTGAATCACATCAATCATTTCAAGGAATACTTTATAAGGTTTTTAAGCGAACTAATAACCATCACATGCATTGTGGGTTTATATTTGCTTACACACTCATAATTATGCAGGGAATTTAGAAACATTATCACATTAAACTTACGGATATCATATCAAATGTTACTGAGTACATGAGTATGCAAATGCGGTTACATTCCATCCGTTGCACCCTCTCAAGTTCAGGCACCAATTAGCTATCGTACTAACTTCCTAATTGTATCGGTTTCTAATGTTTTATTTACAGATTATAGATTGATTAATACATATACTTGGATAATATAATTAAATTATCTTAAAGCAAAGTTTATACACGCCCACATGCTGGCATGTCAATCCAAAGTATCAAATTCAAAACTTATACTTAGATATATATAACGAAGTGAAATGAACATAGTAGAAAATGAATTTTGACGGAATAACAAACAAACACACAAACACGAATCGTAGAATACCTATACGAATAAATTAAACAAATTTTTACTTTGTTATTGATGAATAACTTATCACATAGATAGATTGGGTTAAACCAAGGACTAACCAAGAATGAGTGGTTCAACTAATCCAAATCTATTTTTCATTGTTTTGGTTAATGAATTTATGGTCTTTTTTTCTTATCCATTATTTAAGATAAATTCAATAGCCAAATCAACGTCAAGCTCAAAGTGAAATGTTTTTTTAGGTTTCTTAAAAGATCTTTTTACACTTAACTGAATAATTCAATGTAAATTATCAGCTTGTATGAAAGTTGTTTTTAGAATTTGTAGTTCCTTAGGTACATTTTATATATATAACATATTCTATCTATGATTGGATCTATATCTTCTCTTTTCCATTCAATGAATCATACTAGAAATTTCCATTTTGCCCAAAGGTGGTTTTCTATTACATAGATAAGCTAGGTTGACTCAAAGAAACAAAAGTTTCTTTTATTTTACATGATAACTTGAAAATAGCATCATTCTCAGCATCACATTTATTCATAAGCTAAAATATTGCCCATATACTTTCCTCTTCTTCTTCGCTTTTAGAATTTTTTGTTGGATCACCCTTCGTCACAAGATCTTCACTTGTCCCTGGCTGCTGTCCTTCAACCGTTTGTTTTTCATTGCCCTTTTGGGTAGTATCTTCACTTGTACCGGCTTCCTTCTAAAAAATGGTAAAATCAAATTTTAAATTATTATATCAAAGTAAAGGTATATTTTTTTCTATACAAGTATACTATTTATATCAGCTATTTTGTATGCCAAACATTGAAACTTCAACATGTACCTCTAAATGTTGCCTTTTGTTATCATCTACATGAGTTTCCACACCATGTTTCTACAAGTCCAAGGAAAGATCATCACAAAATTAGTTTGAGGCATAATTAGTATAAATGAATGTATAGAATGAATATATAACATTAACCATCTTTGATGGATTTGATAATGGTATCTGGACCCTCATAGAGTGATGTGAAGGTTCTTCATTTTCGCTGTTCTTCAAAAGTGTCTTTGGTTTCTCCATGAATAACATACGTTTGTTGTGAGAGATTAGAGAGGTGAAGAGAGATTCGTTTGCATTTTGCGTTAGTGTGCCTAGAATATATAGCGTGCATAGGAATCAGGCATTTCATGAGTTTGTGAGACACTTTATGTGCGAGTTGTATTTGCATTTTGAAATCATCTCTAGCAACACGCTTCATGTGCTAGTTTCATTTTATTTATTAGTGTATGACATCTATTTTTTTTTTCTGGCTGCAAATGTCACATGTATCATGTACCTAGCTCATATTAATTTTGAACCTTTAGTACCTTTTTTATTGCATGAGTTTGGCATGTGTTATCACCCGTAACAAACGACTTGTCTCAACATTTTTTTCTTATCCATCACGAAAATTTCAGTGGTAATCTATGATCAAGAAATATGTAAACTCATTTAACACTAGTACAAAAACATTCTTTTAAAGCGATCAATTTTTTTTTAAAGTGTTTGACATAAAAATCGTTGCAAAAGCATAAAAGCGTTGTTTACAAGTCTGGTGGTTATAATTTTACGGAGGTTAGTTTAATTTAAAACGAGTATTTAATTGAAATATCGTTGTTTTTGGTTAAACATTGTATTTGATATTATTTTAAATTCAAATTACGCTATATTTGGTCATTTAAAATGACTGTTATAATAATATCTTAACTTGGAGCGTTTTTTTTGCCTCAAATGCTACTTTAAAAATACTAAGTTTGTTTTATTTTGTTATTTACTGAGTTTTTTTAACGAAGAAAAAATACTTTGTTTCGTTAAATTTTAATTTCTTTATTTTCTATCTTTTCCATAAAGCTTGTTTAAACTCCTATAAAATATAACCTAACCTAATTCATAAATCTAAATTCATATTCATCATTTTCTCTTTACTTCTCTCGTATCATCAAGATCAAACTCTAAAACTTTGATACATTAATTTATTGTTGCTCTTGTTAAACCGTTAGAGTATATAGTGACAAAATACTTCTAGTAATACTATCTATTGAATCTTATTCTTTTCTATCTAACTTTACACTTAGTTAAACAGAATATTGTCCATGATCAAAGGAAAAGAGTTGGATAATCTTTTGAACAAACTCATATCTTGCAATATAGGATTCTTCACTAAGTTAATGTTATTCTCTTTTAACTTTACTTAGATTATTTATGTTGATGATCAACCTTAGTATATATGTGTGTACGTGCATTATTATATATAATTATAATGATCATTTAGACTTTTAGAAACCTTTAAGATCATACCTATATAGTTTTTAAGGAGAATTCCATATATACCGTATAAACTTGTAAAATATAAATATTATCAATTTCTATTTATACTCAATAGAGTATGTTGTTTATACGGATACTTAAGGAGTAAAATATAAATATTATCAATATTTTAATAAATAATTACCTTGTTAAAACGTGTATATGTATATATATGTATATATATATATATATATATATATATATATATATATATATATATATATATATATATGTGTATATATTATATATGTACTATTCTATATGTATATATGTATATATATATATATATCTATATATCTCTATATATGTATATATCTATATCTCTATTCCTCATATCTCTATCTCTATTATCTCTCTCTCTATCTACTCTATATCTCTCTCTCTCTCTCTCTCCTCTCTCTTCTCTCTCTCTCTCCTCTCTCTCTCTCTGTGTGGTGTGTGTGTGTG
>CM046045.1:52459349-52634201 GCA_025215565.1 Flaveria ramosissima | reverse complement strand
TTGAGTCCCCGGGTTTGTCCCCTGAGGTTGGCTTGGTTGTGCTGGCTTTGGGGGTTGAGGTTTCGGTTTCTATCGGTGGCTTGGTGGCGGGGTGGGTGGTGAGTGGTTTGCTCCTCAGGAGAAGTGGGAGCTCTAGTGTCCACTTCTTCCTGTAAGGTGAGTATTTGGGGGCCTGCACAGACTCAATAGCCTGAGCAGGGGTTCGTTTGGATTTTCTTTGGTAGGTGAGGGTAATATCTGGTCTTTTTAATGGTAAGGACAAAAAAGAGGTGTGGGTTCAACACTAGCTTGTGTTGCTAGGTTGTCACCTTGAGCAATGAGCTCTAACATTTTTGGGACTAGGGCTGTTTCTACCCCAGAGAAGCCTACAGTTGGCTTCTTCATTATTTTAAAGATGCCGGGCTTCATCTGTCCCAATTTAAGAATATTACCTGTTTCCCTCAACTGTGAGCCAGTTCACAGTTGAGAATGTTTGAACATATCTAGGAAACATGTAATACTCTAAGGAGTCTAAGTTTGCAAGTAAATTAGTATAGACAAATTGTGAATACCTGAACTTGACCCCCTGAACCATTCCATGAACTATAAAGGAGAGATCCTCAGGAATCTGGTCCCATCCACCATGTTTGACAAGCTGTGGATAACCACATGGAGCAGGAATTTCCATTGGGATGAGACCTTCCCTTTCCTAAAGGTCTTTACAGAGAGAAATCCCTCATAGCCCATCTGCTCAAAAGAATGATTAACAGCTTCTTGTAGGACACCTCACCTTCTTCATCATCCAGCTGTAGATGTGGTTAATGATGGCCGGAGTGATGAAGATTGTCCTCCCTTGCACTGTGGCAGACAGTGCCTTCTCCCCATCCATAATGACCTCTTGGCAGGTCTTCCAGAATTCAAGCAATGATCCTCATATAGAGTAGGATCAATGGTCAGGGAGGTGAAATAATTGACAGAGTCAAGAATTGCCAAATCTCTGAGAAACTTGCATCTTTCTCAGAGCTTAACAGAGCAACTTGATTATGTTGCCTGTGTAGTTGCATGGAGAAATCAGGGTTGTTTCTGCGGTTAGGTTGGCCATTTCAGAAGCTTAAGGGTGAAGAAAGGTAGAAAGCAAAGGCGGTTTAGAGAATTAGGTTAGAGAAACAGTAGAATTGAGGAAGATAGTGGGAAAGAGGGGGAACCGTTGGGTATTTATATGAAAAGGGATTTGAACCAAAGTTAATGAAAGAGGATAAACTTTGAAATCCGGAAGTCGGTCCCACCTCTGAAAAGGTAGTTTACTTTTGCTCAAAAAGTAGTTTTCTTGGAATTCGAAAAGCTTCCGAAGTTTATTTGTCTTCGGAAGTTTTGATTGAAAAAGCTTCCGAAGCTAAAATGGCTTCGGAAGATTTTCCTGAGAGTCTTGAAGATTTATGCTTCGGAAGAGAAATAAACCCTTGAATGCTTTGTATAGAAATAAACAAAGCTTCCGAAGGTTAATTTTGCTTCGGAAGGAAAAGGTTCTTAAAAATAATAAGTGTCTGAGATAAGAATTTTAAGCTCGGAAGATGAATTTGACTTCTTCCGAAGGTAAAATCTCTTAGACAGTTATTTATTTTGAAGACATTTTTTCTTCCGAAGATAAATCTTTATCTTCCGAAGTATAAAAAATTTTCAAGAATCTAAGGAAAGTCTTCAAAAAGAATTTTACATCCAAAGAAAACATGAGCTTATGAAAGTGATGAACTAGACAACTTAGGACACACATATTTTAAGAAGAAATAATTAGAATTAGTTTTAATAAAAAGTCTACTCAAAGTTAATCATCCCAATAGCTGATATCAGATACTTAAATCTCTGTTCATCAAAAGCTTTTGTGAACAGATCAGCATATTGTTCATCTGTATGAACTTTGACTAGTTTAATAATCCTTTTTCATAGTTATCTCTTATTAAATGATACCTGATGTTGATGTGTTTGGTCCTTGAGTGCTGCACAGGGTTCTCAGTGATAGAGATAGCACTATTGTTGTCTATGTGGATAGGAGTCTCTTTGAAGTTAAATCCATAGTCCAGCATCTGATTTTGAATCCAAAGCACTTGAGCACAGCAGCTTGCAGCAGCAATGTATTCAGCCTCAGCAAGTTGATGCAGACACACAGGATTGTTTCTTGCATTGCCATGAGACCACCCTTCC
Source organism: Flaveria ramosissima (assembly GCA_025215565.1). NCBI lineage: Eukaryota > Viridiplantae > Streptophyta > Magnoliopsida > Asterales > Asteraceae > Flaveria > Flaveria ramosissima. Next base: position 52,632,023 of record CM046045.1, on the reverse strand, counting down.
ACCAAGGAATTGACATCCCCCAGATGTAGACTTTGCAGTCATATTGCAACCACCATAATCACTATCTGTATAGGCATACAGATTGAAATTGGATTCTTTGGATACCATAGACCAAGTGTTGAAGCACCTTTGAGGTATCTTAAAATCCTTTTCACAGTGATTAAGTGAGACATCTTAGGGTTGGCTTGATATCTTGCACAAATACATGTAGCAAACATGATATCAGGCCTGCTAGCTGTAAGATACATAAGAGACCCAATCATAGCCCTGTATAAGTGCTCATCTACACACTCCCCCTCAAGATCTGGACCAAGGGAGTGGTTTCTGGCTATGGGTGTCTTAGCAATCTTACAATCAGTCATATTGAACCTCTTGAGTATGTCTTGAACATACTTTGACTGACTTATGAAGATGCCATCTTCAACCTGCTTCACTTGAATTCCCAGAGAAAGAAGTTGAGTTCTCCCATTGAACTCATCTCAAATCTGTCTTTCATCAGCTTCTCAAAGTCTTTGCAGAGCTTTGGATTAGTTGAACCAAAGATGATGTCATCAACATATACTTGAACCAGCAATAAGTCATTTCCCTGTCCTTTGATGAAGAGAGTTCCATCTATAGTACCTCTTCTGTATCCATGCTTACAAAGATACTCAGATAGTGTCTCATACCACTTCCTGGGTGCCTGATGCAGCCCATAAAGAGCTTTGTCAAGCTTGCAGACATAATCAGGATGATCAGGGTCTACAAAACCAGGTGGCTGTTTGACATAAACCTCCTCATCAATCACTCCATATAAGAAAGCACACTTTACATCAAGTTGGTAGACCTTGAAGTTCTTGGATGCAGCAAATGCCAGGAATATCCTAACAGCTTCTAGTCTTGCTACAGGAGCAAAGACATCAGTGTAGTCAATCCCTTCTTCTTGTGTGTATCCTTGAACAACTAGTCTTGCCTTGTTCTTGATGATGATTCCTCTATCATCCTTCTTGTTTCTAAAAACCCATTTGGTTCCAATGGTAGTCTTCCCATGAGGAAGAGGACAAAGGTTCCAAACTTTCTGCCTTTTGAATTGAAGCAGCTCTTGTTGCATAGCTTCAACCCAACTTCCATCCTTTAGAGCTTCATCAACTTTCTTGGGCTCTATCTGAGATAAGAAACAAGAGTGAAGACAAACATTTGCTTCATGGGTTTGTCCTCTTGTTCTTACCCCTGTGACAACATCTCCAATGATGTTTGTGGTGGGGTGAGACTTGTGGATCCTTAGCTGAGGGATCACAGCAAGTTGTTGAGAAAGATCTAAATTTGAGAAATTAAATCTGGTCTGGAAGATTCACCCTCCACATTATCACACTTATCAAGATTAACTTGATCCAATGAGTGTGAGACATCATTGATGTTGTCATCTATGGTATGGTTATTAGCATCAGGAAATTCCTGATCACTATCACCATCACCATTGTTGTCTTCTACAAGTGAGGTGTCTTTATCTGGTTGAGAGGCCTCTGAGCTGGAATTTGAAGGCATGCCAGATGTATCAGCTGAATTTGTCATTGTTGTGCTGATAGAAACCTCATTTGCTGAAGTAGTTCCAACTGGAGCTGGAGCTGAAGATGTATGAGTTGAAGGTCTTCCTAGCTCAAATCTTGGATCAGGATCACCTGTATTTAGATTTTCTGCAGATCCTGAAACATGCTCACAAGATTTGTTAAAACAGTTGGTAACTAAATCAAGATCAAACAGCCAATCCGGACCAGAACCAGCCACACAAGGAGTGTGCTCATTGAAAGTCACATTGGCTGACTCCTCAACAATTCTAGTTCTGAGATTGTATACTCTATAAGCTTTAGCTTGAGAAGAGTATCCAATGAAATGTCCATCATCTGATTTCTCAGCAAACTTGGCAATTTGATCTTTGGTATTCAAGATGGTGCAGGGACATCCAAATGACCTGAGAAAACCAATGAAAGGTTTTCTCTTGTGCCAAAGTTCATAAGGAGTCTTACCATGTGTCTTAACTACTAAAACTCTGTTTTGCACATAGCAAGCAGTATTGACTGCCTCTGCCCAGAAGGTGATAGGCAGTTTAGAGTCAGACAACATAGTTCTTGCAGCTTCAATAAGTGTCCTGTTTCTCCTCTCAGCAACTCCGTTTGCTGAGGAGTCCTGGGAGCACTATATTGTCTTGTAATACCTTTTTCATCACAAAATGTATCAAGGATTTGGTTCTTGAATTCAGTTCCTTGATCACATCTTATGGTTTTGACCTTGTGATCACATTGATTCTCAACTTTTAAGATGAAATTCTTCAGAATCTCAGGGGTTTCATCCTTAGTTCTAAGGAAGAAGACCCAAGTGAATCTTGTAAAATCATCTGTGATCACCAGACAGTAAGAGGTCCTTCCTAAACTCATTACACTGGTGGGGCCAAAGAGATCCATATGTAACAAGTGTAGGGGAGTAGTGATGGAGTTCTTTTCCTTAGGCTTGTGAGATACCTTGTGTTGCTTCCCTTTCAGGCATGCAACACAATGATCATCACTAGTAAACTCTTTCTTTGGCATTCCAGTTACCAGATCATGTTTAATTAATTTATTCATGTTCTTAAAGTTTACATGGCACATTCTTTTATGCCATAGGAAAGACATCACTATTTGCTTTAGATAGAAAGCATGAAACTTCTCCTGAGGGAGATGTTTCTTGCAAATCCATCTTGTACATGTTCCCTTTCCTGGGGGCTCTGAGCAGGATATGCTCATGAGGAATGACCACACCAGGCTTGAGAACAATGCACTCATGCTCAGTAAAGAGCATGTTATGACTCTGATCACAAAATTGGGATACACTCAGAAGATTGTACCCAAGCTCCTTAACAAAGTTTACCTTCTCAATGCTGAGCTTACCATTTGTGACCTTGCCCCTTCCAGAAATGTAACCACCTTCATCCTCCAAAAGCAACTGGTCCTCCATCAATTCTCTCAAAATTATAGAGTAGAGACCTATTGCCTGTCATGTGCCTGGAACAGCCACTGTCAATTATCCAGACATTCCTGTTGTCTTGAGCTGTTCCTGCACAAGAAAATGATTAGTTACATTTGGAAACCCAAGCCTTACTTGTCTTGGGCTCATTAATAGTAATAGAAGGTAATGCAACAGTAATAGATCCTATGGTTGTACTATGGGGATCTTCAGCTGTTGTTGATGGAGAAACCTCAGTCATTTGGTCTTTCTTAGACTTCCACACCACCTTTGGAGTCTTGGACTTGACCTTCAAAACCTTAGAAGCTTTTGGAACTTCACAAGTTTTGATGACTGATCCTTCGGAAGAGTCTACAGTCACTGCAGCAGACTTCAGTGCTTCGGAAGAACTCCTTTCTTCCGAGACCAACTTTGCTTCCGAAGGTAATTTTCCATTTACCTTCTTCTTTGATTTGGAGCTTCCGAAGGAAACAGACTTTCCTTCCGAAGCTTGAGACTTCTTGAGACTCTTTGAAGTCTTTGTTTTAGTCATGTGGACAGTACTTTTAGGATTGTATGGGCAATCCTTAGCAATGTGAGAAGTACTTTCACACATAACACACAACATTTTCTTCTTCAAAGAAGTCTCCCTTTGAGAGCAAAACTGGCTTTGGTCACATCCCTTCTCCACCTTCATCTTGGTAGATGCTGAGACAGTTCTTTGGGCTGTGAACTGTCTTGGAGTTTGATGGTCCAGGCTGTGCAGCAGTGGTACACAGCAGCTCAGTCTTCTTCTTGGCACTGAGATGATTTGAACAAGAACCATGACTCTTAGCTGAGGAGTCTTGGTTGATGTCTTCAGTCCTTACTACTTTGAAACCTGCAGAGATAAAAACTTGTTTCTGCTTAGCATCAAAAGTAGCCTTGATTTCTTGAGCCTTCTTTGCCTTCCTTTTGCTCTTTCTGATCAAGTTCTTTCTTTTGGACTTGGTCATCACAGTTGATTTCTTCTCCTCAGAAGGATAGTGGCCCTTGGAAGAATCCTCTTCTTCACTCTTCTCAGAGGAATTCTTCACTATCACTTCTTCATCATCCTCACTTACAGGATCTATGAGAGGAAGCTCATCTTCACAAGTTCCACACCTAGGAGATCTTACAGACAAGATTGTGTGTGGAGGAGCTATCTCATTTGATCCTAGTCCCTGTCTATTTTGATAACAAACCTTGTTGTGCAGGGATGAGGATATCATGTTCTTGAAGGTCTCTTCTTCAAGAACACTCTTCTCTGCCTTGGCTTTGCTGATCACAAGCTCAGCCTGGCACTCAGTTAACTTAGTGATGAGATCTGGATCTGAGTTCTAAAATCTGTATGTTCATGTTTTAGTATACTGAAATGGTTTTCTCCAAGTCCTCTATCTTTAACTTGTAATCATTTTCAGACTTTCTAAAATCAGATTTAATATGTTTAATGACTCAAGATCAGATCTTATCTCTAGGTTATAGGACCTGTATCTATTTACTTTAGCAATGCATTCAGGGGAGCAAAGATGTTCCAATACCTTGGCTTCATCATGGTCAGCCATCAGTGCTTGGTTTGGAGAAGCATCCTCCACCTGAAAACTCCAGTCAAAGCCTCCTTCTTCAACAGCAACAGCAGCATGTTGCTTTGTCTTCTCAGCCTGAGGAGCTTTGTCAGTAAAGTTTGGTCTGGGTGGTGTTTTGGCCCCCATTTGCTTTAGGTGCCTTACACTCCCTGGCAAAGTGACCCATAAGGTTACAGTTGTAACACTTAACTTTGCTTTTATCCAGCCCAAACTTACTACTGGTAGCATTGCTTGGAAATCTTCTTCCTGTCCTCTTGTAGAACTTCTTGGCTCTGTGAGTGAGGAGAGCCATCTGCTGAACTATCTCCATGTATTCCAGGTCATCTGGATGGATACAGTCCAGGTCTTCAAGAGTGAAAGATAATCCCATAGCTTTCATCTGCAGACACAAAGGCTTGAGAAGAACTTGTCTCTTGGAATGGGCTTCCTTGAGTAAAGTTCTCCCTTGGTGTCTCTGGGAAGGTGATGAAAGGACCCTTTTGTGAGTTGTCAGGGTAGCATAAGAGATGATGCTGAGGTTCTATGCTGTCCCTTTCAACCACATGAAGGGCTGAACCCATTTGATTGTTGGAGTTGCCAGATGAACCTTGCATGTTCATCTCCATCTGGTATCCACTGAGAATCCCATACAACTCTGTAAAGTAAGAGTCTTAAGGTTCTCAGTCCTCTTGATCACCACACAATAGTGTGTCCATTGCCTAGGAAGTGAGGACATGAACCTCCTTACAATGTCCCTGTTCTCAAGAGGAACTCCTCCATCCACTAGGGTATCCACAATCTCAACATACCTGAAGTATTGTTGGGTCATGGTCTCACCTGCTTTGAAGGTGAAATTTTCAAACTGCTGCTTCAGAAGATCTTTCTTGTTCTCCTTGGCTTCAGAGGAGCCTTCATACATCAGCTTCAGTGCATCCCACAGCTGTTTGGCTGTCTTGCACTTCTTAAAACCTCTGTATACAGAGTTTGGGAGAGCAGTCTGAAGAGCAGTCATGGCCTTCCTGTCAATCTCTACTCTTTTTCTATCTTCATCTGAGTAGTTGGCCACATCTTTAGGAATCATACCAGCACCAGTAGCAGAGGGGGTGCTGGGTATGAAAGGTCCATTCTCAACAGATTCCACATTCTTGAATCAAGAGACCTGATGAAGCCTTCCATCCTCATGCACCAGGTGTCAAAATCATCAAGAGTGATCAGTGGGGATTTGTCATGGTTCCAGTCTCCATATCAGTTTTTGAGATGGAAGCCATTTGAAGAGTTTAGCTTGTGGTGTGTGAGGGATCTTAAGATGGTTAGATCTTATATCAAGAGCTGGAATGCTCTGATACCAAATGCAGACCGTTTAAGGGCTTAAGCACAATTACAAACACAACAACACAATGAGGAGATTAACTAAGCTCTAATCAAACAGTAAACTGGAAAACCAAAGTGATACAAAGAACACAAGTAAAGCAAAAGACAGAACAAGAGAGTATGGGTTTCAAGGAGGCAGTATATTTTTCTCAAGTTTCTTTACAAGTGTTACAAAGCATAAAGAAAAGATACAAGAACTTGAAATACTTATACTACAACCTACAGCCGGCTATACTTTGAAAGCCAGCTGGATACAATTGACTAGACACTAACAAAATCAATTGTAGGATCAAAAGGCATATCTGCCTTTGACCTTGTGACTATGACATGCCATAGCTCACATCCTTATACAATACAAAAAGGATAAAGTACATAAAGTGGAAAGTTGAAGACTCAAGACCTCAATGTACAGTTACCAAAAGCAAGACCCTTTTCACCAACTCATGTAAGTTGGTGACTTTACAGAGATGCAGCGGAAAAGGTGCTTTATGGAACAGTACATCAGATAAAGCATGTATACTAAAAGTCTTCGAAGAAATCTGTCTTCATAGGTTGAAGCTTCGGAAGACTTTGTCTCTGAAGCTTCGGAAGACTTCATGTTTGGCTTCGGAATATATTGGTCTTGGCTTCGGAAGATTTTACACTTAGAGTATTTTCAATGCTTTGTGTAAAACTTCCGAAGCATTCTTCACTTCAGTACTTAGTGCATGTTGCTGAGACACTTAGGCTGTTTTGGTTGCATCAGACTTCAGGAATCCTTACAAAACTCTAACTCCATCTCCTCCACTTAATTAGTTTACACGCACCATGGTAATTAGTTTGAACACACTATTGTAATTTGACAACCTCAATATGTCATTCTAAGATAGTTTAGACACACTGTTATAATCAATAGTAAATAATCATTTTTCTTAAGTTTGTTCTTCAATCTTAACCAATAATATTGTGTCCTTAACAGTGTAAATCACTTTGTACATTTCACATAAAAAAAACTTTGTATTTGATCCATATACGAGAAAGGCAAAGAGATTAGATTGTTCGGATTCATAATAGTCTTATGTTTTATAATTAAACAATAGATATATGTGTATAGGATTTCTCAATTATCAATTTAAATATGTTCATTTATTGAAGAGCATGAGTATACACATGAGAGAGATTAGAATTCAATTGGGATCTAAATTTTGTAAGAACTTTAAAATTATTGTAAACCTCTTATTTTAAGTATACAAATAAAGTTGAATTTATATAAAGATGAGATTATATGTATAGTTAATTATATTATACTTAGCGCAAAGTTATAGCCAAAAAGGTATTTAATCTAAAAAGATTAAAAGAATTATGCATTTGACATGTGTTCTTTTATTGTTTAAAGGAGTGAGCATTTTGATCATTGTATTAAATACTTTAGACAATCGTGTCTAATAAGTAAGGTTATTGTGTCAAATATCAGGTAATCGGGTCAAATATTTGTCATCATTTTGTTATATGCATTTATCATTGTTTTTTTAAGATTCATTCGTGTTATTTTTGTCATTTTTATATGTTATAGAAACTTGTTATTTTATCATTGTGTTTTAGAAGTACACATGAATTATTTCACCAATGTATTTTTTAAAACTCAAAGTACTTAAGAAAAAACAATGACAAGCAGAATAACACAATGCGACATTTTATCATTATATTTTACATTTATATAATTGATGTTATTTTATCATTGTTTTTAATGTATATGATTAATTAGTTTTTATTTTATTATTGTGTTTTACATACTAGAAGTACACAACACTATTATTCCACCATTATGTTTTTTTTTAATTTTATCATTTTAGAAAAACACAATAGTATTCAAAAAAACACATTAATAAAAAAAGGCCCAATGAATTGTAGTAAAGACACAATGACGAACATATATCATGTGTTACAAAAAGCAATTTTTTTATCTTTTTATATAACGATATTGTATTCGTTTTAAAGATAAAAACCGATTGTTTTTATGGCATATTTTTATAAAAAATAATCTCGTGTATAGAAGTTATGAATATTTAAAAAATATGGGTGAATTTGAAAAATGTCAACAAACTTTTCCCCTATAATATGACCTCAACAATCGAATAAAAAGATTGGTGGTTAATATTTCTTATTACTCTTTTTGGATTTATAAGCCTATATTTATTTGAGGTTATTGGATTTTAAAATCTCAACTTTTATTTATTGGTCGAGATTAATCCCAACTCAGTAAATATTTATAGACACTCCCAAGTTTAAGCTTAATTTTCTCAATGGCCCTTATTAACTACAGTTAACCCCAGTTAGTTTTTTTCAACTCCGTCGCAACGCAACCTCTATCAGGTCCGTTTTTAGGAGTTTAGCATCTTTTGTCACCTGAATCTACCTCCAACGAGTAAAATGGTTCAGGAGATGAAGATTGATGGGTTTCACATTACAGAAGTTTCAGATTGACGAGCGTGATGGTTCAACCTTTTGCTTAGTGTTGGTCATATAATTAGTCCATGTCATTAAACAACTAACAGTGTGAACTATCAGTTAGTAAAGGATCGTTGCAGGAACATAAATTAAAAGTTCGAAGTGTCTTTAAATATTTTCTAAGTTGGAATTAATCTCGACCAATACATGAACGTTGGTTTTATTAAAATGTGTTTGAGTATATAGTTTCGCCGCACTTACTTATTTTGATGTACTTTGAGTATTTTTATGTTTTAACGTAAATTTTGTTCGATATATAGTCGATTTAAATAAAATGTGTTTTCATTCGACGGTACAAATTCGAATTACTCTATGTTTCAATGTAAATTTAGTTCGGAAACAATTCGAGTCGATTATAGTCTATACTATATCATGACACGTACGAAGCCGCCGCCGCCGCCGCAACGCGCGACAAGTTAAACAACTAGTTAAATATATAATCTTATTTATTTATTTATTTATTTATATACAAGTGCTCATCTAATTTTATAAAGTTGGTAGGGTCATAAAGTTGGTTACTTTGGTTTCCAACTATAGATATTATTTGATGCTTTTCTCATTTGATTGCTTGTGTTAACGAACAAATATTGATTGGTCAAAATTCAAAATATGGTCATGGTCAAGTTTCAATCAATTGGTTAATTAACTGTTAAGTTAATATATCTTATATGTACTGTAACATTATTACACACCTTCATGATAGGGGACGTGACATGATCAAGCCTGGGTGTGATCAAGAGCAAGGGGCAACATATAAAAGTTTCTTTTTTTCCACAAATAATAACACTACAATTGTAATCTTCTATTAATATAATACCTCATATTTACATAAACATCATTACCTCTATTAGATATTTTACGTAGTGATCACGGTCATTGTTTATGTAAAGCCTACAAGTATTATTATTATTTTCATTAAACCATTATGGATACATAAAATCCGGCTCGGTTATTGATAGTGTAAATAAATCTGTCATTCATAACGGTCTTATGTAATAAACACTAATATGTTATTCTGTTATACGATATAAAATTTGTTTAGCACTATAGTTTTCATCTTAACCTTTTTATATATTAAAGGTTTATTTGTTATATTTTATTGATTCTCATAACTGGTTAATTAGTATTATCATAATAAAAATCTATATTTATAGAGTATATTGATATAAAATCTCATCAAAACGTTGAAGTAATCTTATTAACATTGTGTTACGATGTAATAAACACAAACAATAAACCCCGTACGTATAACTAAGATAAATATTAATCCTGTGTCAATGTGATAAACTTTTATTAATTTTTTTAAATAGCAAACATATTATAGGTATCCAACAAGAGTCAAGAGTTAAAAGAGCATCACATAAGGACAGAAATTGACAACCTTTTGTTACAAATCCAATCATACCTACTCAAATTAAAGCTACGACATCTTGGTATCCAAAGAAAATAATTTCACGTCGCCTCAAAGTGTCACTTCTCAGTTTTGTGGTCTTAAAAGTGACATTATTCCTCTACCTTGAAGAAATAGAAAGTGTTGTTTACACAACTTCACCCAAGATTTTCCAGCAAAAGAACTTGATTCAAAAAAACATAATCTGGATGTTAAGCCGATTGATATTATTATACATATTAAATTATCTTGTTGTGTCAACTCATAGATTCACGGTTTATACTTTTTGTAATCACAAGCAATCGTAGGTTTTGATTATCCAATTGTATTTTATACAATATAAGTGCTTGAAGTAATAATATAAAGTTATCGATACACAAACGTACAAACTGTTAAAATTGCTTCAGGATTTTTAGTTTTTTTCTTTTTTAGTTTTCCTCTTATAGGTTTTAAATATAATGTTTTACAAGATCTAAATTTGCCATTTTGATGTTCTTATTATTATCAATGTGCATTATTGATGTAAATTTTTCTCAAAATCACAAGATGAATACTAATATGCAAATTAAAGAAACTGAGCTTTACAAATTCAAATTCATGCTACAACATACAAGTTCATGTACTGTTGTTACTGCTACTATTACTATTATTATCATATTATCAACATCATCAATTTTATTCATCAAGCATGATCTAGTATCGAGTGTTTGTATTCAAATAGAAGGGAATATTAGTGTTGATAGTTATCATCATTATCACATGTAAACATTGTGACCTTACAGTCATGACTTTAGTCGTGAAAACAACCTCGTGTACCAAGTATAGGGTAAGACTACATACATCAGATCACGAAACGATCCGACATCTCTCGGACCTACGCAAAACGGAAGCTAAGTCAAGCACCAAGTACGTTTTTTTATTTATGATAATATATGTTACGGGTGATTATTAACATATGAAAAGAAACAATCTCAGAGATTTGTCATAGTATCAAAGCATGTTCGATTTGCTATAATCAAACTTTAACCTAATCATGGTTGTTACATCTCTTAGTTGTTATCCATAACCAAACTCATCTTCTTTTATATTTTGTTTTTGAAACGCAACTTTTCTTTGTTCAATCAGATCCTTTAAAATCTTTTATACTCGATTCTTATCTCTTAGCGTTAAACACCATTACTTCTACAACAAACCTATCTATGTCAAAAATCACAAGTTTGATTTTGTAAAGGTATACCTTGATAATATCTTACCTGGAAGCATCAAATGACCTAACATCCTAAAATTTAAAGGATTACTCGAGTATATTTTCTCACACATCTTATAGACCAAACCAAACAACTTAGATCAAATGGAAGCTATGTCTCGGCTTGAAATTTAGGTGGTGAAAGTAACACCCCAACCTAAGTAGGAATAGCGTGCCACTTATACAGAGTCATATCATTAATGTCGTTCGATAAATGCTTATATCTACCTAACTAAATATAACTATAAAAATAATTTCATGTAGAGAAAATTACATAAATGCTCCATGTGTTTGACCAAATTCCGATATTATCAAAGTTTGGGTTCAAATAATTAACGTAGTTGAGAGGGTAGATAGCTTATGCATCCATGTGCGAATATGCCTACAGAGCAAACACACTATCCCATCCTTATGGTAGCATGTTTGTTTACTTTATTCTAGGATCATCCATAGACCTCTATGGTTGTATAAACATACCATGGTTGCTCCTCGAATTAAGCAGTTAAGTTTGAGACATTATGAAGTAATGAAGTAACTTACTGTCACAAATGGTGCCACATTATTTTATGCCTCAACGTAGGTATGTGCTTACCCTCATAAAATAGAGAATGTATTTGGTAACATAGTACATACACATGTACATATAAACTTGTGCATTTAAACAAATAGGGTTAGGTTTTTACAGGACTTTTTTAAAACGAGAACTTACAGAACTATTAATAACCATTGATTTTGTTAATCAATGGCTAAGATTAAAAAGGCAATATAAAAAGTAAAAATGCTTTATTCAATTAATTAGTTTTAAAAAGGGTATATATGTAAATTTACAATCTTGTAAAATATGGAAACCATTAATATCCATATGTTTCTCCTTTATTAAGACATTTGATTTTTTTATGAATGTATTAAGGTTTATATTTATAAATTAGGTTTCTGTTGTTTATTGACTGAAACTTACGAATGCGATAGGTGATTTGAGGCTTTCGATTTTGCATTCAGGTAATGAAATGGTTGTAGAAATCGTAGTAACTGTCATATTTCGAAATCAAGTGCAAAAACAAGTTGATTTTGAGTCGCGATGATTTTGAGTCGCATGTAGAAATCTAGGGTAAAACAAGTGATGATTTTGAGTTACAATGCTTGTGTAAAATCTCTTAGTGTTGTTTTGCAACATGCGATTTGTATATTGGTAGTTATACGTATAGCTAAACAACATTTATTACTTTAAACCATTATAATCAAAGCATGTGATGATTTTGAGTAACATGAAGATCTACTGATTATAGTTTAAATGTATCCATACGAGATGAATATACGGTTTGAGTACGATATTGATTTATTTTGAAAATATTATGTTAATAACCTAGACATGGTTATGAATTGCTATGCAGATAAAAGTAAGCATTTAGGTGAGAACGTTTATGCAAAAATTGATTGAACATTCAATTATGTATAATGTAGATATGTTTACATACACGTTAACTAAATACTACACATTTTAGTTATGTAAACAACTTGTTTACATATATGTTTACATATATGTAAACTAGTTTTACATGTTGTTTTACGTATATATAAACACGTTTACATATATGTAAGTCTATATACAAAAAGATCAAAATATTAAAATGATAATAACACTGAAGCTATCATGCACATTCCACTTTAAGCAAACTTCATGCTACCAACATTTCCCATACACCTTCCTTGCACTTTCCCATACCATTGTATGCAATTGATACCATCCATTAACTAACTGTCATCACATTCATATATATCTTAACCTTCTTTAGTGTCTATATATACATCCCTCTCCACAAGATCTTCTCTAGTGGAACCTAGAAGAGTCACAAAATCATTCAGTGTTTCCCACAACATTTATGTAACATTTTCAAAAATTAATATAAACTAAAAAATAGTAATTATAAAATATGAAACCGATCTAACCTTCTCTAACATTTTCGAACACCGGCCACTACAATTTATAACCTCTATACACCATAGTTATCATTACATACCTCTTCATCATTAGAACCACACCATCATCTTCATCTTACATTTATCTTCATCTTGCTATCAGAATGGTTCAATAAGATCAGGTCTCAACACGTATGCTGATTTTACATACCGTAAATCAGAGTTGTAGTATTAGTGTTATTGTTAAACCACATGCTATCAAATGCCACTCACCAAATGCCACTGGTTAACACTATCAACACAAGGCACCCATCACTACCGCACACCAACCACTATAATCAACAAACTATCTTCTCCCTTTGTCGTCAAACATAATGGATACCACCGTTTTGACTATCAAATGGATGTTTTCAAAAACATAAAGAATTCATTTGGGTAAATAAGTGGGCATAACAAATGAATTAGAGGTTGAAGGTGGGTTTTGACTATATCTATGAATTTGAAAGTGTTACTGGCTACGATAATGGTGTAGGATTGTGGTTGCGTAGGTTTGTGTATATGATTTTTATTTGGGGTAATGAAGCTTTGATTAGGGTTAGTGAATTTAAAAATATAAAACTAGAATGAGAAGAAATTTATGGATTAAGATAAGAGAGTGATTGTAAGAAAATAACTAATTGACTAAGTTTAATTACCTAAAAACCCTTTCTAATAAAACATATATAATATAAAGTTTATATAAATCAATGGTTATGATGATTTTTGTAATTCTCGCAATCTTTAGGAGTCCTGAAAATATCCTGACCGTAAACAAATAAACTTATAAACATTTAACTTGTTAACTTTGTAAGCATGAGTAACATATGAACATGTAAACTTGCAAACTTGTATACTCGTAAGCTCGTAGACAACAGACATTTAAACATGGAATATTGTTAACATGTAACTAATAAGCTTGTAAATTGTAAATTATACTTTAATAAACTTTTAAAAGTCGCCAAAAGTTTAAAGAATCATATGAATAACAACTTTCATTAGATCTATGTTCAAAACATTTTGAAGTATTTTGTAAGCTTGTAAACATTGTAAGTATGTAAAACATTTGAACTGTATATTGTTAAGCTTGTAAATTCACGAACTTGTAAACATGCGCACCCTTAACATGTTATTCGTAAGTTTGTAAGCTCGTAAAACGCACATCTAAAGCTTGTAAAATTTGTAAAACTGTGAAAACTTCAAATGTATAGTGACTTCAATAAGCATATCTTAAAGCATTTTTATAAGTAGTGTACATTCACAACAATTCTTCATAAAGCATCATGACATTATTCAAAACATTCAAATTTTTAATTTATTTTGGTTTATTAGAGAAGATTTGAAACTTTTACTAAGGGTATATATGATATTCTAAAAGTATTACAAGAGTAGATATGATATTTAAATTTTGCTTGCGTATATATTATTAAACATGAACCTTTTAATGCACAAAGTACAATTAAATACAATTATATATTGCATGAGTTATTAAATTTCAATTAAACACCCTAAAAAATTATATCTTCACCTTCAAGTTTGACTATATTTATACTTTATATTCTTTACTTATCTGATTTTTTTGGCATACTGATAATTTTTTATTTATTTTTGTTTCTCTTATAAATTTTTATCATTTGAAGTTTTAATAATTTGAATATACCACGTCTCGGTGTAAATGTTATTCAAAACGGAATATAATGTTATAATGTACAAGTCATTAATGGATAAGTGTATAAGTCACCATAGGATTTTTCAAGGTTTCTAATTTTTTAAAACTTATTATTATTACTGTTAATTGAGGATCCAAAAGTTTAATGTGTTATAGTCACTGTTTTCGCGACCAGATTGGACTGGCCGGTCCGACTGGTTCGACGGGGATCGGCCCCCTAGCCGGGCCGGTTCGTTATGATTCGGTTTGTGGCGGTTGAACCGGGAAACCGGACCGCTTCAAACTGGATTTTGAATTATTATTTTTTAATGGGTAAAAACGGGGTGTTAAACCATAAATTAGTATGTTGGATATACAAATATAGTTAAGTTTATATATAACTATAAAATACATATATATATTACTTATATGTAGTTATATATATAACTATAAATATAATATACTATATATATAATTATGACGTCATCCGGTTTTTAAATCCGGTCCGACCGATTCGACCACCAAACCAGTAAGACGTCCGGTTCGACCTCCAATCCGTTCTGAAAACATTGGTTATATTGACCCATTTCAACAGTCTTGCTGAATACAGGTTTAATCAGATTGCAAAAGTTTAATTTGGGTGGAACACAAAACTATTTTCGATCGCAAATTCCTTGCCCAACAGCGACAAAACCCTACACAGGCCCATCAACTCCTTACATATGTGGGCCCAAAGATGGTATGTCGGCCCAACACATCTACAGGGGCATCTTGATACTTGATAGTCCAAATCTCATTTTAGTTTCACCATTAGATTTTTTAAGAATAGCATGCTTATTGACTAATGTATTATTTAATAATTTTTATAAAAATAACATTTTTATTAAAAAATATTTTGAATATCCGAAGTTTTAATAAAAATATCCGAAGTTTTAATAAAAATATCCTAAGTTTCTAATTAAATTTTATCTTTAATATTTTTAGAAAAATATTTAGGATAATTTGGATATTTAAATATCCGAAAATCCTTAAAATCACTATCAGAATCCGAATTCAAAATTTCAAATATATTGGATTTGGTATCGGACACGAATAATTTTGAACACCCATGCTAATAGATCGATCATTACCCACATGACAAAACATCCAATCTTGATGTTGTTAGTAATTGTACTATAGGTGAAGGTGCGGCCTTAATCTTATCTTATATCAGCCAATATTATAATTACCAAACCACACCTTTCAATTAAATAAAGTCTTAGTTGTCTCTTATCTAACTAAAACCCTACTATCAATTACTCTCTTGTATCCTCAATGACTCTTCTTCCTTTCAACTTTTATTGAACTTTAAACATAACAACTTCTACATTCGCACCTTAGGTTGCATGTACTAACCCTTCCTTCGTGCCATACGACCCGACAAACTATCCCCAAATCCGCTGCGGCATTTTCCTAGGCTATACACCTAACCATCATGGTTATGACTACTATGATCCTTATATGTGCACCGATAGCCATGACAAATTTTACGATATCATCTTTTCTATGCTTTCCCCATCTCCCTCCTCATCTATTGTTATTCTACCACATCCCTCCACTATTAAACCACCATCTACTAATTAACCAATACCTTAAAAAATTTAAAAATTTATGACTTATTTCTTAAAACATGAAACCCTAGCTATACGCTAATATATACTATATTGGGTCGGCTATGATTCCACCAAGACTAGCATTCATTTCAATCATGACAAGAAAGAAATATTGATGAATTTAATCAATAAACCATTGTTAATTATAAAGATGCAACAAAGATCACCTTCTTATTATGTTATAAAGATGGCAACAAATTATATCAGACGTAATTATAAAAACCACAATCCATCATATGTAACCCATCAATAGAATTCAAACAGTTTCCATACGAAAGTTGAAAGAAAAAACTTCAATCAGCTGATAGTCATTACTAATTAAGATTCATGTTAGTTAATCAAGCACTGCGGATTCAAAGAGCCAACTGAATGTCTTTGAGCATGATGGTGACCCTCTTTGCATGAACAGCACACAAGTTTGTATCTTCAAACAGACCCACCAGGTAAGCTTCTGCTGCCTCCTGAAGTGCCAACACCGCATGGCTCTGGAACCTCAACTCATTCTACAACCAAACATCATCGATTGATTCATCATTAGCTAGCGCGCATAAACAACGTAAATTCCATTGTATAAGATTAAAGATTTGTATATGAACAACTACTGAAGTAATTAAGTCATGATCACCTTGAAAGCCTGAGCAATCTCACGCACAAGCCTCTGGAATGGAGACTTACGGATTAGAAGTTCAGTAGTCTTCTGATACTTGCGAATTTCACTGAACATGATAATCAATTAGTAAACATCAATTAATCTCCCATACTAACGTAGACAAATTTGATCATGCATGCATGCATGCAAAGTTTTGATTTTATGAACAGCAATCTGCCAATCTAATCTAATTTAGGGAATACAAAGTGACGTACCGAAGTGCAACGGTTCCAGGACGATAACGAAGAGGCTTCTTCACTCCTCCGGCTGTCGGAACAGATTTACGAGCAGCCTGCAGCCATATATATGTATAATTATTACTATTATTACGTAACAATAATTTGCAAAAACGAATCTCCGAAATCGAATGCTACACATTTGATATCAAAATCCGAAGGAAACAATATAATCTCACACATATATTATTATATGTACCTTGTGAGCCAGTTGCTTTCTTGGGGCTTTTCCACCGGTGATTTGCGAGCAGTTTGCTTTGTACGAGCCATTGCGTAATTTCAGTTCAATAACCTAGCTCCGAATGTTAATAGTGGAAACAAAATGTTAGATATATATGAACATCAGTTACTTAAACATGATATAAGAAAGAAAGTAAGATATTGAGACAAGAATATTAAACTTACAGGTTGAGAGAACGAGTGTGGGAAATAATTATTAATGTATTTCATTTAGGATTAGTGAACGAGTATATATAGGGGATGAGAGTCGGTTTTTAGAAAGAGAAATTATGTGTGGTTTAATCTGATTGGTCCATTGTGTTATCGGACGATTGTGATTGGTTAAAGTTATTGACCACGGATGATAATATCTGTGTTTTCTTTAAAACCAAATCTGTGTTTCTATTGTGTGGTTAATTCACAGAAGTGAAATTTTAATTAATAATTTATAATATAATGTGTATTTATAACGTACATATCGATTATAAATACTTAGAGTTCCACTTTATGTATACCTAAACTTTCATGAATTATTCAAACATTAATAGTAACAATTACTAATAACACTAATTATTATTATTAAATACTAACACATATTAATACTTAAATTATATCCAACTTACGACACGTTTGAACTAACACTTGAGTGATACAAGTATGTTAAAATGTGTTCAGGTCATTTTGACCCGTTTAAACAAACACTTATCTACTTTACTTACCCAGTCGGATTCTACAGTTGAGTTTACCCATCTCGTGCCTTGTTTGAAATGCATTTCGTGAATGACATCAATTGGACGATTCCTATGTGAACAATAAAAATACTTAAGACTTTGATATGACACTTAATACTTATTCGTATACTAACAATTATACTTTTACTTTCATTTGTCGCTTCTGCGCATATGATTGGCTCTCATAAAACTCGAATAGGATTATTTATATCTCTTTAATTTATTTGACTTAAGAGGGGCTCCTATAGGTGGGATCTAAGAACAACACATTAATCAATTAAGCCCCGCTTGCGGGTCAATTCCATTAGGAGGACAAGTCAATAATGTTTCTACATCATCATAACCACCCGCATTATCAAAATGGGATTTTAAATCTTGCTTTCGATTTTTGTAGGATTTTTGACACTTGGCAATGATTCCGAGCCTTATACATTCCCATTGTTATGTTTCTCTTCATGTAGCGATATCAAAATATTCCTATAAAAATATATATAGAAACATGTAATAAATGTATAACTAAAATACAAATAAAATATTACATTGTATAGTTACAAAAAGAGTGGAAAATATGAATCGTTTAAACTTATCAGGCATGACTAGCCAACTAGAATGGAAAAGAACAACTTCTAATCTCATTAGAGATTAACTTTACAAAATCCAAGCTATGCTCTCCAACAAACTTATATTGTCCCCCCTTTCTTTCAACATCAATAGATAGTGGTTTTCCTTTGTTTTACTCAAAATTTTTAAATAATTTATTTTTTCCTTTTAACCTTCTTTTTTGTACGGTTTGTGCTACATTAATATATGTAATTGAAAAGTTAAGAAACTAAAATTATATTCAATATGAGAATGTATTTTAACTTTTATAAATAACATACAAGACTCACAACCTATTGGGATCCTATATGGATCCTTATGGGAAGGCAGATCCCCACCATATCCTCTAGCAATATATGTTGACATGCTTCAACAAAAATAGATAATAAACATTAACAATAAACCTAAACAAATATAAACATGTTATGAATACATTTAATAAACATAAATAGTAAACCTTTGCAAAAATAAGAAACATACATTCAACTACAATCATCACTACAATAAAGGGTGTCTACAAGATCATCGTCCGTCGTCGTCTTCGTTATCACTCTTTGTATCATGTTCCTCGTCTGAATTGTATTCGTCTTCGTCTTCTTCGTCATCTTCTTCATTATCATCACTAAAAATTTTATCATCAATGTAACTTGGGTCATCACCAACATCTAAACTCGTCTTCATGGGCGAGTAGCCTAATCGACAACCAATTTACCAAATCTAAATTTCTATATTACTTAGACTATTGCCTCTTAGATGTGAAAATTAGATTTTGAATTGATTAACTAGTTAACTAAGAAAATAAGTTGCAAATAGTTAAAACTGATTAGGAAGACAATTATGCGAAAGGGTAATCCACTACGGGATTCAGGTTTGGTTTTAGTAATTGTTTAATTTAAATTGGTGGAAAATCCGTAACGGGAATTATAATTTTGCAATAATTAAGTGATATGGATAATCAAAACTTAACGAGTCTTAGTATACAATACCAATTCAATTAGAATCGAAACTTTACAATCATACAATTCGCATAAGATTATATGACATTCGAATAAAGGTTAACCAAAAACAATTATATATTTAATTAATCAAAATACAAGTTAAACTTATAAAAGAACTTAATTTGGTTTTAAAGTTTAATCTCAACACAAGTTAAACACAAACAAAAACCTACTCACACAAAACGTATTATCTGAAGTAGATCACAAAATATTAGTCGCTCATCATTGTGAATGATCTTCAATACCATTGATGATTTGGATATTGGATTATTATATGTTGTTGAAGAGAGCTGGAATGGTGAAGAATGGCCTAGGAACTATTAAATTTCATCAAAAGCCACCTAGGTCGAATTGGGTGCAAGTGGTGGATAAAAATCAACAAAATCATATATTGCAGCATTGTCCTTCAGCCCTGGCATAGGCTACGCTAGCCAGCGTAGGCTACGTTGAGGCCTTACCGAAACACTTATAATGCAAGCTGGCGTAGCCTATGCTGGCTACAATAGGCTACGTTGGGACCTTTCCTATTGCACTTTAAAATGAGGTTAGCGTATCCTACGGTGGCTACAGTAGGCTAGACTGGCTTCCATTTCCGAATCCTTAAAATCTTCATTTCTCGACCCGTCCAACGCCTTTCTTCACCATGTAAGCTTCTAACTTGATCATTTTACCTACAAATCACTTCAACTCGTAGTTAACTTATTCAACACTATCAAATGCATAAAAACAAGACATTACACTTAACATTTAACATTTAAACACTTAAAACACCATTGCAATACATGTATGAAACTTTGTTATTGCATGCTTCAGTGACAATCAACCATTCCCAGTAACAAATAAACAATGCATACATCAAAAGGACTTATGGGCTTTGCGCTTAGGATAGGATAGGACTGTTTGGCTGTAAAAGTGGCTAAAAATAAAAGTTAAAGTAAATATCAATTGTTGACATTCTTATTAACATAAATAATCCTTAAACAAAGACAACAACCATGGGTACATATTTAACCCATAACTAGCAACTTGTATTTTTCTTTGTTTTACTATTTTTTCTTTCTTTTTCACTTTCTTTTCCATTTTTTATATATTTTTTTATTTTTTTTATTTTATTACTAACTATTACAAGAAACCAAATACTCATGAATAGTGGTGATTAGGTCACATTGGGTCAGAAAAATAAGTTGTTTATCATAATACTTTATAAAGGTTAATTGGTTAATTTAAATTTTAATGATGTGAATTTAACAAAAGAATAGGTTTAAGGCTCAACAGGAGCTACTAGAAAAATTTCATGAAAACTAGTAAAACATAAAAAAAAATAATGTTTAAAGAAAAAGAAATCCTATATTACCTCTATTATTTATGTGCAATTACCAACTCCACTGTTTCAGCATGCAATAACTCATACAACTTCAAAAACGAAAAGTCATATGGCCTTAACTCAAAAAATGAAATAGATTTTGCATGAACTAACAATCTAGTAGGCTTAAAATCTCATCAGGTTAGAAAATAGGGTTGCCATGTGTGCATGCTTTTATTACAAAAATAGCTTGTTAACCGTAATTAGTCAATTCTTAACTTTTCCTTAAAATATTGCTAAACATAATTTCTTTTGCTATCTTAGAATTAGACCATGAGTAAAGATCCTTACATCAAACAAGGCATGAACTAATTGGTATGCTTTAGTTATCATTTTTTTTCCCTAATCCCCACACTTGAGATACATTAAGCTTGCAGCATAACACAAAATCATAACAAAACAGACTCATAATTTGCAAATTGATTCATAACAAATTCATTGGCATTGGCAAGTTTAGCATGCATAAAATGGTTTAGAACACGTTTAATAGTTTTACACGTATACTACACACATATACAATAGTTTAACACATATACCAATCACACACGCATTATACACCTTTATTGATATCAGGATGATGCAAGATATACTTACACTAATGATTAAATGATTCCATTTATGAACACATACACTGTTATAAAACATATACACACATTCATTATGATGCCAAATAGTTCCATTAATGATTAAATATGGCTTTGGATAGGGTCCTCATATAGGGGCACCCACCCGGATAAATCGACATCCCTTATACGCCGAGTATGGGTCTATACGCAACGTATAGGTATTCACAATTAATGCCTAACATTTCATGTCGCATCAGTCATTGTCATGATGCTTATACGCCTTGTAGCTCCATACGCCGCGTATAGCCTTTTCAGACGATAAAACTAGACTAAGTGTTATTTGTTTTTCTATAGCAAAATGTTTATGGTCTGCGGACCACATCTACAGGGAAAGAGGTGTACCAAACCTCTGCATTCTGCAACAAAAAGATTGTCTTTTTTTAACGTTTGTCAACTGTGCTCGTATAGATAAAGCCGATACAGAAAGAGAGACTGCTTGTAGACCTAACTAATAGAGTGGATTCTCGGATCCTCCCTCGAGGGAAAAGCTACTGAAAGGAAGGAAGAGTCATAGGATGTCTAGTAGTAGCATAAGAAAGCAAACCCTTGCTACGGCGAGCTGGAATGATCTATGGTGAACACTGTCAACACAACGTATAGTCAAGTAATACGTATCTCAGTGAGTGAATGAGTTAAACTATATGTTCAACTCATTTTCAATGAAATGAGTTAATAAACGAATCCCTTTTCCTTTTTTACGGCTTTATGATCTCAGAGCAACGTAAGGCAATCTTAGCTCTTTCTTAATCTCATCTCAAGTCAGGGCTCAGCTGCACTAAGATAGAAAGATCTATCTTTTTTTCCTCTCTTTATCCAGTCGGGCTTAAATCGAATCTAACTAACGTTCTTTATCAAGCAAAAATCAACTTGTGGTGGCATACGACTATGCTAGACGGTGGTGGTGATGGTAGATGGTGGTGGTGGTAGACGTTGGGTGGTGGTAGTGGTGGACGGTGGGTGGAGGCGGACGGTGGTGGTGGCGGACGGTGGTGGTGGAGGTGGATGGTGGTGGTGGACATAGGTGGTAGTGGGTGATGGTGTTTAATACTCTATAGACTTTAAATGACTTTAGAAGTGGTTGTGCTAAGTCTGCACCATGTAAACCTCGCACGGACCTTCTTTTAAGAAAAGTCTTCCAAAAAAAAGCACTCTACGACCACAACGTCTGGTGTGGTCAGCGTGGCGTAGACAAAAGAGGTCAGAAAGAGCTTTTCTGAAAAAACAAACACCTCTTAAGTCTAATCAATCATTCAGCACAGCTATACACATCGTATGGACCCATACATTACATATATCCCTGTGGTGTATAGGTTAAGGGTGTAGGTCCACCTACACCTATATGTTGTGCATGGATCGAAAACTCACGTATAATACGTATGCAAAACAACGTACGACGATCTAATATCACCGGCTCGATAGGAGGAGATACATCATCAAGATATCGAGGAAGATAACTAAAGCCTCGAGCAATCAACGTGATGTAAGCGTTGTCGTACACCGCTCCTCTCTTATGTCGATGATAATACGAAGCAAAATACTCCACCAAACATCTCGCCCGGTTTCACCTGGCCCCCCGTAAGCAAACAATACTAGTAAAATAAGTCAAGAATGGTACTCAAGTCCCGACTCTTGCACGTCTCATGATGGATGTGCCGATCATCAGATGTAAGTAACGAATGAGAGGATCTCTAATGCCAGCGACCCTGCCCTTAGTCCTCTAAACGAATATCCGTCAATCTAAGGCCACCAATCATGTTTGATTTTTATCACTCGAGAGAAAGTTTATATTACTTTTTTGCGGGTCATAACTTGATTCATGGCAAAGTTTATATTACTTTTTTTTTTCCAAAATTGATACTTACTCATTTTGTGTTTTTTAAAATTCTATATTTCAGCCTTTGACCTATGTTAAATTTACATCTAATCACTTGAACTTTTAAAATTTTATACTTAAGTCTTCGAGTTGTGTTATATTTACATTTATTTGCCTAAACTTTTTTAAAGTTTATACTGAAGCCTTCGAGTCATATCAATTTTTCTTTTAATCAATTTACAATAGAGCTCGTTAATTGTAAACTCACTATTTACGCATTTGTTGTTTTTCTTCAATGTTCTGATGTATTTATTTTTATAGTATTTTTTCTATTACATTTTTTATGAACATTTCACATGTAATCTTTTTTTGGGTGGTTAACGTATAAATCATCATAATCAAATCTTTAAACTTTTATAAACCCCGCTACATAGCGCAAGTCACACCCACTAGTATATTATAAAGCAGGTTACGTGTATGTATTTGTTCTTTATTCATATATATATATATATATATATATATATATATATATATATATATATATATATCTATATATATATATATATCTATATATATATTATCTATAGTATATCATCATATATACTATATATCTCAGTCAGCTGGTCTTGATTTCAATGTATAGTAGATTACGAAGTCTTCACAAACTTCACAGCTTTATCATATGAGAATATATTCTTCCATCATATATGAAGGGCTCTAATTGCTTCTGATCTCTTCATTAGTGAGGTTAGTATGAATTGTATGGGTATTTAAATGTAGATACTGATTAGTGATTTTTTGTACATGCACATAATCAGAATTGACATCTATCTTTTTTTAATAAGATGTACATAAGGAAAATTACCAATTCAAGTAGAAGAGAAAGCTATTGAAATAAATCTAATGATGATTCATACATTGAAATATAAAAAGCCAGTGATGTGAACATGGTTTTTGGGTTTGAGAAAGAAAAGACAAGGTGTAATAGGAAAGGTCCAGACGAGGCATATGAGTTATTTACTCGTTATGATTTTTTTACATGGATTTGAAATACATGTTTATTGTAGTTTTAAAATTAAGACAACAAATGAGTCATGTTGAAAGAAGTATATATGCAATAAAGAAGATTTTAAATATGTGAAGTGTAACAGTTCCGGTGGAGATATAAAGAAATATCGTAGGAACTTACTTAGAACCGGATATGAAGCATTTATTCGGATTTAGAAAGTAAAGATGGGAAATGGTTTGTGTATATGTTCATCAATGTTCAATCATAAGCTAGCTGCTACTTAAACTATAGTAATGAAGCATTTAGACAACAAATGAGTCCTATTGAAAGAAGTATATATGCAATAAAGAAGATTTTAAATATGTGAAGAGTAACAGTTCCGGTGGAGGTATAAAGAAGAACCGGATATGAAGCATTTATTCGGATTTAGAAAAGTAAAGATGGGAAATGGTTTGTGTATATGTTCATCGATGTCCACAATCATAAGCTAATTGCTACTTAAACTAAAGTAATGAAGCATTGTTTTCATGGAAAGTTTAACCAAACACTGGCTTACAAATCTCTAATGTTGAAACTTGATCAATCCGCGTCAAGACCTTGTCAAATGAAGAAGGTCGTGAATACCATGAAAAGTCTATTTGATAATGATGTTACATCAAAACAATGTGTCGATATCTTAGCTAAGTAGTGAAAACAATACAAAGATAAAGAGTTTTATGGGCTTGTTAAACATTTTAAAGATATAGAAATTGAGGATCATAATTTTTGTTTTCTAGTAGATTTATTTGACGATAGATCTTCAAGAAATATTTTCTAGGATGATGGGAGGTCAAGAGGTACCTAAATAAAATTTGAGGACGTTGTTGTATTTGATGTCACAAACATGACAGATAAATTTATGATTTCATTTGCTCCATTTGTCAGCTTGATTCATTATGGTCAGCACATATCTTATGATGATGCATTATTGGAGAATGAGAAGCAAAAGCTTTTAAATGATTATTTTAAAGTTTTTTCAAATACATGTTTGACAAGCATTGATAGGCAATTATTACAGATCATGATAAAGTTATTGAAAATGCTATCAGAAGAGTTGTTATAGTAACTCGACATTGTTATTGTTTATGGCATATGGAGAGACATGAGATCAAATATCCTCGACCTCTTAATATTTGTTATAGCGACTTTGAAGGATTACACAAACAATGGATAAAGAGTGATACACTTCAAGAATTCGAAACTTGTATTGAACTTATGTGCTAAATATAATTTTGAAAGTGGCAGTTGGATAATCGAGATGTATAGCTAACGTAAATATTGGTCAATAGAGTTATTATAGACTTTTTAGTATATTACAAATTTTATCCTTTAAATATACCTAAAATTATGGATCTTGTCCTTAAATTTTGATAAGTACACTGAACATACTTTATTTGAAAACTTATCACGCTTTAGGTCCTTTATAGTAACAACAGTTAACTTTTCCAGTTAGTTTCTTGTAAAAGATCATTTTACCATTACCCCTTAAAAGATAAAATCTGTAATTTTCACATTTTTTATTTTTGTTGTTATATTATTTACTTTACTTTTTAAAAAAAAAAATTTCTATTTTCTAATCATTTTTATTTTCATAAACTTATTTTTTATATGATCACTATACCGTTAACGTTTAAATGATGAAATGTGTTATTATTAATCTTTTATTTTCTTTCTTTATGTTTTTTTTATTTTATTTTATTTATTTACTTTTATTAATGTTTAGCCTCTTTTGTTAAAAAAATCATCATAATTATTAGTAATAATCTAGTTTTAATTTTTAAAATGTAATTTTATTTATAGATTTTTTTACGAATTTGTTTTCATTTGTTTTTGTTCATTACCTTTGTAATAAAAACTAATAAAAAATAGACAACTCGATTTTTAACTTTTTTGATACAAGATTTGTTAGTCATTTCAAATTATTTGGTTTAGCGTTTATATTCGAACCGATTGGAGAAGTAAGATTTTGGTTTTTTATATGAATTTCTTAATTTTATGTATTCAATCAAATGGTTTGTTTTTAAAATATAAGCATAATGTGATAGCTCGTAACAACTACTCAGAGCTTTTAAATAAACAAATCAATTAAATGTTCTTAATTAAATGCAATTTTTTTCAGGGTTCTATTTAAACTGTTAATAATGATTTTTTATCAATCTAAATCAAAACCAAACTATTTAAAATTAAAACGAAACCGAAGCAAACAATTACTAAGGGTTTTGCTTAAGTTTGATTTACGATTAAGCTTATTAACCTTTTAAAATAAAAGCACTTAAATACTCCATGTATTAATCAAAGCTTAATCTTACATATAACTCAACTTAGAACAATCATAACCAAATAAAATATAAAAAAATCACAAAACAAAAGCATACGTTCTCTAATAGGTTTATTAATATAAACCGTAGTTCAAACCTGTTTAACACTTTAACATAATTGAAAATTTTTATACCAAAATGGGTAATAAAAATGCGACGATGAAATAAAATCGATTACTAGTTGAAATTTTATAACATAAAAAAACTATTTTGAGCTTCTCAATTTGTTTAGAAAGATAGATACCTAATTTTTAAAAACCTATAAATTAAAAGTGTATTTTTTTAAAAAAATTAAAACAATTAAGCAATAATATTTTAGATAAGTTTATAAATAAAAAGTGATTAAAAAGATAAACTAAATAAAATAAACAAACTGAAAAAAGTAAAAGATAATGAAAAATACAAATTTCATTTTTAAAATAATAAGTGTAAAATGGTCCATTCATAAAAAACTAACAAAAAAGTTAACTAGTTAATAGAAATGACATAAACCGTGATAAATTTTCAATTAAAGAACGATCAGTATATTTATCAAAGTTTATAGATTAAATCCATATTTTTAAACATAATTAAATAACAAAATTTGTAATTTACTCAAGGTTTTTTATTTTGCTAGCATGACATCAAGTGCAACAAGTGAGTGATGGATGGATAGGTGATTTCAAATACCATATTGAATGAGTTTGTAGTGTAGTATGATAAAGTTTTTGAAGCTTAACAAGAAAATGAACTCAAAGCTTCCATAAGTTCGATAGATTCATAGGCAAGTTCACATTACACTAAAAAATATCATTGATATATTCAAAATGGATTGAACCTACATACAAGTTAACTCATGAGACTATTAGCAAGAGTATGAAAGAAATAAAATATAAAATTGGACAATTGGATACTAAAGAAATGTTGACTTTCTTCTCTTAAGTAAGATAGATGTCACATGTCATATGAAAACGGTGAAACATATCAAATATTATGCAAGCATATCTAATATGTTATAAAGAAAAGGCATGTTACAACTCTTTCTTGGACACTTGATGCAAGGTATAAGTCAGATAATATAGTATTGGGTTCGAAGACAAAAATAATGAAAACGAAGTGAGTGTGTTAACCTAATGGTTTGTTCAGTCTAATTTTAAAAACAATTGAACATCCACAAGACTCTCCACAATTGAACATCACAAGCTATCCATCAGAGATAGAGAAACTTCATACAATTTTGGTAATGTTTTAAAAGGATAAAGTATTTCAACAAAGTCCAAAAATTTGTGATAATCATTTCAACCCAATAATTTGTGATGGAAGAGTAACTCTTTCTTTCTTATGTGATGAATTATTGTTTATGTGATTCGTATGGAAAAGTCTGGAACTGAGGCCATGTTACAGGTGGGTTTCTTCTTTGGAAATGTCAAACAGTTCAGAATTATGTTTTTTAGAGATTGAGTTGACTTGAAGAAGTGATTGATTGATAACCTTGTATTTGAATGAAGGATGCAATTATGATGATGATGATGTTCGTCAGATGGGTGAAATGATTTTGATGATAAAGTATCTTGATTTGAAGGTTTGTGAGTAATCAAAGACTACAAGAGTAATCAAGGATATAATATCACATGTAAAGGTATCACATTTGAGATTAGATATGAGTCAGTAGCCAAAAACATCTGCAATGAGTATTTTCCATCCTAGAGACTTCTCCGCCACACTAAAGCCCCCATTGTTGGGCATACATTACACAAATGCATATAAAAATTCAGAAAATTGTTTCAATAATTTGTAGCTGATGCTCACTTACATTACTTCATCAATCCTAATATTTATGTTAGGATATATAAAATATACCTTCTCTTTCACTGCAGGAAGATACCCAAAGATATTATATCAAAGGATATACATCGGGTTTAAGTTGTTAAAAACAATAAAAATCCGACGTATACTCCTTTGGTATAGTATCAATTAAAGTACCATTTACAATGACATCTTGAATCCTTCACATGTACCAATTTCTAATCCTATTGACAAGACATAAGCTATATCAAGAGGCTTGAACACAAGATTCATAAAAACAAAAAAATATAAAAAGATGAAAACATAAGTGGGTATAAGTCAGATTAAATGTAATACATCAAGATTTATCAGACAGGGATAACTGTATTGAACATAAGATATCATCATACACAACCCACATAACAAAAACATCAAAACAAAAAAAAAATACAAACTTTGAAAAACAACATTTGGGTGAGTCAGATCAAATGTAAACATCAAGATTTATCAGACAGGGATAACTGTTTGAACATAAGGTGTCTTCATACACAACCCACATAACAAAAATCATCAAAACTCTAAAAAAGATTAAAACTTTAAAAATCCCAATTCATAAAAGCCTCAGACCGTCCTAGTTCAAGATTTTCAACAACTTAAACAGCTCAAAAACTTGCATATCAGTCAACCATATTATAAGCTGTCATCACAGGCCAACAAATCTTGAAAATCAACAATTCAAACAAGAGTAAATAAATTGATTTTGAAAAATTGAGAACAAATAGGCATCAGATCTTCCTATTCAGAGTCAGAATCATAATACCCACATGAATGCGGGTATTCAACTCGTAAATAAACACATCATTTGACCTATTTGAAAGCAGATTTGAGTGTATGATAAGAATAAAAATGTAAAGAAAATGAAAAGAATGATGAACGAAATAAAGGATAGATGAAAATCGAAGGAATCAGAGGAAACGGCGATTGATTGATTAGGGTTTTGAGGTAAGATATGCGATGTAGTAGAGGTTATTGGTGGTTTTATAGAGCGTGTGTTGTTCAACAAGGGTTTGATGCGGCTTTATTTTATTTGAAAATGGATTGTGGATTCGACCAACCATCGAAACTTTGGGCTATTTCTTAACACTTTTATTGGGCTTATGGTTTCAAGAATTTTAGGGTACTAAAGATACTATATACTATATATTAGCTAATTACTGTTTTTACCTATATATTAGCTTAATTACTGTTTTGTTACATATTTAAAGAATTATATTTAAAATAGAGTAAATTACATGTATTGTTTTTGTTATATTAAAATTTTAGGTTTGGTCTTTAAAGTTAAAAATTCTAAATATGATCTCTAATATTTTATTCCTTATCATATATATACTATAAATTCTGTTAGTCAACAAAATAATAATGTTAAAAACTATAAAATGATATTTTTATCCGCATCGACCATTCATTTAATTTACTTTTAAAACAATAGTATTATTTTTATTAAGAAAAAGCTTTATATTCTAGTTTTACTAAAGTTTTTTTATTTTTTAATATTTAAATTTTTTCATTATTAATATGTTTATTATATAATAAAATACGTTTTAAATACATGAATAAATCTTTTAATAACGTATTTTGTAAAATTTTAGCTTTTTAATGTGTTTAAACCGTCCGTTTTCTAAATGTTGTTCTTAGAACCGTTTGATATCGTTTTATAAAACTATTTGGGTTTTTAAAGGTTTTTCTTTAACCATCTATTTTTTAAAGCATCTTTAAAAAACAATCACTTTTTAAACATATTTTTCAAAAACAGTTCATTTTCAAATGATATTTTTAATATTTTTTAAAAACGTTCAATAAACAAATAATTTTAAAAACAATATTTAGAAAATGAATAGTTATAAAAGTTACATTTAAAAAACCGAATGGTTTTAGAAAAGACGATAATACTTTTAAAAAGTGCCTTTAAAAAATTGAAAAGTTTAAGAGAAACATTTAACAAATCAAAAGTTTTATGAGAAACATTTAAGAACTAAATATTCTAGAAATGACATTTTTAAAATCCTTTATTAATTTGAATAAAAGTAAATTACATTGGTGACCTTTGTAGGTAAAATAGTTATATTAAAAATTTTAACATTAATAACTGAACTAACATAATAAGGACTGTTGATGAAAGATAAATATAACATTAGGGATATATTTAAAATATTAAAATTTAAGGATCAAATCCAAAATTTTTTACCAAATTACAAGAACCATCTATGTAATTTACTCTTTAAAATAAATAGAATTATAGAAACATAAATTATCAGTTACTATTAATAAGTTTATCATATATAAAAATGTGAAGGTGAATTAAATTAATGTGCATACATGTAAATTAAATAAAATAATTAAATACATAGAAAAACAAAGTTAATATTTATAAATATCTAAAAAAAACTGTATACAAATCTTTAAACAGATTCAGTAAATAACTTCTCAAACTTAAGATATCATCTTTCTAGAATATTCTCCTGTATTGTAGTGTCATGTAATTAAGAATGAAAAAATAAGGATATATAGCAGATATGTTTTATAAGATAAATATCTAAAAAAATAAGATAACAATTTTACGTAATATTGTAATTAAATGCAATAGGACTGTCCAAATAGCTCGCGGCTCGCTCGCAGCTCGCTCGGAAATAGCTCGGAAAAAGCTCGCTCGAAAGAGCTCGATTTGAAATTGAGCCGAACCGAGCTGACTCGGTATGAAACCAAGCTAAGCTCGGCTCGGTTTGGCTCGCTATTTAGCTCAGCTCGGTTTGGCTGGGATTATTTTAGTTGTATATAATATATATTATATTTATGTATAATATACACATTTTTAATAGTATATTTTTCTTTTATGTATATTTATAATATTAATAATAGTATACTTATATATCAAACTGTTATCTAAATATATAGATCTATATATATAGATATTATATATATATATATATTATCTCTAATCTCTATCTATATCATATATATCCTATATATCTCTATATATCTATATATATCTCCTATCTCTCTCTCTATCTATCTCTATATCATATATCTATATCTATATATATATATATATGCGCGCCCAAACTTTTATACAATCAAAACATTTGAAACATTGAATTCAATTTCAACCTTCACAGCTTCACTTTCTTAGACGGTTCATAACCCCAAGGCCTAAGTCTCCAACTCTATTCTCATTCCCAAATCCCCAATTCCCAATTTTCATTTCCCCCATAACCCTTCGAGGCTTTGAGAGAGAAAAATTGAACCCTAAAATAGTCCACGCTACTGCTAACAAACACCAGTCAATCATCGGCCAAACCTACCGCCACGCCAGTCCGCCACTGCTACGCCAGTCAATCGCCGCCTCAGCGGTCCATCACCGGTCCACGCCACGCCAGTCCGCCACCGCCACGCCAGTCCGCCACTGCTACCTCCAACGCTGAGTCGAACGCCATCGCATTCTCACTTCAAACTCCAGCGAACGCCATTGCCACAACATATAACGGTATGATCAAACCCTTTTGTATGTATTTCAGTATATTAAGGTTTTATTACAACAATACTTGTTATTTGGATGATGTTAATGCTAATTCTTATTAGTATGTTTATGTTAGGGTTTTATTTTGTTTTATATTTTATTAATTGTTATCCTTGATTTAGTTAAATGATAATTGTTATAATGATGTCTATTTTCTTATGCTTGTTACTTAGATTTCTTATACTAATCTGAATGTTTTAATATGTTATAGAATGTCTTCTTTGAAAGAATCAGTTGGTGGAACCGGGACATCAAAGGTTGGTCCAAGTGAAGAGTGTTGATGTGGCTAATGAATTAAGAGATACAGCAGATGGGCAAGGTTTAAATGATACAAATAAAGAATGTTTCAAAAAGAAAAAATCATTTAATGTTGTGGGATCATTTTGTAGGTGTTGGAATGAGATCATAAAGGACAAAAGGTGATAAAAACAATGCATCCATTGTAAGAAACAATATGTACATGCTCCCGGAGGACCCACAACAACTCTTAAGCGACATTTGGACATTATATGTCCATATATGGAACTGCAAAGGTCAACAGGGTAAGAAAAGGGGTTTTACTTTTAGAGCATGTGGTAATGAAAATGAAACGGGTCTTAACATGAATATTAGTTATGAACAAGGAAAGTGTAGGGAAATAATTGCTAAGATGATCATAGCCCATGAGTTACCTTTCTCATTTGTAGAGTTGTAACACCCGGTTATTTCTTAAAAAGGAAAGAAAGAACAAGAAATGAAGAATAAAAGAAAGGAAAGCAATAAAGTCCAAGTAGAGGGACTAAAAGTGTCCAAAAGGACAAAATCTTTGAAAAGTTGGTGTAAAGGTGGGCATGGCCGCCCACCCTCTTTTCACATCATTCTTTTCTTCGGTTTTAGAGAGAGAAAGGCAAGAAGAGAGCAGAAACTCTCGGGTTGAAGATAAAGAAGAAGAAGTGAACGAATTCAAGGTAAGAATTCGAGGTTTTTAAGTGTTCATGTTGGGTTTTGTCTTGGTTACATGCTTATGTGCTTATATGCTTGTGTGTCTGTGTGTGTGTGTTTGGTGTGCTCTTAGGTGTTTGAACTCAGTTGCAAAAAGGGTTAGAAGGAAGAAACAACCAAGTTGCATCAGGTGAGTTTTTAGACCCCGGTTTCTACTTGTTTTAAACATCTTTGGGGCTGAAAATGTATTAAAATGTGTTTTACAAGTTTATGTATGTTTACCCGTATGTATTATGTATGTTAAAATGTTGAATGCTTATATGCTTATGTTTCAATGTTGTTGCATTTTGAAATACCATGTTAAGCTTAGAACAGTTGGGATTGATTAATTGGGTTTGAAAACATACTAGAAACAGATTGAACAGAAGGTTCCATGTGCCTAGATAAGGCTAATGCTCCTGAAATTGCCTTAGAAAAGTTAAGTGTAATCCATGCGCCTGAACAGTAGCCCATGCGTCTGAGATTTCCTTAGAAAAGTCTAAGAACAACCCATGCGCCTAAAGTGGCCCATGTGCCTAAAGTGGCCCAAGCGCCTAAAGTGGCACATGCGCCCAAACGGTCCATGCGCCCAAAGCGGGCCCATGCGCCCAGTGATCCATACGCCTAATGTTCATACGCGCCGAATAGTGCCCATGCGCCTGAATTGTCCATGCGTCTAAGTTTCCATGCGTCCGAAGTAACCCATTGCGCCTAAGTACCCATACGCCCAAACAGGGCCCATGCGCCCAAATAGTGTCAGGTGCCTAAACCCTTAGAATTTATTACAGAATTTGTGGGAGTATGTGCTTTTAGGGTTTTTGACCGAGGTTGACTAGGGTTTATTAATGATGGGTTTCATGGATGATTATGATTGCTTATGATTGCCTTATGATGTTCCTTATTATTATTATTGCTATTATTATTATTACTTATAGTATGTGACTTTACGTGGTATTTTATTATCGTACGTAAAGTATATTGTAATAATAAAGAGAAAGAGCAATAAAGAAAGAAGAGGAACATTAATAAAATGTTAACAAGTCTTGCAAGCTTATAGGAGTAACATGATCGTGTTGTCGTTAGCTCAACTGTGCTGCGGGTTAGCTACCCTATTATGCACACAGGGCCAGTCTTGGAGATTGGCAGGATCTTTGTAGCATACCCTGGGTGATTGGGTCGGCCTTGTATACAGTACACAGCCCCTTTCGAGGGATACAGTTGACCTTTCGAGGGATATAGTTGACCCTTTCGAGGGATAATAGATTGCCCATCACCCGTTTTTCCATCGCGCATATAGTTGGGTATCGCTCATTGGTCCATACAGACAGTGAAAGATAAAGATAAAAGAAAACAGAGTAAACAATGCATATAGTAAAGAGAACAAACAATATTTGTTCATAGTTAATGTGTGCTCGCATATACAGTAAAAAGTTGTATTTTACAAAAAGAGTATTTTCATATACAACATACAGAAAGTATTTTATTACCCTCAAAACTAGAACTCACTAAGCAACGCTGTCTTTTATACATTTTCAATTGGCAGGTTATTATTGCTGAGGATGGCACGAGGGTGAAGCTACTCGGCAGGAAAAGACTGACATCCATTCATACCTATTTGCTGTTGTTTTGTAATGCAATTAAACAGTTCTTTTTGTTTCGGTCAAGCAATAGTGTATTGCTTAACACAGTGTTTAATGAAGTGAATGGAATGAATGGTTTTTGATAAATTAGTTCCGCTGCTTAAGTTTGTATATTATAATGATTAATGTTTTAACTGCTATGATTGACCAACTGCGAGGTTTCCGGGAACGGGCCTTACAAGAGTACCATTGGTTCAACTTGTTAATGAATGTTGGATCAAGAGAGGTTGTTGCAACCAAAACCATATCACTTAGAAGATTTTGAGTACTGCATACAAAGGACTTCCGAAGCCAAGTGTGGGACTTCCGAAGGAAGAAGGAGCTTCTTCCGAAGTCTAAGTGTAAAATACACTTCGAAGGAAAACTCCAACTTCCGAAGATAAAGAAGTTACTTCCGAAGAATCAAGACTTGAAGACAAGTTCTGAAGTCACTTCCGAAGTATAAAGAAGTCCTTAAAGCCTCGGAAGCATAGAAGCATCTTCCGAAGTATAAGTGGCTTCGGAGAACTTGTTCTTCCGAAGCCAGTTAACCTTCGGAAGACACTTCTATTATCCAGTAGACATAAGTATGGTCTGTCTGACAGTCCGCTGCAAATCTCTGAGATGCTGCATGGCGTTTTCTCAAAAGCCATGTAGTTGACCATACTTTAATCTACTGTTTACCTTTTTATGTTAAGTACAGTTGCCATCTTTAGTTGGTGACAAAAGGTAAGTCATGGACATGTCATGACTACCATATCCTAGATAATACTTTATCTAAGATACCTTAACTATAGCATTGTAGTATATGCTTTAGTCGTAGTTTCCAGCTGGTATCAAGTATAACCGGCTGTAGGATCTAGTATATATAGTTTCTCATTGTAACTCATGTTATATGCTTGTAAGTGTCTTGTAATCTTGAGTTGAAAGTAATATATACAAGTACTTTTGAAAATACTCTTGCTTGTTCCTTTGATTACTTATTATATTATTATCAACTTTTGTTAAAGACATTGCTTCATCTTGTTTGAGTGATATTATAAGTGAGTTGAGAGAATTACAAGTGTTAAGTGACAAAACCCGATCCTGCAATTGGTATCAGAGCTTTTTAGGCTCTTGATTGTGAGATCTTACCATCCTAATCAACCAGTTTTTCACTCCTCCTTATACCTCACTCAAAAATGGCCCTCATCAAATCTGAAGTTGAAATAGGAACGATGACCAAAGCTCCCATCATCGACCCTGAAAACTTCAGGTCTTGGAGCAGAAGAATGGAAGGCTTCATCAGATACCAGGATAGCAGATGTGGCAGTCCATCGTTAATGGCCCGTACAAGCCAAAAGTTGCTGGTGGAAACGGTGCCATGATCGAGAAGGCTGTTGAAGACTACTCCGATGAAGACAGGAAGAAGCTTGACATAGACAGCAATGCTATGACTGTTCTCATGACTGCAATCCCAAACTCCATCATGGTGGGGTTTGAGCATTGTAAGTCAGCCAAAGAACTCTTTGATGCACTTGCTCAAATGTACTCGAGCTCTAATGATTCAAAGAAGGACTCACTGAAGTAGCAGTTTGAGAACTTCACCTATGTTGCTGGAGAAACCTTTAGCCAGCAATATTTCAGGTATATGGATCTTATCTCCTCCCTCCAATCTGTGGGAATCACTCAAGAACTTAGAGACCTTACCAGAAGTTCATGAGTGCTCTACCCAATGAGTGGACTTTCTACTGTGTCTCCATTAAGAGAACAGAGAATTTAAACACTCTCACCATGACCGAACTTATGGATCCTTGATGGATACCGTTTGGAAATGGAAAGCAAGAAGGGTCACCAAGCAAGCAGACCCTTGAGCCTTCCTGCTAGCAACGCTTTAATGGTTGCTGAAGGCTCAGGTATCTCACAGTCTCAGCAGTACATGTCATACACCCAGCAGCCATCTTGCTCATCTGGGCCTTACATCACATTCCCTGAGACTCCAAGGTCTCATCAAGCTCAGCAAAGCTCCTTTCAGGAGGGCTGTGCGTTTGTCTCAGGGAGTGGACACTCCAATGATCATCAATTCTACTTTGATGATCTTGAGTGCTTCAGTCCAGATGACATAGAGTATGTGGACATTGTCCAGCAAATGGCTCTTCTAACCTACAAAGCGAAGAAGTTCTTTAAGAGAACTGGAAGGCAATTCCCTCAAACCCAATCATCACTAGCAAGTTTGGGTTTGACAAAAGCAAGGCTAAGTGTTACAACTGTAGCCAGCTTGGCCATTTTGCAAGGGAATGCAAGGCTCCCAAGTCCAACCGGGGAATCTCAAGGCCTCCACACATCCTTCTACACCAAAGCCCAATGGAAGTCAACTGAAACTGCAGCTATGGCTCAAGAAGTTGACTGGAGCTTTATGGTTCAAGATGTGACTCCTGCTCAAGCACTCATGGCAGGAACAGATGAAAACAAGGTATATGAACATCTCTGTACCCCTGCTTGTATTGCTAAGGTTAATTGTACCAGGACTACAATATGAAATTAAATCCGATATGAGTCTTTAAATGTGCTAAAATCTGACTTTAAAAGAGCTGAATCTGACTACCAAAAGAAAATTGAGGAGTTAGAGAAAACTGTGTCTCTTTTAAAACATGAACACACTAACTACAAGACTCAAATCAAGGATTTAATATCCAAATTGACTGAGGCCCAAGCCCAGCTTGTCACAGCTGAGGCTCAAGCCAGGAAGTATGCTATTTCTGAGCAAAACTTCCAGGCCATACTTGCATCATCCTCTCACTCTAAACTTTGCTATCAAAACAAAAGTGGGTTGGGAACCAATGAAATTGCTCCACCACACTCTTATGAGTCTGTAAGACAACCAAGATGTGGTACTGAAGAGCAAGAGGTTCCATCTGTTGACCCACCTTGTAAAGAGTCAAAGAGTGATGCAACTGTGGAGACCATGACCATCACAGGGAAGGAACAGGTAATTGAGCCCTCCCAGACCAATGATGATCAACCCTGACCACCAAAGCCAGAAGAAGCAGGGCTAAAGCAGCCAGGAAAAACTGCCAAGAAGGTGGCTGAATCCAAGCTGAAGATAGACCCAAAGCAAAAGGGTGTATTCATATCACAGGATTCCAGGTGGTTGGACCTTCTGATTCAGGAAAGGAGTATAGTACCAGTACTCCTATCCTACCAAAGGATCAGAAGTTAAAGGGAAAGGTTGCTGATGAGAGAAAAAAGAACAAGAAACACAACCCTCCAATTCCCAGAAAATTAACATTGCATGCATAATGTGTGGTCTGCAGAACCACATGGCTAAAGATTGTTACTACAATCCTGCTAGCACACATTATGCAAATAATGTTAAAAGAGAAGGAGTCAGGGAAGGTTTCACATTGGACCATATCAAATGGTTCAAGTGATGAAAATGGGAAAGCTTGTTTCCGAAGCAAGGCTTGTCTCGGAAGAAAATTCTTCTTCCGAGAGGAAAAAGGCTTCGGAAGTGAAAGCTGCAAAGACTCACAAAAGAGTCCCCTTGAAACCATCCCAGAAGAAGACTGCTTCGGAAGAAAAGGTGGTGAAGGTCTCTTCCGAAAAGAAAGAAGCTTCGGAAGAATGCCAAGCTACAAAGCTTCATCAAGCTCATCTTCTATGATCAACCAAGGGATGGAATGGAGATCAAGGAAGATGCTTAGCCCAAACCTCTTTTCAAAGACATCCATTGAACCCCCATGCATAAATTTTGGTTCAATCATGTCACTCTCATGGAAGAACCCAAGACCAATAAGGCTTGGGTTTCCAATCAAAACTAATTATCTCACCTTATGTGCAGGGACATCCATATGACAAGAATAACAACATTTGGATTGTAGATAGTGGATGCTCCAGGCACATGACAGGGAACAGATCTCTCCTTCAACAATTTCAACATTATGATGGAGGTCCTGTCCAGTTTGGAGGTGAGGCCGGAGGATATATTTCTGGCAGAGGAAGTATATCCAATGGAAAATTAAAAGTTGACAAAGTTAATTTTGTCAAACAGCTTGAACACAACTGTTAAGTGTTTCTCAGTTTTGTGATCAAAAGCATCAATGCTTTTCACAGAACATGAGTGCATCATCCTCAAACCTGGGATGACAATTCCTCAGGAATTGGTGCTTCTTAGATCTCCCAGGAGAGGGGATATGTACAAGCTTGATATGAACAATGCTTCCCCAATGGGAGAAGTATCATGCTTTCTTTCCAAAGCTGATAGTGATGAGTCAACACTATGGCATAAACGAATGTGTCATGTCAATTTTAAGACAATGAATAAATTGGCTAAAAAAACTTGGTACATGGTTTGCCTAAAAAGGAATTTTTCTGCAAAGATAACTGTGTTGCTTGCCTGAAAGGGAAACAACACAGGTCTTCTCATAAATCCAAAGTTGTTAACTCTATCACTACTCCATTACACTTATTGCACATGGATCTATTTGGTCCCACAAGTATAATGAGCATTGGAAGGAAATCATATTGCCTTGTGGTAGTTGATGATTTTACTAGATTTACATGGGTATTCTTTTTAAGAACTAAAGATGAAACTGCTGAAACTTTAAATCTTTTATTCTTAAAATAGAAAATCAAGTTGATCACAAGGTTAAAATAATTAGAAGTGATCAAGGGACTGAGTTTAAGAACTTTTGTTCTGACTCATTTTGTAACTCAAAAGGGATTGCCAGACAATACAGTGCTCCTAGAACTCCTCAACAAAATGGTGTTGCTGAGAGGAGAAATAGGACACTTATTGAGGCTGCTCGGACTATGTTAGCTGATTCAAAGCTGCCTCTAACATTCTGGGCAGAGGCAGTCAGCACTGCATGCTATGTGCAGAACAGAGTTCTTGTAGTAAAGCCACATGGAAAGACCCCTTATGAGCTATGGAACAAGAGGCCACCGTTCATTGGCTTTCTAAGGTCCTTTGGCAGCAGGTGTACCATACTTAACACAAAAGACAATTTTGGCAAAATTTGCTGAAAAGTCAGATGATGCTATCTTTGTTGGATATTCCTCCCATTCTAAAACTTACAGGGTTTATAATATTAAAACCAACAATTTGAGGAATCCTCCAACATTGTTAATGAGCACACTCCTTGTGTTAGGGGGAATGGCCCTGATCATATTTTTGATTTAGAATTGTTTCCAAACTATTCTAAACCTTCTTGTGAGAATGTTTCAGCTGGAACAGGTGCTCAAGGCAATTCTGATGAAGATCAACTGTTTGAGCTTCCCAGACCTGCTCCAAGTTCTCCAAGAGCACAACAAATCAAGTTCCCACTATTGAAAGATCTGACAGTAATACCCATTTCAAGAAATAGTGGAACTTCAACAAGGGATTCACCTGATGATCTTCAAGTCTCCTCAGGTGATCCTACACACACCAAGCTGATGGAAGCAGTATTTTGAAGGAACAGGCAACTGTTAATGATGCTTCACAGCAAAGAAATGATGATGTTTCTCTTTCATTCAATCAGTCCTCATTGAATGAGATTGAAACAGCAGCTGGACCAAGTATTCAAGCTCCAGAGCAAAATATGTCCAACTTGGACCTATCTTTGCAACTGGAGGTGATTCCAAGACTCAGAATTCACAATACTCATCCAGCTGAAAACATCATAGGGGAAGTCTCTGAGGGTGTGAGAACAAGGGGACAAACTCACAATGGGAATTCTGCTTGTACTCATGCTTCTTATCCCAAATGGAACCCAAGAAGGTGGAAGATGCCTTGAAGGATAGTAGCTGGGTTGAATCAATGCAGAGGAGCTGCTTCAATTCAAAAGACAAAAAGGTTTGGAACCTATGTCCGCTACCATTGGTCAAGTACCTATAGGCACCAAGTGGGTATTCAGAAACAAAAGAGATGACAGAGGCTTGATTATCAAGAACAAGGCAAGACTGGTGGTTCAAGGATACACTCAAGAGGAAGGAATTGATTATACTGATGTCTTTGCACCTGTTGCAAGACTTGAGGCAGTTAGGATCTTCCTTGCTTATGCTGCATCCAAGAATTTCACTGTCTACCAGCTTGATGTCAAGTGTGCCTTTCTATATGGGGATATAGATAGGGAAGTCTATGTATGCCAGCCTCCAGGATTTGAAGACCCACACACCCAAACTATGTGTGCAAGTTGGATAAAGCTCTATATGGGCTGCACCAGCACCTAGGCTGTGGTATGAGACATTGTCTCAATTTCTTCTGAAGAATGGTTATACTAGAGGAACCATTGACAAGACTCTCTTCATCAGAAAGTCTGGGAAAGACATTTGCTAGTTCAAGTCTATGTCGATGACATCATATTTGGTTCCTCAAATGACCAAATGTGCAAAGACTTTGAGAGCATTATGAAAAAGAAGTTCGAAATGAGTTCTATGGGAAAAATGGACTTTTTCCTTGGAATTCAGGTAAAACAACTGTGAAGGGTTTTTCATCAATCAATCTAAGTATGTCAATGATATCTTAGAGAGATTTGATATGAAGGATTGTAAAGCAGCAAAGACGCCCATACCCCAGAACCATGATTTATGCCCTGATTCTGAGGGGGAGGATACTGATCAACATCAGTATAGAGCAATCATTGGTTCTCTGATGTATCTCACAGCAAGTAGACCTGATATCATGTTTGCAACCTGCATTTGTGCAAGATATCAGGCTGCTCCAAAGGTGTCTCACCTAATTGCTGTCAAGAGAATCCTCAGATACCTCAAAGGAGCACCTAAGTTAGGTCTCTGGTATCCAAGAAATAGTGATTTTAATCTCTATGGTTACTCTGATAGTGATTATGGTGGCTGCAACATCAACAAGAAATCAACATCAGGTGGATGTCAATTTCTTGGTGGAAGGATCATCTCATGGCAATGCAAAAAGCAATCCTGTGTCTCTACATCAACACTGCTGAAGCTGAATACATTGCTGCTGCAAGTTGCTGTGCTCAGCTGCTGTGGATTCAAAACCAGATGATTGACTATGGATTCAACTTCATGAGCACTCCTATCCACATTGACAACAACAGTGCTATATCCATCACTGAAAATCCAGTAAAGCACTCAAAGACAAAGCATATTGACATCAGGTATCATTCATTAGAGATATTCATGAGAAAAATCTTATAAACTAATCAAAGTTGATTCAAATGAACAATATGCTGATTTGTTCACCAGCATTGATGAACAAAGATTTAAATATCTCATTACAGCTATTGGGATGATAAACATTGACTAGTTAATCTCAATTGAAAACCTTTTCAATATGTAAAGTCTTATGTCAATACAATCTAAGCCCTGTTACAAAAGATCCTTTCTTATTTAACTAAGTATAAGTTCTTCCGAAGAGAAACTTGCCTTCGGAAGATATCTAGTATAACTTCCGAAGCAAATTTCTCATAGGATAATTTTCTTCTCGGAAGTGTACTAAGTCTCGGAAGAAGCGATTGAGTTTATCTCAGATCTACTTCCGAAGCACTTAATACTTTCCACTTGAAAGCAACATGTATCTTCGGAAGCAATTTATTTACCTTCGGAAGTACATTTGCCTTCGGAAGAACTTTACCTTCGGAATACCTTATACTCGGAAGAAAGATTTTACTGTGTAACGGAAATCTTTTGGGCCCACTCTGTAAAAAGTAAAGATTTTGTTAATGATGTCGGATTATTTAAATGGCTTAACCTTACCGCCCCTGTCACATCATCCTCTGAACCCTCACATCATCTTATCCAAACCACCCTTTAAAACCGCCATTTCACCCATTTAAATACTTCCGGTTAATCACTTACACTCTTTTTACCAAATTCACTGCCCTAAAAGCTTTCTTCTTCTCCCAATTTACCTCTCTCAGAACTTTCCTCTGCTATCTTTCTCAAATGGCTCTAAACCCTCAGCACAACCAGGTCGCACTCCTTGACTCTTCAAGGTGCTGACTTCTCTGATATTATCTCTTTCTTAGCCCAATCTTCATACTACACAGCACTGACCGTAAACCCTACCATTTACTCCAACCAAATGTCCGAATTTTGGGCAAATGGTCGGATTGAAACCCTAAATGGGGTTCGTGCTATCAGGTCAAGTGTTTGTGGCCAGAGTTGGTCATTACTGAACAAATCATCAGGGAGCATCTTGAGCTCCATGATGAAGGCGCACCGACGGAATTCCCCAAATCTGAGTTAGATAACTCTTATCTCCAAATGGGATACGGTGGAGATGTAAGCAGGTCTACAGTCTACAAATTCAACTTCTCTATACAAGTGGAAGTTCCTGCTACATGTGGTTCTTCACTGCCTATCTAACAAATCCGGGGGATGGGATCAAATTCCCTATGAACTCGGGTGTTTAGTTCATGGGTTGGTACAAGGCCTGCGCTCAACTACTCAGGTTTGTGCTGACTAACCTCATGGGAAATCTGCAAAGGGACACATTCTTTATGTATCCCAATTTCTACAGCACATAATCAACTGCGAGCTAGATCAGGGTAAGCTTGTCTGTGCAGCTGCTCTGTCTGCTCCCCAAATGAGGCCGACCATCTTCAAAGTCTTGAAGAGTGTCTACCAACTACACTGGAAGGGATACCGCACTACTTCTCCAGGTATGATTGAGCCAATGGCTCCTGGTGACATCCCTGTTAACCCCACAGGTGATGAACCCACACCAGCAACTACCCTCACCATTCCAAATCTACCTTCTCCTCCAATCACTGTCACCTACCAGAGACGTACCAAACGAACCCTTGTTCAATCTACTCTGATTGAACAAGCCCCTCCTCTTCAAACCAAAAAGGCTAGAGTGGAACAAGGGGCTCCCACTCAGCCAGAGGTCCCCCAATCCTTCACTATTGACCTCAATATGGGTCTTGAGTCTCCTCAGTCTCAGACCCATGAGCCCATAATCCCAGCTGATAGCCCTCAGGGTGAGTCTCTATACTCCCCTGAGCAGCCACCAAGGGACAGCTCAATGCCTTTTGACATTGATCAAATCCCCCGGGTCCTTAGGTCTTCATTCCTTTTCTTTTACTGA
The DNA here is from genome assembly GCA_025215565.1 of Flaveria ramosissima. NCBI lineage: Eukaryota > Viridiplantae > Streptophyta > Magnoliopsida > Asterales > Asteraceae > Flaveria > Flaveria ramosissima. The sequence goes on along the minus strand of CM046045.1, from coordinate 52,588,189 downwards.
CCTATTGACCGGAGCTGGTGAAGAGACTATGTCTCTCAAAGGCGATGAGTTGATCCACAACACCCCATTAAGGATCAACAGAGCCTAGAGAAACCCTCTTGTCTCTAGCCACACCAGCAAAGCCCTACTGAGGTGAGTCCCTGATGTGGAGGGGACTCATGTAGATTCAGCTGCCACTACTGAAGGAGCCTCAATGGATCCTCAGGACAGTGGTAACGATAGTCAGACTGAATCTACGGCAACCATGCCCTATGATGCCTCTGAAAGAGACATCATTGTGCAAGGGAAACCAGGGTGCCAAGAAACCACATCTGGTGGTGAGGATGAACATACTAGGTATGTTACCTCATCTCCCGTGATTCTTCAAAGAAGATGAGGGAAGATGCAACTCATCATAAGAGACCTACTTTCTAAAGTCTCAAACCTTGAATCAAAGTGTTAAGACTTTAGAGGATAGGTCTGCCACTCAGCAACTTGAGATTGAAAGTCTCAAAGTCAAACTAGCTGAGAAACAGATTGAGAGATCTGTTAGGCATGTACCAGTTCCAAGTCTCCTTGACCTCTTCCTCTAGCTCATCTACCTCTCAAGATGATGCTACCAAAAGGGGAGAATGTTGAGGAACAAAGCCAAAGACAGGATACCATCAGTCAAGCTCTTACTTTATCTTTGAGCTCAAGACCAACAAGCTGCCATCTTCCCTGAGCCTCCTCCAGTTGTGTTTCAAGTGGATCAAAAGGATGCTTCAGGATCTAAATAGGATCTTAACAAGTTCCTTTTAGAGTCCCTAATTGATCAACCCAGTCCGGATATGTCTGTGATTTACTTTGGAGCTCAAGAGCTTCATAGGTTGAATGCACTTCCTACCACTGTTGAGGAAGTTGGTCAACCTAAGCCCCAAGGGAACCTGAGATTGATTTCGAAGGGAACTAGGACTGATGGCCCAGCAACTGAAACATTGGGACAGAAGGTGTGTTTTTCACAGGCTTCCGAAGCACAATTCGAAGCCTCGGAAGAACCCACACAAACTTCCGAAGCTGAAATTGCTGTTGCGGAAGGACTGTTCTCTCTTTCCGATGATCTAATAGTCACAGATGCAATTCTGGAACTTGCATCTGAGGTTAATAGGGAGGACTTTCTCAGCCAACCACTAGCTATTACATCTGCATTGACCTCAGCTCCTACCCTCCACCATCCCACCTGAATCTTCTACCCAAGAACCACCAAAGTCTAGCACTTCCGAAGACATTAAAGGCAAAGGAAGATGACTTCGGAAGAGCTTCAGGAAGAAGAAAGGTTGGAGAAGCTTAAAGAAAGGAAGACTGCCAACTGGAAAACTGTTAGCTGCAAGTCACAAAAGCAGCTGCAGCCACCAAGAGGCAATCAACAATAGAAGAAGGGTGGAGGTAATTGATAGACTTGTCAGTCTAGGGGCTGCTTCGGAAAGATGTACTCCTGCTACCATTAGAGGAGCTGATAGAGCTTGAAAAGGCAACCTTGCTGCAAAGACAGCAAAAGAAAAGCTGCAAGGTTGGCCTTGGAAGAAGAAAGGCTGAGAAAAGAAAGAGAAGCTGATCTGCAGCTCAGGAGAGAAAGGATCACTTTTCCTACTCTCCAGAGGATTCTCTCAAGAGAGTTGTCTCCACACAATAGTGACACGATCTTATGGCTCTTAACAAAGAGCAAGATCAAATGGAGAAGGAGAGAAAGAGCTGCAAGGAGAAGCTGGTAGAGAAGAATAATAAAGAAGAAGGCTGGACTGTCTTGCCGCCAAGAAGATAGGTGAGAAAGCTTGGATGAAGAACTATCTTAAAGCTCATGGCTTCTCTGGCAGGCAATTGGGTCCAATGTCTGAAAGACCTCCAACGACATGTCAGTGACATCAAGCTGACATTCGTGCGGGGAGAAGAAAGGAGATGTATAGAAGGGACATGGGATGACCTTCAAGCCAGCCACCCCTCAGCCAATATCCAAACCCAATCAACCTGAACCAATACCCTTTCCCTTCCCAATCAAAACTGAACCTGAACCTTTCACCCCTGAACCTACACCATCACAACTACCACTCCCTCACCTCAACCACCTAAACTACCCATCATCCACCTAAAACCTTACCAGAACCCAAACTCCTAAACCTACCCAACAACCAATCAAACCATCCCCTCAGCCTTCCAAACATCTCTCTATGGAGGAATTCAAGGCGTCAAACCAAGCTCATCAACTGCACTACTCTGAGCGACATCTCATGTGAGGAGGATACAGTCAACCTGACCTATGTTATGGATCCTCAAGTTCCCTCACAGAGATGAGTTTCTTGATCTGCCAAGAGGAACTTTGGACCAAGCCGCAAGACCCTTGGCCTCAATTTCAGATACATTGAATGAGGAAGAAAAGAAGCTGAGGAGAAGGCTGGTGACTCTGCTGGACACAAAGAAGAGGTAGGGTTACCAGACAATCTCTTGTACCCAGAAAGAAGATTTCAGGGAGGTTCGAAGACTCTTCTCACAACTTTGTTGTTGAGAGAGAGATGGTGAGATTAACAGGCTGAATGCCTCATCTCTGCTACAACTAAGCAAGATTTGATATTCTGAGTTAGGCAGAGAAACCATTTGATATTGCTGAGTTAGCAGAGAAACCATTCTCCAACCCCTCAAACTCCGAAGTAGCTGCTCACATCAGAAATCATCTAGGCAGCCTTCACATGGCCGAGCTCACTGCAAGAAGCAAGGTCGAAGAGGAGTCAAAACTGAGAGAGGAGGAGGAAAGGAAAGGATCAGCAACCAAAGGCAAAGCCTTTCTTCAAATGGTTGAAGGTCCTGAACTTGAGTCCATAGTTAGATGGGAGTATGACTACAACTCCCGTCAACTAACTCTCTTCAGGGGGTCACAACAAAGGGTGCATGTCATTCAAAGTGATAGACTGGATCTCCTATCCACGAATGACTTGTACAAGCTTCTCAGCACCACTTCCGGGAAGAAAGAGAGACAGACAAATATCTTTTGTCCCTGGTGCTGAAAACTTTGAGAAGTAGAGATAAGTGAAGTTTTGGTAGCATCAGCCTAGGGGGAGTTTGTTGGATCAAAGAGGCTGTTGCAACCAAAACCATATCACTTAGAAGATTTTGAGTACAACATACAAAGGACTTCCGAAGCCAAGTGTGGGACTTCCGAAGGAAGAAGGAGCTCTTCCGAAGTCTAAGTGTAAAATACACTTCCGAAGAAGAACTCCAACTTCCGAAGATAAAGAAGCTACTTCCGAAGAATCAAGACTTGAAGACAAAGTTCTGAAGTCAACTTCCGAAGTATAAAGAAGTCATAAAGCCTCGGAAGCATAGAAGCATCTTCCGAAGTATAAGTGGCTTCGGAAGAACTTGTTCTTCCGAAGCCAGTTAACCTTCGGAAGACACTTCTATTATCCAGTAGACATAAGTATGGTCTGTCTGACAGTCCGCTGCAAATCTCTGAGATACTGCATGGCGTTTTCTCAAAAGCCATGTAGTTGACCATACTTTAATCTACTGTTTACCTTTTTATGTTAAGTACAGTTGCCATCTTTAGTTGGTGACAAAAGGTAAGTCATGGACATGTCATGACTACCATATCTTAGATAATACTTTATCTAAGATACCTTAACTATAGCATTGTAGTATATGCTTTAGTCGTAGGTTTCCAGCTGGTATCAAGTATAACCGGCTGTAGGATCTAGTATATATAGTTTCTCATTGTAACTCATGTTCTATGCTTGTAAGTGTCTTGTAATCTTGAGTTGAGAAGTAATATATACAAGTACCTTGAAAATACTCCTGCTTGTGCTTTGATTACTTATTATATTATTATCAACTCTTGTTAAAGACATTGCTTCATCTTGTTTGAGTGATATTATAAGTGAGTTTGAGAGAATTACAAGTGTTAAGTGACAAAACCCGATCCTGCACACCTCATGGTGATATGAATAACCATAAGATCTGTTTACTGCATCTATTCACTTCTCTGTTATGAGTCATCATAGACCTGAAGTGACGAGGTATCCTCTGTTGTAAGTCATTACAGACCTGGGTTTTTTTACTTGATGCAAAAGATGCCAATGTGCACAATCCTTTCAAAAGTCCAAAATGGATGTCCTCTGATTCTTATGAATCATCTATATCCAGTTCTTTATGAAACGCATTCGGGGATTACCTAATGGCTTTTCCATGGTGTTTTTCTCAGAGATTATCAAATGGTTTTATCATAATGATTCTCTCATTGACCTAAACATGAGAACTGGTTATACATATATGTGAGGTAATTAAGTTGAGAAACAGTGCTTGCTTGCATACCTTGACGAGGGTTGGACTCTCTAAGTCTATGTATGGGTTCCATAATGTCATATCTAATAGAACCCTAACAATCCAAGAATTGAAAAAGTAAGTGTGATGATATTTTTACCAAAGTACTCATTGTTGTCCTTAGATCTTGTGTCTCCTTTGCTACAGTACTACTCACCTGGAACACACAAGATCAAGATTTAATTAGTGTTCATGACTATTCATCATTTCTTTTATTTTAATGGGCTGATTATTTTCTGATATGAGCTCACTGCAGGCATATGATTCAGTGTACATCTAGTAGTATTTTTTTATTATTCTGCCTTATTTTTAATTTTTGTATGTTTCTATGTGTGCAGGAATGTTGATACTGATTGTTTTTCTCAATTTCAACTCATATAAACTTCTAAGTTTGTGAACTTAAAAGTTTAGGGGGAGTAAAATTTGAAAAAGAGAAATCAAAATAAAAGTTGAAAAGGATGATGCCAAATTTCAAGTAGTATGTGTTTGATATGCTTAAAAATGAACCTATCGAGATTTCAACTGTTTAAAATACGGAAAAGCTTCTTGCAAAGATTTGAGAATGGTTATATTTATATGAAATTTTTGAGACTAAAATGACAGGAAATTAATTAAGTCAAAAAGTCAAAATTTGGTCAAAAAGTCAAAATTTGGTCAAAAAGTCAAAGTTTTGATCAAAGGTCAAAGTCTTGGTCATTATTCAAAGTTGACCAAAGTTTGAAAATTTTATGAAGAACAGTGAAATTGGTCAAAATTATGATTTGAATGAAATTTGTGAAGTACGGATGATAAGTGTTAGACGTATGGATGTCTCATGCGCCTAAACACTGACTATAAGTCTAAGTTTAGAAGCATGATGAATTTTCAATTTTATGATAAGTGTTGGACGTTTGAGTCAAACTCATGCGCCTAAACAGTGTTCACGCGTCTAAAAATTTTGGTTAAGTTTGGGCGTTTTGTACAAGCTCATACGCCTAAACAGTACCAGATGTTTCATATTGAATAAACAAAGTGTTAGGCGTTTCATACTAGGTCATGCACCTGAACAGTGCTCATGCGCCTATGTTCCTAAACAAAATTTGACCAAGTGTAACTCATGAGTCTAGGTCTCATACGCCTGAACAGGGGTAATACGCCTGTACAGTGGTCATGCGCCTAAACCTCATGCGTCCGAACAGTGGTCATGCGCCTACACAGTTGCAATGCGTCTAAGGGTTTTTCACACTTGTATAAATTCAGCACTTGGACTGATTTCATTTCATTCGAACTTTTCACTCTCTGATTCACTCTGTTCTTACTCTCAAGTATCTAACGAACACTTTACTCACTGATCACTTTGATTTGCTAAGATTGTTATATTCTGAGGTAAAATCAGTGATTGTAACCATCATATTGAGATTATTTCATCAAATCAGTGTTCTTTGATATCAAAATCATTCGGACGTTTGAATCCTATTTAGGCGTTCGAATCCTAAAACTTGAATAAATCTGAAGTTAATGTTCAAATGTGATAGTATGTTAACAATGGAACTTGAAATTGTCACACCCCGACCGACGGCGGAATCATCGGGGCGGACGAATGGGAGACGATTGCTCATAGCACATGGAACTAAATAAGTTGTAATAATATTAAATATCATTTATCATTGAACATTACAAGACAAATAAGTCCATACAGTACAAGATGTTCAAACAAAGAAATAACATATTTAGTTAAACTAGGTCCAAGTCTTATATGAGGACAAGAAGATCTTCAAACATCAACCTGAAACATGTTAAAAATAAAAGGTCAACTATAAAGTTGGTAAGTTCCCATGGTTTAAACACACGTATATATGTATATATATATATATATATATAAAGGTTACAAGTAGCAATTCATATCCATGGTTACAAGTTAGCAAGCTTATAGAACACATACAGTTACAACCAAGCCTCGACTTGATTACAAGTATATAAGATTGGCTAAGTGTATTTGGTTCCATTGATGAACAAGCATACGTCATCAGGAGTCGGAAATACATCGACTTTAGCACCAAATAGGCTTGTCAGGCCCAAAGATCTAAGACGTCGCCAGGCTAGCAATAGTTAATGATTGTAAACAAAATATGTATCTCATATAAGACTTACAATAACACAAATAACCATGACAAAAAGATAAAGATGAATTGCATGTGCATTTACAAGTATCAAGATGTTTACAAGTGTAATTTTATAAGGTTAACATGTTTCACCCCAAAAGGTGTGAAAATAAAGTAAAAAGGGGCATGGAGAACTCACATAGAAAACTCACAAGTATAGTGATGGTTGTAGAGTACATAAGAAAGTTGGATGTCAAGAGTCAAATGTGATGTCCTAAATGATAAAAAAAACAATAACTTGAGGTTGGAATTCATTACAAGAAGTTAGGACGTTTAGTGAATGCTAAAATGCGAAAGGTAGATTGAGAAAGGATTATTGCATCAATTCTAGTTTCTAGACATAATGTTTGGTATGTGTTTGAACAGGTTTTTAAAATAGCTAACGGTTTCATAAAATTATAAAAACTTAAATTTGACTAGTCAAAGTCTCTCAGACAACTTTCATTAAGAAACATTTTTATGAAAAGATCCGTAAATAGGTCAAACAAGCAGCACAAGACAAAAGGTGCTGAAATGCGCAATTATCTTGTGAAGGTTATTGTTGAGTCGTGTGATTGAGTATGAAGACGTATAAACTGTCGTTGAAAGGGTAATTCAATGAACTTAACATTGGATTCTTATTTTACCCAAATTTAAATTGTTATGATCAAGTTATGGTCGGTTGAAGTAAGATTATATTTTGCCAGAATTGTAGTAAGGCACTTATGTGCACTTTTAAAATCGTTAAAGCATGAAACGGGTTAGATCAATTTATTATGTCAATATATGGTATATTATTCTTCATTTCAGTTATAAAAATATTCTAAGTCTTTGGCATAGCCATCATTTAGAAAAATAATTTTGTTGAATAACCGAATACGGTGGCATAGCCGTCCATATGCAAACGGGATTCTTTGTTTATGTTAGTATGTTGTTAGCTTGATTTAGGAATGTTAGTGATTGTTGTAAGATTAGTGATTGTTAAAATGTTAATGATCAAATGATAATGATTAAAATAAAAAGAGATTTAGTAGAAGAAAGTATAGTAGTAAGGACATAAAGTCATGCGAACAATTGGATGTTAGGATGATTAAAATGTATAATATAAAAGCAATAAAAGATTACCTTAGTATTAAGAATTCTTGAAATTTCTTGTAAAATAAAATTCTTCAAATCGATCATAACTAATGAATGAAAGAAAGATATGAGAGTGAGATTTTTAGAGAATGAGCAAATGAAAAGTGAGGCTTAAGCCTTGCTTTTATACTTGAGGTTAGGAGGAGGTTATGAATGGTGTTAATGGTGATTTATAAGTCTTTTAAAAGGGGGTTATGATTGGAATTTGAAATAAATATAAAATTAAATAATTTAAATAAATAAAAGAATAATTATAATTTAAAATTTAAATTCTTGAAGACTCTAATTTTAACAACTTTTTTTATAAAATATTTATAGACTTTATAAAACCAATTTGAATAATCAATCACATTATTTATTTGTTAATCTATATACCTTTTATAAAACTTGTAAACTTTATAATTTGATTATTTATTTTCAGTATTTAAAAATCATAATTACTAATAAACTTTTTATAAGTTTATTAAAATTCATTTTATAATTTTATAAGTTTTAATAAGTCTTTTCCATTTAGTTATTTTTTTGTAACATGATTAATAAACTTTATAATTTTATGAAAAAGAATTATTTATTAATCAATAAGTTGGTTACATATTTAATGTATTTGATCCATTTATTAAGTAAATTAATAATGGAAGCTCAAAATGAGTTCGGATTTGGATTTTAACTTGGAAAAATGGCGGATGTTACAGTGTCCCCTACTTTTAACAAATTTTGTCCCGAAATTTAATCACAAGGGGCTAATTTCAAGGAGAGGAGAAGACTTGAATTTGATTTCATGTTCACAAGGGAACTCTTGGAGGCGTTTAAATTCAAGAAATTTAATTATGATGTTTTGCTATGCTTAAGTTTGTTCAATTTCATGATTCATGAATTCATGTGTTTCTTGACAAAAGGTACAATTAGTTTAGAATTTTAATTCATAAACTTTTATATTCTAGATAGTTCAAGACGACTAGGAAGGTTTTATCACGAATACAACACCAAGTTTTAGATCGATACGTGTAAGGCCCCGTTCCCAGGACGCTTACAGTTGGTCATTCATTGCGCATAAAACATATAATTACATTTGTCTCATGAAAATATTGCAGCGGAAACATTCAAAAATGACATCTCATTTCATTATAAACACTTTTGCCAAATAATACATCATTATCCGATTACAAAATACATGTTTGCATTATATCACAAAAGCTTTATAAATGGATGCCATCCCAAAAGAGCCGAGTAGCCTTGTTGGCCATCCTCAGCAATCATTACCTGCCAACTGGAAAACATATAAAAAGTCAGCGTTGCTGAGTGAGTTCTAGTTTTACATTAAAACATACTTTACTAACCATTCGTTACTTTTGCATGATCACACATCATACGTACGCATAGATAACATCTTTATTATCTCCTTCATTCATTCATTCATTCATTCTTTCGTTCCATATAACTTTACTTGCGCATCGGATATCATCCGTACCAGTACCATATGCTACACCCCGATTAGTCTTAGCTACTGGGCTGAAGTCAATAAATGAATAGCTGAGCGTATGCCATAATACAAGGGGTAAGCGGTAGAGGTTCTACATAAATGGTCAATCACAAAGAAGGACCCGTTATCCGATGCATGCAAGACTTTTCATTTCTTTCCACTTTACGTTACATAATACTTCATTTCATTCATTATAATAACACGTAAAGCCATAGGAAAGATAAACATACATCACACTAAGGAACATTAACATGCATTAACATCACATCATACAGGGCAACATCATACATACATAACATGCATCATGCATAAACATGCAACAATATCATCACTATGCCCTACCTGCTTTCTAAGACCATAACAGTTATCTTACATGCTCTTATGGGAACCTTTATGTCAAAACTTACATCTGCACTTTCCCCTGAAAGCCAGAATTCTAACTACACTCTCCTTCGGATGCAACAACTCTATTCGTGCGTATGGACACCCTTCAGTCGCATGGCCTTCATGCGACTGAACATCATGCGATTGGACTCAGGCGGATGAACACCTATGCGAATGGACATCCAGTCGTGCGTATGGAACTCATGCGGATGGAACTAATGCGAATGAGCACCTATGCGACTGATCTAATGCGAATAAACTCATGCGACTAAGCACTTATGCGACTGAACCCTTATTCGCATGACTCCCCATGCGACTGGACTCCCAGTCGTGCGAATGAAACCTTAGTCGTGCGATTGAACCCTCAATCGTGCGAATGAATCCCAATCGTGCGAATGACCCTCAATCGCCTCTCAATCGGCCGTATGGCCTCCATTCGGTCGCCTAGCCCTAGCTGATGCAGAATGGAGTTCATCCCGAACCCAATCTGCCATTTTCGGCCTCCAAGCTCATCCAGACCCATTCTAAGCCTAAATTAACCATCCTAGACCTTAGGAATGCATACCACAACACCATACAAGCACACACAAGCCTGGAAACATACACGAAACGCCTCACACACATCACACCCAAATGGGTCAAACACATACACACACAAAAACGGGTTTTTAATGTTCTCCAGCCCCAAAATCAGTTGAAAACAAGTAAAAGTGGGGTCCTAGAACTCACACAAACGAGCATAACGACAAGGGCTTCGATTTGGCTTGCTACACAACGAGTTTAGCCACCCGAATCACCCGAACCGACCGTTTTTCCTCTTTTCTTCTTTTTTCCCTCTTCTCCTCTCTATAGATGGCTGAAATATGAGTGTGGGGGAGAGGGTAAGGGCTGCCCTCTCCCTTATATACTCTCACTCGCCCGACTTTCTTTCGTTGGCGAGTTTGGTCCCTCGACTTTGGACTTTATTCTTTTCTTTTCTTCTTCGTCGGCTTCAAATAATAAATAAGCGGGTGTTACAAGTCCACCCCCCTTAAATAGGTTCCGTCTCCGAAACCTGTTATTCTTCGAACAAACATGGATAATGTTGCCTCATTTCTTCCTCGGTCTCCCACGTTAACTCGGATCCCTTCCTGTGCTTCCACTGTACACGCACCAGAGGAACCACTTTATTTCTCAGTCTTTTCTCTTTTCTATCGATGATTGCCACTGGTTGCTCCACATAATTGAGTCGTTCATCTACTTTGATATCTTCCAATGGAACAATCATATCTTCATCTGCCAAGCACTTCCTCAGATGAGATACATGGAATGTCGGGTGAATTTCACTTAACTCATCCGGTAAATCTAGTCTATAGGCCACCTCCCCTACTCGAGCAATGATTCGGAAAGGGCCTATATACCTTGGGCTTAATTTGCCCCGCTTTCGGAAGTGAATGATACCCTTCCAAGGTGAGACCTTCAACATAACCCGGTCACCCACCTGGAATCAATCGGCCTGCGTCGTTTATCAGCATACGACTTCTGTCTGTCTTTGGCTGCCTTCATGAAGGCTTTAATCTTCTCAAGCTTCTCAGTCGTAGCCTCGATTACCTCGACGCTCCCCAATTCCTTTTGACCAATATCACCCCAACAAACGGGTGTTTTGCATCTCCTACCGTATAACATCTCATATGGAGGCATACCAATGCTGGCATGATAGCTATTGTTGTATGAGAATTCGGCTAACGGTAGGTGGTCATCCCAACTTCCACCAAAATCAATCACACATGCCCGAAGCATGTCTTCCAGCGTCTGAATGGTCCTTTCTGACTGACCATCAGTCTGGGGATGATAAGCCGTGCTAATATGTAACCTCGTCCCCATAGCGTCGTGGAACTTCTTCCAAAATTTAGATGTAAACCGAGTGTCGCGATCCGACACAATAGACACCGGCACACCATGACGAGTTACAATTTCCTTGATGAATAGATCAGCCAACCTCTCTGATGAATATGTCTCGCGGATCGGTAGGAAGTGAGCACTCTTCGTCAAGCGATCAACTATCACCCATATGGCATCATACCCTTTCGGGGTACGCGGCAGCTTGGTAATGAAATCCATGGTGATGTGCTCCCACTTCCATTCCGGTATATCAAAAGGTTGTATCTTCCCATACGGCTTTTAGTGCTCGGCCTTCACCTGTAAGCAAGTAAGGCACTTACTCACATACTCCACCACATCGCGCTTCATACCCGGCCACCAATAATCTTTCTTCATATCATGGTACATTTTCGTGGCACCAAGATGAATGGAGTATCGAGTCTTGTGAGCTTCATCCATGATCTTCACCCGTAGATCCTCAAAACGAGGAATCCACACAGGACCGAATCGGGTTCTAACACCAAGCGTGTTTTCACCCAATTCCCCAACCAGACCTCTCATTCTTTCAGAGTTAAGATGATCTTCTTTCAATGCCTCATCTTGAAACTCTTTGACTTGCTTCATTACATCAGAGGTCATGATCAGTTGATATGCCTTCACTCGAATCGGCTCGGGTCTCTCCTTCCGGCTAAGGGCATCAGCCACCACATTGGCCTTGCCCGGATGGTAGTGGATTTCACAATCATAATCCTTTATAAGTTCCAACCATCGTCTCTACCTCATGTTCAGATCCTTCTGCTCGAAGAAGTACTTCAAACTCTTGTGGTTAGTGAATATGGTGCACTTCGTCCCGTACAGATAGTGCCTCCAAATCTTTAACGCAAAGACCACGGCTGCCAGCTCCAAGTCATGAGTAGGATAGTTGACCTCATGAACCTTCAACTGTCGGGATGCATAGGCTATAACCTTTCCTTTCTGCATTAATGCACACCCCAACCCCGAGTAGGAAGCATCAGAATAAACCACCAGATCTTCGCTTCCATCGGGTAATGACAGAACAGGAGCTTGAGTCAGTCTCGCCTTCAATTCCTCGAACGCCTTCTCTTGAGCTTGACCCCATACGAACTTCACATCTTTTCGGGTCAACTTAGTTAGTGGAGAAGCAATCTTAGAGAAGTCTTGGATAAATCTTCTATAGTAGCCCGCCAAACCCAAAAAACTACGAATCTCGGATGGCGTCTTTGGTGACTTCCATAGCATAACCGCTCCCAGTTTTGCCGGGTCCACCATAATCTCGTCGGGATTAACCACATGACCCAAGAACTGAACCTCGCGCAACCAGAACGCGCACTTGGAGAACTTGGCGTACAACCTCTCCTTTCTCAACATCTCTAGAACCTCCCGAATGTGACCGGCATGCTCAATCTCGCTCTTCGAATAAATCAGGATATCATCAATAAACACAATCACTGATTTATCCAGCATCGGCCGACACACACGGTTCATCAAATCCATAAAAGCAGCTGGCGCGTTGGTCAAACCAAAGGACATGACGAGAAACTCGTAGTGACCATAGCGCGTACGAAAAGCTGTTTTAGGGATATCCTATTCTTTCAACATCAGTTGATGGTAACCAGATCGAAGATCTATCCTTGAAAACCAACTGGCACCTTGGAGCTAATCGAACAGATCATCTATTCTCGGTAAGGGGTATCGGTTCTTCACCGTCAACTTGTTCAGCTCACGGTAGTCAATACACATCCTCATACTACCGTCTTTCTTCTTCACAAACAATACCGGAGCACCCCAAGGAGAGATACTCGGTCTAATGAACCCCTTATCAAGCAGCTCTTGCAACTGCTCCATCAACTCTTTCATCTCGGTTGGACCCAACCGATAGGGTGCTTTGGCGACAGGTTGGGCACCCGGTATCAGATCGATCTGAAATTCAATTTCTCTGTCAGGTGGCACTCCTAATAAGTCCTCTGGGAACACGTCTAGAAATCACACACAACTGGTACTTCGGCTAGTTGTGGAGTTGGCGTATCCACATCCTTTACATAGGCCAAGTAGGCACTACATTCACGCTTCATACACTTTCCCACCACCGCCATCGAGATCACCTTCGGAATCGTAGTAACCCGATCACCATAAACCGTCACTGAACTACCGTCAGGCGCCGACAACCGAATCATCTTCTTGCGACACACAATGTTCGACTCGAAGTCCGCTAGCCAATCCATCCCAAGAACCAAATCAAAACCACCTAAGGCCATCACGAATGGTCTAATAGGAAACTTATGACCCTCAAGTTCCACATCACAGTTCTCTATCATCTCAGAAATCCTGGTAGACTTACCTATGGCAGTTTCTACATCAAAAGGCGCATCAACACATCTACTACTAACAGGCAGCTTAGCACAGAAAGCAGCAAAAATAAAACTCTTACTGGCACCCGAATAAAATAACATAGAAGCTAAAGTTTGGTTCACTAGAAACGTACCGGACACAACATCAGGGTCCGTCCTAGCTTCCTCCTGTGTCATGGTGAATGCCCTGGCGCTCGCCCTCGGTCCATCACCTCCCGTCCTCTTCGCCCCGAAACCCTCAGCCCTCGGCTTCTTACAATCCCTGCTCATATGACCAGTTTCTCCACAGTTAAAGCATTTGCCCGACAGGCAATCCTTTGCCATATGCCCTGTCTTCCCACACTTGAAGCACACATTCGATCCCAGCCTACATTCTCCTGCATGCTCCTTTCCACACTTGCCACACCTCCTCGATCCCGCTGGCCACGCGGCGATCATCAACCCGTGCCTTTTTGTTCCCCGTCGAGGCATCACCCCGACCAAACCTTCTCCCATTCCAGTTCCGATCACCACCACCCCTCTTATTTGCTTCAGTCACCACCACTTCCCTCTCATCATATAGTCTTCCGGCCAAATCGACCGCCGACCTAAAAGTGCTTGGCCGGGCGGCGATCATATGCCGGAGAACATCCACTGGTAAGCCCTGATGTACCTCTTGATCTTCCGAGAAAGAGGCGTCACCTGATCCGGCACCAACCGTGCCATCTCATTGAACTTGGTAGTGTATTGCTGGTGTGTCATGGATCCCGCCTCCAGCTGCAGGAACTCCCTCTTTATCTTATCCATCTCCTAGTGAGGACAGAACTCCTCAATCACCATCTTCTTCAGTTAGGGCCATCTCATTCTCCCGATTGCCCGGTTACCCTCAGCTTGGACAATGTTGTCCCACCAGCATAGTGCCAAGTCCACAAATGAATGAGTGGCAAACTTCACCTTCTGATCTTCCCGGCACTCGCTGATGTCGAGAACAGCCTCCATTTCTCTCACACATCGGTGAGCAGCGGCAGCATTGCCATTACCGTCAAAAGTAGGGGGCTTGCATCTCATAAACACCCCATAGTTACAGTCTCGTGCCACCTCTCGCACAGGCTCATCTTCCTCTTCCTCGTCTTCGTTATCAGAGAAAATCGTTTCGGGCTATGGTTGCTCTCGTTCCCCCGAAGGCTGTTTCTCTCCTTTCTTTCTCCTTCTTCACGCCTTAATGACTCGGTCACACAGACGGTAAGATTGTCTGCATGACTTGGTGTACTTCTTCAAAAACAGCCTCCTTTACCGAGGCCCTGGTTTGCACTCTCATCCCCAACTTCTGGATGAGGAGTCTCTGGTCCTCAGGAACCACCTTTCGACCCTTGGTCTTCTCTCTTGGGTCGCGGCTCAACATCAGGCCTGCCACGGACTCCACCCCTAGAAGCTTTAGAAGATCTACCTCCAGCCATTCTCTAACTCACACTGAAAGATTCAAACACCAACACGGTCATTCAAGAAACAACTTCGTTTATGTCAAGTATAGTAAGTCTCCTAATTACAGTGGCCAGTTGTGATTAGCCACTTACTTTACTCTTCATACCCAAGTATACCTGTCCTGACTACATTAGTATTTAAATCTACATACAACACATAACCACATACCATGCGCACATAAAAACTGTTAACTTAAGAAAATACCTGATGGCACGCAGCTAGCTACTCGATTGCATCCCATTCCCTTTTCGTCCCATTTTCAGTTTAAGTTAAAGGTTTATTTTGAAAATTTACCCATTTCACTTAAACTTTGGCTCTGCTACCAACTTGTAAGGCCCCGTTCTCGGGACGCTTACAGTTGGTCATTCATTACGCATAAAAAATAAATACATTTGTCTCATGAAAATATTGCAGCGGAAACATTCAAAAATGACATCTCATTTCATTATAAACACTTTTGCCAAATAATACATCATTATCCGATTACAAAATACATGTTTGCATTATATCACAAAAGCTTTATAAATGGATGCCATCCCAAAAGAGCCGAGTAGCCTTGCCGTGCCATCCTCAGCAATCATTACCTGCCAACTGGAAAACATATAAAAAGTCAGCGTTGCTGAGTGAGTTCTAGTTTTACATTAAAACATACTTTACTTTCATTTAAAACCATTCGTTACTTTTGCATGATCACACATCATACGTACGCATAGATAACATCTTTATTATCTCCTTCATTCATTCATTCATTCATTCTTCATCCATTACATTTAACTTTTTGCGCATCGGATATCATCCGTACCAGTACCATATGCTACACCCGATCAGTCTTAGCTACTGCGCCGAAGTCAATAAATGAACAGCTGAGCGTATGCCACAGTACTAGGGTAAGCGGTAGAGGTTCTACATAAATGGTCAATCACAAAGAAGGACCCGTTATCCGATGCATGCAAGTCTTTTCATTTCTTTCCACTTTACGTTACATAATACTTCATTTCATTCATTATAATAACACGTAAAGCCATAGGAAAGATAAACATACATCACACTAAGCAACATTAACATGCATCAACATCATCATACAGGGCAACATCATACATACATAAACATGCATCATGCATAAACATGCAACATCATCATCACTATGCCCTACCTGCTTTCTAAGGCATAACAGTTATCTTACATGCTCTTACGGGAACCTTTATGTCAGAACTTACATCTGCACTTTCCCCTGAAAGCCAGAAGTCTAACTACACTCTCCTTCGAATGCAACAGCTCTATTCGTGCGTATGGACACCCTTCAGTCGCATGGCCTTCATGCGACTGAACATCATGCGATTGGACTCAGGCGGATGAACACTATGCGAATGGACATCCAGTCATGCGTATGGACCCCTATGCGGATGGAACTAATGCGAATGAGCACCTATGCGACTGATCTAACGCAAATGAACTCATGCGACTAAGCACTTATGCGACTGAACCCTCAATCGCATGACTCCCCATGCGACTGGACTCCCAGTCGTGCGAATGAAACTTTAGTCGTGCGATTGAACCCTCAATCGTGCGAATGAATCCCAATTGTGCGAATGACCCTCAATCGCCTCTCAATCGGCCGTATGGCCTCCATTCTGTCGCCTAGCCTAGCTGATGCAGAATGGAGTTCATCCCGAACCCAATCTGCCATTTTCGGCCTCCAAGCTCATCCAGACCATTCTAAGCCTAAATTAACCATCCTAGACCTTAGGAATGCATACCACAACACCATACAAGCACACACAAGCCCGGAAACATACACGAAACGCCTCACACACATCATACCCAAATGGGTCAAACACATACACACACAAAAACGGGTTTTAATGTTCTCCAGCCCCAAAATCGGTTGAAAACAAGTAAAAGTGGGGTCCTAGAACTCACACAAACGAGCACAACAAAGGGCTTTGATTTGGATTGCTACACAACGAGTTTGGCCACCCGAATCACCCAAACCGACCCTTTTTCCTCTTTTCTTCTTCTTTCTCTCTTCTCCTCTCTATAGATGGCTGAAATATGAGTGCGGGGGAGAGGGTAAGGACTGCCCTCTCCCTTATATACTCTCACTCGCCCGACTTTCTTTCGTTGGCGAGTTTGGTCCCTCGACTTTGGACTTTATTTTTTTCTTCCTTCGTCGGCTTCAAAATAATTAATAAGCGGGTGTTACAATGCGTAACTCGACTTAACGAACATGAGAAATAAGTTCAAGATATTTGGATGGGTTATTCATAAGAGCTTCTCAAACAAATAAATTTAACAAGTTTTTAGATGATCAATTCTTGTTTACTATTTCGTTGAGGTTTTCAAAGTTTCATTAGTTTAACGTTGATATGAGAATCGTTTTTGTTAAGATTAAAGATTCATTTAGAAGGAGAGCATCATTGTAATAGGGTAAGCGGTAGAGGTTCTACATAAATGGTCAATCACAAAGAGGACCCGTTATCCGATGCATGCAAGTCTTTCATTTCTTTCCACTTTACGTTACATAATACTTCATTTCATTCATTATAATAACACGTAAAGCCATAGGAAGATAAACATACATCACACTAAGGAACATTAACATGCATCAACATCACATCATACAGGGCAACATCATACATAATAACATGCATCATGCATAAACATGCAACATCATCATCACTATGCCCTACCTGCTTTCTAAGGCATAACAGTTATCTTACATGCTCTTACGGGAACCTTTATGTCAGAACTTACATCTGCACTTTCCCCTGAAAGCCAGAAGTCTAACTACACTCTCCTTCGAATGCAACAGCTCTATTCGTGCGTATGGACACCCTTCAGTCGCATGGCCTTCATGCGACTGAACATCATGCGATTGGACTCAGGCGGATGAACACCTATGCGAATGGACATCCAGTCATGCGTATGGACCTCATGCGGATGGAACTAATGCGAATGAGCACCTATGCGACTGATCTAACGCAAATGAACTCATGCGACTAAGCACTTATGCGACTGAACCCTCAATCGCATGACTCCCCATGCGACTGGACTCCCAGTCGTGCGACTCTCCTCGAGTGCGACATGAAACTTTAGTCGTGCGATTGAACCCTCAATCGTGCGAATGAATCCCAATTGTGCGAATGACCCTCAATCGCCTCTCAACGGCCGTATGGCCTCCCTGTCGCCTAGCCCTAGCTGATGCAGAATGGAGTTCATCCCGAACCCAATCTGCCATTTTCGGCCTCCAAGCTCATCCAGACCCATTCTAAGCCTAAATTAACCATCCTAGACCTTAGGAATGCATACCACAACACCATACAAGCACACACAAGCCCGGAAACATACACGAAAACGCCTCACACACATCATACCCAAATGGGTCAAACACATACACACACAAAAACGGGTTTTTAATGTTCTCCAGCCCCAAAATCGGTTGAAAACAAGTAAAAGTGGGGTCCTAGAACTCACACAAACGAGCACAACAACAAGGGCTTTGATTTGGATTGCTACACAACGAGTTTGGCCACCCGAATCACCCAAACCGACCTTTTTTCCTCTTTTCTTCTTCTTTCTCTCTTCTCCTCTCTATAGATGGCTGAAATATGAGTGCGGGGGAGAGGGTAAGGACTGCCCTCTCCCTTATATACTCTCACTCGCCCGACTTTCTTTCGTTGGCGAGTTTGGTCCCTCGACTTTGGACTTTATTTCTTTTTCTTCCTTCGTCGGCTTCAAAATAATTAATAAGCGGGTGTTACAATGCGTAACTCGACTTAACGAACATGAGAAATAAGTTCAAGATATTTTTGGATGGGTTATAAATTTCATAAGAGCTTCTCAAACAAATAAATTTAACAAGGTTTTTAGATGATCAATTCTTGTTTACTATTTCGTTGAGGTTTTCAAAGTTTCATTAGTTTAACGTTGATATGAGAATCGTTTTTGTTAAGATTAAAGATTCAATTTAGAAGGAGAGCATCATTGTAATAGGGTAAGCGGTAGAGGTTCTACATAAATGGTCAATCACAAAGAAGGACCCGTTATCCGATGCATGCAAGTCTTTTCATTTCTTTCCACTTTACGTTACATAATACTTCATTTCATTCATTATAATAACACGTAAAGCCATAGGAAAGATAAACATACATCACACTAAGGAACATTAACATGCATCAACATCACATCATACAGGGCAACATCATACATACATAACATGCATCATGCATAAACATGCAACATCATCATCACTATGCCCTACCTGCTTTCTAAGGCATAACAGTTATCTTACATGCTCTTACGGGAACCTTTATGTCAGAACTTACATCTGCACTTTCCCCTGAAAGCCAGAAGTCTAACTACACTCTCCTTCGAATGCAACAGCTCTATTCGTGCGTATGGACACCCTTCAGTCGCATGGCCTTCATGCGACTGAACATCATGCGATTGGACTCAGGCGGGAACACCTATGCGAATGGACATCCAGTCATGCGTATGGACCTCATGCGGATCACCTCATTGCGGATGGGTGCGTGGAAACTTAATGGCGGTGGAACTAATGCGAATGAGCACCTCTGCGAATGATCTAACGCAAATGAACTCATGCGACTAAGCACTTATTGCGATGAACCCTCAATCGCATCGACTCCCCATGCGACTGGACTCCCAGTCGTGCGAATGAAACTTTAGTCGTGCGATTGAAACCTCAATCGTGCGAATGAATCCCAATTGTGCGAATGACCCTCAATCGCCTCTCAATCGGCCGTATGGCTCCATTCTGTCGCCTAGCCTAGCTGATGCAGAATGGAGTTCATCCCGAACCCAATCTGCCATTTTCGGCCTCCAAGCTCATCCAGACCCATTCTAAGCCTAAATAACCATCCTAGACCTTAGGAATGCATACCACAACACCACAAGCACACACAAGCCCGGAAACATACACGAAACGCCTCACACACATCATACCCAAATGGGTCAAACACATACCACACAAAAAACGGGTTTTTAATGTTCTCCAGCCCCAAAATCGGTTGAAAACAAGTAAAAGTGGGGTCCTAGAACTCACACAAACGAGCACAACAACAAGGGCTTTGATTTGGATTGCTACACAACGAGTTTGGCCACCCGAATCACCCAAACCGACCCTTTTTCCTCTTTTCTTCTTCTTTCTCTCTTCTCCTCTCTATAGATGGCTGAAATATGAGTGCGGGGAGAGGGTAAGGACTGCCCTCTCCCTTATATACTCTCACTCGCCCGACTTTCTTTCGTTGGCGAGTTTGGTCCCTCGACTTTGGACTTTATTTCTTCTTCCTTCGTCGGCTTCAAAATAATTAATAAGCGGGTGTTACAATGCGTAACTCGACTTAACGAACATGAGAAATAAGTTCAAGATATTTTTGGATGGGTTATAAATTTCATAAGAGCTTCTCAAACAAATAAATTTAACAAGGTTTTTAGATGATCAATTCTTGTTTACTATTTCGTTGAGGTTTTCAAAGTTTCATTAGTTTAACGTTGATATGAGAATCGTTTTTGTTAAGATTAAAGATTCAATTTAGAAGGAGAGCATCATTGTAATAGGTTTTCAGGATAAGTGCGGTTTGAGGGAAGGCATTCGGAAAGATTATTAAAAGTCTTTACGAGAATTGGGTAATGATTTTTAAGAGTCAAAAAGACAAGATCAAAGATAAGGCGATTTAAAATAACAAGGTGTTTTGAGTGTAACGTTCGGATACAAACCAAAGCATTACGTTGACTTATCAAATTATTAGGTCAACTACAACCTTAATGGAGACATGCGTACCTATAAGCGGATACTCACCCCAATGGTTCCCAGGTAAGGTAAACGGATCCATCGGTTGATTTGGATTTATATAAATCCCTTGCCTAGATAGAACACCTCAAGATACAGGCATCACGCTCTTCCAGCATTACATGTTTCAAGTTGTAGGACACAAACTTTGACGAGACTTGAAAATCACGAATAACGATTCAAAGCTCATTTTGAAAACCATTTGATTTAGGCACATAAGGCCTTAGAATATGATTTAAGATACGTGTGTGCATTGATAAAATTCAAGGTATAAGCATAAACACATAAGGCATATAATCACATAATCAAGTATAAACACATAAGGCACATAAAATCCTATCTAAGCATATGAAATACATGAGAGGACTCATGTGTGAGGGTACTTAGTATAGTTTAGTTCATTCCATTTCTAATAACCTAAATCCCTATAACCATGGCTCTGATACCAATCTGTCACACCCCAACCGAAGGCGGAATCATCGGGGCGGACGAATGGGAGACGATTTCTCATAGCATATGGAACTAAATAAGTTGTAATAATAGTAAATATCATTTATCATTGAACATTACAAGACAAATAAGTCCATACAATACAAGAACTTCAAACAAAGAAATAACATATTTAGTTAAACTAGGTCCAAGTCTTATATGAGCACAAGAAGATCTTCAAGCATCAACCTAAAACATGTTAAAAATAAAAGGTCAACTATAAAGTTGGTGAGTTCCCATGGTTTAAACACACACATATATGTATATATATAAAAAGGTTACAAGTAGCAATTCATATCCATGGTTACAAGTTAGCAAGCTTATAGAACACATACAGTTACAACCAAACCTCGACTTGATTACAAGTATATAAGATTGGCTAAATGTATTTGGTTCCCATGATGAACAAGCGTACGTCATCAGGAGTCGGCAATACATCGACTTTAGCACCAAATAGGCTTGTCAGGCCCAAAGATCTATGGCGTCACCAGGCTAGCAATTGTTAATGATTGTAAACAAAATATATATCTCATATAAGACTTACAATAACACAAATAACCATGACAAAAAGATAAAGATGAATTGCATGTGCATTTCAAGTATCAAGATGTTTACAAGATTTTATAAGGTTAAATGTTTCATCACCCAAAAGGTGTGAAAATAAAGTAAAAAGGGGCATGGAGAACTCACATGAAAAACTCACAAGTATAGTGATGGTTGTAGAGTACATAAGAAAGCTTGGATGTCAAGAGTCAAATGTGATGTCCTAAATGATAAAAAAAAATAATAACTTGAGGTCGGAATTCATTACAAGAAGTTAGGACGTTTAGTGAATGCTAAAAAGCGAAAGGTTGATTGAGAAAGGATTATTGCATCAATTTTAGATTCTGGACAGAATGTTTGGTATGTGTTTGAACAGGTTTTTAAAATAGCAAAAGGTTTCATAAAATTATAAAAATTTAAATTTGACTAGTTCAAAGTCTCTCGGACAATTTTCATTAAGAAACATTTTTATGAAAAGATCCGTAAATAGGTCAAACAAGCAGCACAAGACAAAAGGTGCTGAAATGCGCACTTATCTTGTGAAGGCTATTGTTGAGTCGTGTGATTGAGTTTGAAGACGTATAAACTGTCGTTGAAAGGGTAATTCAATGAACTTAACATTGGATTCTTATTTTACTCAAATTTAAATTTTTATGATCAAGTTATGGTCGGTTGAAGTAAGATTATATTCTGCCAGAATTGTAGTAAGGCACTTATGTGCACTTTTAAAATCGTTAAAGCATGAAACGGGTTAGATCAATTTATTATGTCAATATATGGTATATTATTCTTCATTTCAGTTATAAAAATATTCTAATTCTTTGGCATAGCCATCATTTAGAAAAATAATCTTGTTGAATAACCGAATACGACGGCATAGCCGTCCATATGCAAACGAGATTCTTTGTTTATGTTAGTATGTTGTTAGCTTGATTTAGGAATGTTAGTGATTGTTATAAGATTAGTGATTGTTAAAATGTTAATGATCAAATGATAATGATTAAAATAAAAAGAGATTTGGTAGAAGAAAGAATAGTAGTAAGAACATAAAGTCATGAGAACAATTGGATGTTAGGATGATTAAAATGTATAATATAAAAGCAATAAAAGATTACCTTAGTATTAAGAATTCTTAAAATTTCTTGTAAAATAAAATTCTTCAAATTGATCATAACTAATGGATGAAAGAAAGATATGAGAGTGAGATTTTTAGAGAATGAGCAAATGAAAAGTGAGGCCTAAGCCTTGTTTTTATAGTTGAGGTTAGGAGGAGGTTATGAATGGTGTTAATGGTGATTTATAAGTCTTTTAAAAGGAGGTTATGATTGGAATTTGAAATAAATATAAAACTAAATAATTTAAATAAATAAAAGAATAATTATAATTTAAAATTTAAATTCTTGAAGACTCTAATTTTAACAATTTTTTTATAAAATATTTATAGACTTTATAAAAGCAATTTGAATAATCAATCAAATTATTTATTTGTTAATCTTTATAACTTTTCTATAACTTGTAAACTTTATAATTTGATTATTTATTTTCAGTATTTAAAATTCAAAATTACTAATAAACTTTATATAAGTTTATTTAAATTCATTTATAATTTTATAAGTTTTAATAAGTATTTTCCATTTAGTTATTTTTTTTGTAACATGATTAATAAACTTTATAATTTTATGAAAAAGAATTATTTATCAATCAATAAGTTGATTACATATTTAATGTATTTGATCCATTTATTAAGTAAATTAATAATGGAAGCTCAAAATGAGTTCGGGTTTGGGTTTTAACTTGGAAAAATGGCGGATGTTATAGAAATTGTTAATGATACTAGATTGTGACTTGTTTAACATCATCAAATCCAAATTTCATCACAAAAGTTTTGAAGATTCAATGATCACTAGTGCAAAAATAATAATAAAATATTAAGATTGAAATGAATCGACAAAATGAAATTTTCAAACTAAATTTGCCTGTAAATCATTAAGTTCAATTTGAATGTTCAAATCATCTAGAAACAAATCACTTAATTGATTGTATATCTTAAAATTTGATTGAAACATTAAAACAGTATGTTCCAAACACTTAGAAATCAAATTTTAAAATATAAAATTTATTTAGTAATTTCTAAACATATTGAAGGAATTATAACTGGTTTCAAGTTTTGTTAAAAACTTAATTGAATCTTAAACCTTCATACTAATTCATGTTTCTTTGTGATTGACAGATGGCAGCACTGAAGTTTGAGCCTAAGCACAATGTTGCTGCATTTCTGAATGATGAAGTTAGAGAATCTGCTGGATATGAAGAGATTATCAGATTTATTCTAAGAACAAAGTATGTATATGCTATGTGTGCAAGACCAACCATATATGCAAGATTGATCAAGAAGTTTTGGAGAATAGCAGAGATTGAGCTTGATGATAACAAAAGAAAAGTTTTAAGAGGATTCATTACTAATGATAGAAGGATTGAAGTCTCTAAAGATTCTATAAGGAGTGCATTAAGATTGGGTGAGAATGATGCATAAGATTTATCTGAGTACACTTTTAATGAGTGTAGGGAGATATTCATGCATATGGGTCATTCAGATAACTTCCCCAAGAAGCAATTCTTTAGGGCAAAAGTCTACAATCACTAGAAGCTGCTTTGTTATATATTCCAACACTGTATGTCCAAAAGAATTGCAGGATGGAACTTTTTTCCAGTAGACATTGCATCTCCTATAGTAACCATAGCCACAAATAGAAGATTCGATATGGCTAAATGGATAATGAATGGATTCATTATCAACTTGGAGAAAGGAAAGAGGAACAAGTACTTGATGTATCCTAGGTTTCTCCAATTGATCATAAATGAAAAATATCCAGACATTCAAGCTTTTGTAGTACAATGTGACATATTTGTTTTAGAGCATATGTCTGAAGGTGTGTATAAGAGACTTGCTGTGATTACAGGAGCTAATAATGTACCTCTATTTGCGTATATACGGAATGTAGCTGATGATAATGTTGATATTATTCAACAACACTTCCATTTGACTGAGGATGAGCCTGTGAATCCAAATTATCTTATTGAAGATGTTATGGAAGAAGTTGTTGAGGAATCTGAAGAAGAAGATGATGATGAAGATGATCATAATGATGAGAGTTCTTCTGATAATGATGATCACAATAATGATGGTAAGAATGATCATGTTGAAAATGAAGATATTAAGAATGTTGATTTTAATCAAGCTTTTGATTTTGATGCTATATGGTCTGAGCCTATCATAGAGAATGTTATTTCTCATGTGCAATCACCAAGTGTAGAAGTTATGATTGTAAAAGAAAAAGAAAAAGAAATGAAACAAACTACTGATGTTTGTGTTCAAATAGAAATTGATGATAACTCAGATGTAATTGATGGGTTGATGGCTCAGATTGCAGATCAAAATGAAGAAAGTAAGAGATTGAAAGAAGAAAATGTTTGTTAAAAGCAAATGATGAAAAGAAAAACATCATCATGAATGAACTTGAAGAAAAGATGAAAAGAATGTTTGAAGAGATAGAAAAGTTAAAAGAAAGTTGAAGGAAGAGAAAGAAAGAAAGAAATGAAGAAGTAATAGTTGGTGAGAAAGAAACTGTACAAGAACATCAAGAGATTATAGTTAGAAAGTTCACTGAATCTGAGAAAGGTAAAAGAAAGATAGATGAAGTTGAACCATCATCAGTTTCTTCCAAAGTTCAAAGATTGATTGCTGATATAGCTGAGAATATAGAAGAAACTAAGATGCAACAGAGAATAGAAGCCCTTGATGTTATAGATTCTGATTTACTAGATGAATGGTATGACGAGGTGCTAGAAGATGAAGATGTATGTGATTTTGTTGACTCACCTGTTGTTCAAGATGATATTCCTATTGACTTTGAAGACAAATATAATTATCTGGTCAGACAGAAGTACAACAGAGTATTCTTAGATGGCCTGACTATGTCTTAGATCAATGAAGAATATGAAAAGTGCATAATAGCAAAACCATCAGCACCTATTGATCAAAATGAGATAAGTCTAGAACATGGAGAATAGGCACCTATGAGTGAAAGTATCAATATAGATGATATTCCTGAGAAGGAATTGCACCATCCTAATCCTGATGATATGAGTATTCCTGCATTGAGGATGTGGTTGCAATCAAGGAATTATCCTTGGAAAAGATTAAAAATATTACAAGGAGAATCATAGAGGAAATTGGTGAGAAGCTTTCAACAAACTGAGAAGATGTATAACAAAATGATTGTACTAGACATGGATAATCCTCAGTATCTGGAGATTACAAAGAGAACTAAGATTCTGAAGCCTCAAGCCTCAAGAGATAAAATCCATGGAACTAGTAAGAAGAACACATGAAAGAAGGAAAGAATTGATGAAAATGCTTCCAAACACTGAGCAGCAAGCTTATAAAGTTGATTTGAATCAAAAGCAACTATGGAACAAGGCAAGATCTGCTGGAGATTTAGTAAGAAATGTGTTACAAACAGGAAAATCTATATCTGAGCTGTTGAATGCTATGATTGTGCCTGATAAAACAAAAGATGCAAAGATAGTAGCATGGAAGTATGATGAGGTGTTTGATGCTTTCTTGATAAAAAGAGTAAATGCTATATGTGATGTGTATCATTATTACTCAAGCATAGTTACTCTTCTAGTGCAAGATTTGAAAGAATTGCATAAGTTACCTCTCATTAACCCATCCAAAGCTGCTAGAGGATAAAATTTTGTGAAGTTACTTGATAGAGGAAATTCCAGGATGCCATCTTTTCTGAAAACAAGAAGTGATCAAGAGGACAGGCATATTTTGATACACTGAGAAGAGATGAGAAGAAATGTGAATCTAGATCAGAAATGGCTGATAAATATCTAGAAGCTTTTGAAGATCAATACTTTGAAAAAATAACCAATCCTGGTCTGAAAGTGATTGATGGTACTCAGACATCAAAACCAATCAAAAGATGGTTTTATGATTCTGATACATTTTATTTAAAGCTGGTGAGAGATGAAGATGATTGGGAGAAAGACATGATAAGATTGTTTGGAGTATTTGAGCAAAAGTTACTTCATCCAAGTTACATCTCATTTTTGTCAAATTAGAAATTTGAGCAAGTATCCTCTGTTGAAGCTGAAAATGACAGAAAGTACTTTATGACAATAATCAAAGTGATGAATGCAGCTATAGAGAGAAATTCTTTGAGGAAAACTATGGCGTATGCTAATATTGTGAAGAAAGACATCAAAGACATAAAGTTCATAAGGATTTTAAGAAAGGGAGTGTAAGAAATATACACTAAAGAAATCCAAAACCAATAGAGATGTATGCAAATATGGATATTACAGGTTTAACAAAAGAAATATTGTTTGGTGATGGAAGCAATGAAAATAAAGACAAACGACTCTAAGCCTGAGCAAGAGATTTTAGCTGAGAAGTTCAAGTCTTCTATCAAGAAAGCTCTTCGAGAACTAGAGCTATACAAAGAGAAGCCGATGTTCAAGATTAAAGAAGAACCAGCAGATTTCTTTTGCTAAAGACAATGCAAATCTTAGGGGGAGTATTGTTGGAACCCTAGAAAGATTAGCATTTTAGTCTTTAGATTACTTTTGTCATCGTATAGGGACTTATTATGTAAATATATGTTCCTTTTTGTTTCTTGTTATTAGTATAAATAGGATTGCTTGTTTTGTGCAGGTTAGATTGGGGATATTCATATTCTCTCAATTGCACTTTGTAATCCTTCTAATATCAATCGAAACTATATGAATTTTTATGATATTTGTTTGTGTTGATTACATTGTTCATATTATTGTCAATTGCTTGATAATAATCACAGATCAATCCATTTGAACCTATCACATCTTTTATCATAAGATGTATTGAGAGGAAGACTTCACGAGTTAGTAAAATTTTATATTCTTATATAACTCTTATATAGATTATATTAATCAAATTATTGACTGTAATATATTATTCTAATATCATTGTAAAGAGAAAGAGATGAAGGCAGATAGTACATATAACAAATCAAGAAAAAATGTTATTACCGAGGTAGTTGGGAAGGGACGTCAACACGGGGGGCGAACACAGTTAGTTTCTGATGTGATTAGTGTTACGAGCTTATTTTCTAGAAAGAAAAAGAAGACTATGGAAGCAAAAGGAGTAAGAGAGGAGATAGATGCCATGCATAAAGACAAGAATCAACTTGCTACAGCTCGGGCGAGCTCGTCTATTTGTCTACCTGAAATTGAGGTAATATATTTTAAGATTTGTTCATTATCTCCAATATGTTTACTAATTTTTTTTACGTATTTACAGTCAATAAGTAGTTGTGAAATTATATGGGCATTCGACGATAGCTATCCCGATTTGATTTTAGGACATGGACGAGTTTATCCTACTTCTACTAGGATTTTACATGGATGCCGAATGCATGAAGATTACATGAAAGTTCATGTAGATTTTGTAAATGAAACTTGTAATAGTTTCCCTTTCACGCGCTACATAAAGAACGAGGAAGTAAATGATATGGGAACACACAAAGACAGTTTATTTAGTGGCCTAGAAAAGCGACAAAGCTATAATTTATACAAAGGATAACCATATATCTTTATTTAATGTAATGTTAGTATTTTTTTATAATGCATAGCTTTTAAACAATGGTTCTTCACGATAATTAATTGCCCAACATCAACACCTGCCATAACATTCTGAGGATTATAGGCCCGTACAGGTAATGGTTTTTTAATTTATAATTAGTTAACATAAATATGATTTTTTACAACGTAGTTTGATGAAGGAAACATGACATTTCATGAAGAAGAAAACATCGATGCGAGCTTTTTAGATCTGGTAATCAATTTATTCTGTAATACACACATAAAAGCACTACATTTTTACTTACAATAAATGTTGTAAAAAAAGGTTTCATGGTGTTATTTGTTAATGTAGTTGAATGACGAGTCCTTGTACAACCTACTAATACCAAAGATGTATCCTGATGCTAAGTTACTAAGGTTCTTGATTCTAAACAACTGAGGATCTTGACGCAATAACTAAACTTTGACAATGGAAAAGTCAAGGCCTAACAAAATGCATAAGTTCGTAGAAATTTTTGCGCATGTATCTACCCGAACCATCTTAGTAATTGTTATTCCACAAGCGGAATGTTTAGAGAAAATTAAACTATGAATGTTGAAATAGAGTCATGATGAAATTGTGTGTTGAATGATTGGGCAGAGATTGGAGTTCTTGAGTTGGTATACATGTAAGTTTGCTTATTTTTTTGTTTAATATTCTATGTTAATATTTCTTTTTTACTTTATTGGGTGTTATTAACTTTAACTTACTTTTTTTTTCTATTTTAGGGTATTTATATACACTTGGAAACTTAAAGGTTTTGATAAAACTACATATTTTAATCCTCAAATGATTGAACTTAAGTGTGTGCAATACGGATAGCAATTTGTCATCGATCATATCAAAGATGTCATGAAGCATCATAGGACAAGGAAATATTTTATGGCACCGTATTTGGCAGGGTATTATGTTTATTCATGTTTCTTACAATGTTTTTATTTATGTTTTTTAAAGATACTAAATTTCAAGTTTTTTTTATCCAGGGGGTCATTGGTTGTTAATTATAATTTTCCGCAATCCCACCAATCATAAATTCTATGGTTACATTATCGATTCAATAAAAAGGGAAAAAATGTTGAGTCTTACGTCAACATTAAATTATATGAGAAAGGCTACGTGAAAAGAATTTTATGGCAAATGGTTAATGTAAGTTTACTTTTTCTCTTTTTTATTGTATTTGTTTAATCATGTATTCCAAATAAATACATGTTAATCAATGTATTTAGTGCTACCAACATTCTCAAGGCTTGGTATGTGGATATTATGTAATGAAGGCCATGTATGTTTTTGTGATTCGATGCAAAGAAGATCATGTAAGTAGATTTTAAAATCTATACTTTTTATATTATGCTAAATGGAATAAATATATTGAGTTACAGTCTAAATTTATCTATCTATCTATTTCAGATGATGTATGCCACTAGGCCTTTTAGTCCCTATGTAATTGATCATTTTGTTGACATATAGTAGAGAACTTTTGATCACTTGGAGTTTTGAGATCATCGCAAAATGAATGTAAGTGTTAATCTATTATTTTTCATTTAAACTGGGTGTTTTTGGATTCGATGCAACATTTTAAAGTTAGGTTTTATATATATGCATGTAGTCTATAGCATAGGTTATTTTTGTTGTCTACGTTCTATTTCTATTTTAATTTATATCTTCTTCATGTCTTTTATAGGTATAATATAAAGTTTGTCAAGAGGTAGTTGATTTATATTTATGGATATACAACTCATTCAGTTTCATTTTCTTATTTTACATTACTCTCCATACTTAGTATATAAAAATTGGGTTTATGTGATTGTTTTTAGTATTCATACATTTCTTTATTTATATAGTTATAAGAGGTTTGAAAACTAATAATTAAACTCATTACAGGCTTGGACAAGATTTGTTTCAAGAGCTTGACTGACTAGAAGTATCAACACTTTTGACAAATGATAGTCGAGTTGGAATGACCAAGGCTGCAAATATGATGTTTGAAAGCAGGTGGCTTAATGTTTTGATGCGTCTAAGTATTTTAGATTTGATGAAAGGTTGGATAACATTGTTAGATGTTTCAACTAGTTTTGATAGCTTAACTAAAAGTCAATATTTTTATTCAGTTAGTTTAGAGATTTCTCTTGTTACTTAGTTTAGAAGGTTAAAGACATAATGTAATCTAAATATTTGGTGGTGTTGAAATATTCAACAGTTTGTGTTTCTGTATATAATCTTTGGTTAATTTGCTGCTTTTAAAATTTACTTTTATAATTATACGTGCTTGTGTACTCTATAATAAAAACAGCTATATTGACTTGATAAAAAAATTGTTGGATCAAGTAAGACTTGAGCAACCAAAACACACACTTGGACAAATTTTGGTTCATCTAATGAAGAACTTCCGAAGGCAAAAGCAGAGCTTCCGAAGGTTAAGTCTGCAGGAGCTTCCGAAGAGAAACTCCAACTTCCGAAGACAAAGTCTTTCTTCCGAAGTTCAACACTTAGAAGAATTTATGACAATAACTTCTGAAGTATGAAGACCTCATGAATGTCTCAAGCCTCGGAAAGAAGTAGCCTCTTCTGAAATATAAGTGGCTTCGGAAGAACTAGTTCTTCCAAAGCCAATTAACCTTCGGAAGAACCTACTGTGAACCAGTGGACATAAGTATGGTCCTTCTGACACTCCGCTACAAGTCTCTGAGATACTGCATGGTGCTTTTCCACGCCCATGTAGTTTAACCATACTTTATTCACTGTTCATTCCTTATCAGTTGGTACACTTATCAACTTTAGTTTGGATGACAAAAGGTAAGTCATTGACATGTCATGACTACCATATCTTAGATAATATTTTATCTAAGATACCTTGTCTTTAGCAATGTAGTATTTGTTTTAGTCATAGATTTCCAGTAGGTATCAACGTATATCCGACTGTAGGATCTAGTATATATTGTTTCTCATTGTAACTCTTGTACATGCTTGTAAGAGTCGTATAATACTTGAGTTGAGAAGTAATATATACAAGTACCTTGAAAATTATCTTCTTGTGTTCTTAGTTACTTAGTATATTATTATCAACTCTTAGAAGGGATTCTGCATCATCTAAACCGAGTTGATCCAGTGAGTTTGAGAGAAAAGAAAGCATTAAGTGACAAAAACCGATCCTGCAATTGGTATCAGAGCTTCTTAGGCTCTTGATTGTGAGATCTTACATCCAAATCAATCTTTCACTCATTCTTTCACCAACCACACTCAAATATGCCATCACCAAAAACTGAAGTGAATGGATGATGACTAAAGCACCTATCATCACCCCTAAAAACTTCAAATCATGGAGCAGATGCATTGAAGGCTTCATCAGATATCATATGGCAGAATGTGGCATCTATCATCATGTCCTTACAAACCAAATGTACGCACCAGGTGGAAAATGGGCGCCATGATAGAGAAAGTTTAGAAACTACTCTTATGAAGCCGGAAGAAGCGCCATTGATAGCACGACTATGACTGTTCTTATGACTGTGTGTCACACCCCCGCTAAAAGCGGAAACACGGGGATGTAACGAGACCGGGATCGTCATAACACATGGTAAGCGATAGAGAGCAATATAAATAAATGATGACATGCGTGTCATGACGACACCCGACAACAAGGGGACTTGTGTCGTGTTTAGTCAATGTTCACGACAACATAGCCATAAGCAACATGATAATGATAACACATATTCACATAAGATGAAAATGTAAATGTTAATTCCCACAACCCGGGAACAAGTTCAAAAGTTGATAATTGTTTACATGCGTTAACATTGTTCAAAAAGATTGTTTATCAAACATGAGCTAAGTCCCAAAATGCATCCTAGGGTCTCCACTAAGGCAGCACACCTAGATTCCTGGACTTGCATGATCACCTGAAAAGATATGCTTAAAACGGTCAACAAAATTGTTGGTGAGCTCGCAGGTTTATGTAATAAAAATGTAAGTGATGCTGTAATAAATAGCGCGTCGGAATACCGTGAATACAGTTATTACACAAGTAAATATCACATGACATGAGCTTTGCAACCAAACCTAGCGACGTACACAAAGAAATTGTCGGCATATATTCACCCAAGGGCCCGTTCCTGGCCACTGATGGTACCAACTAGTATACCATCGAACGAGGGTGGGGGTGTCAACCCAGTAGTACTACCAATACCTAACCGTCGGTTCCCACACTGGAATTAAATAGTTGCAAAGATAGAACCACACAGCAGACCCAAGCATGTATCAAATAGTACTTGCAACACAGTATCACGTTGATTCCTTGTATGTAAAATGTATGTAAGTTGTACAGCATAAAAATTGTGTAAGCATACTTTTCCCCCAATTGTAAATGATTGAAATATTGTATAAGCGTAAAAAGGGGCCACGAAACCTCACTTGTTAGGTGGTAAGTATGTATGAGCGATGTATCCCAAATGTTGAATGCAAATAAACAGTCAAACACCTATTGACAGTTATTGTATAGCATTAATGATATGATATATGTATAAGCGCGCAATAATGATGGGTCGGTTCGGGTCGTATCGGATGGGTCGCTCAACACACACAGACTGACACACGTACTAGACCTTATGTAGATCCAAGTACAAGACATTGTTGCCACTAATGAAAAAAATCGTTGTTTTTGAAGAAGTATTGAATAAGTGTCAATAGTTATAAGTCATTTGGTCGTTGTAAAGCGTTAGTTTAATTTGCTCAAAATAGTTTCTGTGCCCTTTCTCGCGTTGACTTTAATCTTTGTGGCCAAACAATGGCATTATTGTGTTAGTGTTACCTCACACACACCACACGACATACTCACGCCACGCACAAGGGTCAAACACAACAATTTCAGTCGCATACAAAAGCCAGACGCACGACTCAACCTCCATTCGTGCGAATCAACCCTCAATCGTGCGAATCAGCTTCATTCGTACGATTGAGCCTTCATTCGTATGATTGGCCTTCAGTCGTACCACACAACACCCAATCGCACGACTCAACTTCCATGCGCACGAATCAACCTTCAATCGTGCGAATTAGCTACTTTCGTACGACTGAACCTTCATTCGTGCGATTGGACTCCAGTCGTGCGAATCACATTCATTCGCACACATTCAGTCGGTCACCTGACTCAATCGCACACAAACACTCAATCGCATGACTCATTCGCATACACTCAATCGCACGCATGACTCAATCGCACACAGACACTCAGTCGCACAACTCAGTCGCACGACATGCCTAGTCGCACAACTCAGTCGCGCGATTGACTCAGACGCATGATCCAGTCGCACGACCCACTCAGTCGCACGGCTCAATCGCATGGATGACCCAGTCGCCTGATCTGCAGAATCGCGACTGTGGTCGGGAGGAGCAGCCCCCGAGCTGCTCTAAACACGGGTTTTACACCACAAGGACCTCCAGAAACACTCAACAAACATACACAAGCATAAAACACAAGCAAAGAGACCTCACACGCACCCATACGACCTTGTGTGTTCGGGTTGAACCCGAACACCCGAAACCCTAGTTTGGACAGCCGTGAAAAGGCTCAAAAATGGACAACCAAAGACAACTACCTGCTAAGGAGGGGTAGTCTAAGCTGTAGACGGTGTCAAGACGAAGAAAACGAGACCTCTCGGGTCGGATTTGGTGCTAAGATGGAGATTTGTGTGTGAAGAGGAGATGAAGATGAAGAAGATGGTGAAATGGGAATTAGGGCTGGAAAAGGGGTATTTATACCCAGCCCAAGTTTGCAAAATTACAAGTTTAGTCCCTGCACTTAACCCCCGAGTTTTCCCAATTTTGTTCGGTTGAAAAACGACTTTGTTAGGTGTTTTATATTAATTGTAAAAGTATATTTAATGTTATTATGACTTAAGAAATGGTTATATTAAAACATTTATTATATTTATAAAATGATATATTTAACGTTTTCAAAATAAAAGTTTTAAAGGTCTTTTAAGGTTTCACACGGTTTTAAACGAATGCACACACAAAGATAACATTGCACACATGATATCCACATAAGAGTCAAATAAGGATGAGGAATGACCAATATAGAATAGATGACGGACAAACACGTCAATTGACGGACCTTAAGTGACGGATGTCACAGTATCCCCAGTTGAGAGAATTTCGTCCCGAAATTCAGCTGGAGTTAGGTCCAAGAGTGTCATCCTCGAAAAGATGTGGATATTTGAGTTTCATCTGCTGATCTTCACGTTCCCATGTAAACTCTGGCCCTCGTTTTGAATTCCACCTTACGCGAACAATAGGTATCCTACTGCGCTTCAGTTGCTTGACCTTTCGATCCATGATCTCAATGGGTCTTCACAAAATGAAGCTTGTCATCAATCTTGATTTCCTCGATTGGCACGTGAAGGGATTCATCGGCCAAACATTTCTTGAGGTTTGACACGTGAAAAGTATCATGTACACCGCTAAGCTCTTGTGGCAACCTTAATCGGTAAGCCACTGGAACGATCCTTTCAGTGATCTCAAATGGTCCAACGTATCTTGGGGCTAACTTCCCTTCTTTCCGAATCGAACGACTCCTTTCCAAGGGGAAACTTTGAGTAACACACGATCCCCAACATTGAATTCAGAGGCTTCCGACGATTGTCGGCATAGCTCTTTGGCGATCTCGCGCGGCTTTGAGTCGATCTTTGATTTGGAAAATCTTGTCTTTTGTTGTCTCTTGGATGATTTCTGGGCCTGTCAGTTGACTTTCACCAATTTCGGCCCAACAAATGGGAGATCTGCATTTCCTTCCATACAATGCTTCAAATGGAGCGCATCCAATGCTTGTATGGTAGTTGTTGTTGTAGGAGAACTCAATCAATGGCAGATGAGCATCCAAGCTACCTCCAAAATCGATTACACACGCTCTCAACATGTCTTCTAGCGTCTGTATAGTGCGTTCACTTTGGCCATCTGTTTGAGGGTGATAGGCTGTACTCATGTCTAACGAGTACCCATCGCTTTCTGTAATGTCGCAAAAAGCGTGAAGTGAATCTGCTATCTCCGGTCAGATATGATTGACACCGGCACCCCATGCCGTGTCACGACCTCTTTGATGTACAATCTCGCCAACTTATCCATCTTGTAATCTTCTCGGATTGGCAAGAAGAAATGTGCGACTTCGTCATTCGATCAATAATGACCCATATCGAGTCGTGACCGCTGTTTGTTCTAGGGAGTTTGGTGATGAAATCCATAGCTATGTTCTCCCATTTCCACTCGGGAATCTCAGGTTGTTGTAATAATCCCGATGGCTTTTGATGTTCAGCTTTGACTTTTGAACACGTCAAACATCGACTGACGTATAGGGCAATGTCTTTCTTCATGCCTGGCCACCAGTACAGATCTTTAAGATCATGATACATCTTGTCTGCACCAGGATGAATAGAATATCGCGTCTTGTGGGCTTCATCCATGATAAGGTTCGAACACCTCCCCATTTGGGTACCCATATGCGATCCATGAAGTACTGAATACCGTCATCCTTGCGAATCATTTGTTGTCTAACCCCCGGAATTCTTCTCCCGCAAGGTTTTCTTCTTTCAATGCCTCACTCTGTGCAATTTGAATCTGAGCTTTCAAGTTGTTTGAATGGTCAATCCCAACGCTCGTGCACGTAGTGGTTTCACACGTTCTTTACGGCTTAAGGCATCAGCCACCACGTTAGCTTTCCCCGGATGATACCGGATTTCGCAATCGTAGTCGCTAAGAAGCTCTACCCAACGTCGTTGGCGCATGTTGAGTTCCTTCTGATCCAGAATATGTTGAAGGCTCTTATGATCGGTGAAGATGATGCATTTGGTGCCATACAAAGTAATGCCTCCAAATCTTGAGTGCAAATACTACAGCGCCCAACTCAAGATCATGAGTGGTGTAGTTCTTTTCGTGCACTGTAAGTTGTCGCGAAGCGTAGGCAATCACCTTATCCTTCTGCATTAATACACATCCCAATCCTTGATGTGACGCATCGCAGTAAAACCACAAAATCATCTGTTCCGTCTGGGAGAGACAGTATAGGCGCGTTGCACAACTTCTCTTTCAACGTTTGGAACGCTTGCTCTTGTGCATAACCCCAGTCAAACTTCTTGTCTTTCTGAGTAAGCAGGGTTAACGGTTGCGCGATCTTTGAGAAATTCGCGATGAAGCGACGATAATAACCGCCAATCCTAAGAATTGCCGTATCTCTGATGGTGTCTGGGGCGTATCCCACTTCTTCACCGCTTCGATCTTGCCGGGATCTACGTGAATCCCGTCCTCATTAACCACATGACCCAAAACTTCACTTCTCGCAACCAAAACTCGCACTTTGAGAATTTGGCGAAAATTTCTCTTCGCGTAGCAGCTCCAGAATAGCCCGAAGATGTTTTACATGATCCTCTTTTGATCGGGAATAGATAAGTATATCGTCTATGAACACGATCACGAACTTATCCAGGTAAGGTTTGCACACCCGATTCATTAGATCCATGAACACAGCTGGTGCGTTAGTCAACCCGAACGACATGACCAAGAACTCATATGCCCATAACGAGTCCTGAACGCAGTCTTCGGTATGTCGTCCTCGAAAACCCTTAGCTGATGATAACCAGAACGAAGATCGATCTTTGAAAAATACGAAGCTCCTTGCAGCTGATCAAATAAATCGTCGATCCTGGGGAGAGGATATCGGTTCTTCACCGTCAACTTGTTCAGTTCACGGTAATCGATGCACATACGGAACGATCCGTCCTTCTTCTTGACAAATAGTACCGGTGCTCCCCACGGTGAATGACTCGGTCGAATAAAACCTTCTCCAGTAGTTCCTGTAACTGACTAGACAACTCTTGCATCTCGGATGGCGCTAGTCGATAAGGCGTTTTCGCTACCGGGTAGCTCCAGGAACCAACTCAATACGGAATTCCACCTGTCGTGGAGGAGGTAAACCAGACAAGTCATCTGGAAATACTTCTGGGTAATCCCGTACCACTGGAATATCCACCAGTTTCCTTTCCTCGTCTTTCTTTTCAACCACATGAGCCAGAAAAGCGTAGCACTGCTTTCGTAGACTCTGGCGTGCTTTCATGCAGGAAATAAGCTTTAAGCTCTTACCCGGTCGTTCTCCCTGAACCTTGAGTACTTCCCCGTTTGGCATAGGGATACGTACTACTTTGTCTCGACAGACAATCTCTGCTCCATTCTGCGACAACCAATCCATACCCACAATCACATCGAAGCTTCCTAACTCGAAGGGTATCAAATCTATGTCAAAGGTATGATCCTCCAGCGTCAACGAACATTCCTAATAATCTCATCGGCCTGAGCAACCTACCATTGGCCATTTCTACAGAGTAGCTAGTTTCTAGCCTACTAGGACTCAAATCAAGTAATTGCACAAACTCGGAAGAATATAAAACTATTGTCTGCTCCAGTATCAAATAATATAGATGCGAAGTGATGATTGAGTAAGTGCGTACCCGTGACAACATTCGGGTCCTGACGAGCATCATTGGCTCCAATGACGAATGCACGTCCCCGAGCTGCATTTCCCTGAGTAGCCGGGCCTTGATTCCCAGCGATAGCCAACACCTGCTGCTGGTTGTCCCCTGTTGACCCGGTGCCCGATTCAGCCTGGGGCACATATTCCTGTAGTGATCGGGGCTCCCACACTCAAAGCAAGCCCTTGCATTCCCGGCGGGGTTAACCGCGTTGACGGGTGCTACAAGATGGTGCAGTTCTGCAATCTCTTGCCAAATGACCCGGGCGCTTACAGTTAGCGCACACCCGGCACTGTGTCCCTGGGGGATGATGATAATTGCACCTGTCACATTTGGGGTGCGGCCCCACATACTCTCTTCTGGCCTGAGACACGGCCACAAAATTCCTGGTCGGCTTAGACCTCTTCTCAAACCTTCCGGCACTCGACCGGCTCGATTCCCCAACATCTTCCTCTTCTCGGCCCCTCGGCCCAAAACCCCTGTTCTAACCATCTCATCAGTCAAGCGCCAGCTTTCAGAATTGCGCTCTGAATAGTAGGAGGAGCGGCTGCTGTGACCATAGCTCTAATTTGAGGCGCGAGTCCCCAAATGTACCTTTCAATCCTCTTTGATTCCGGCGTGACCAGATGCGGAACCAATCTTGCCAGCTCATGAAAACGATCAGTATAAGCTGCATGCCCTGCCCCCACCATAGCATGATTCCAGAACTCATGCTCCAGCTTCTGCATCTCGTTGAGAGGGCAGTATTCCTCGGTGATCAAGGCTTTGAATTCATCCCACGACATCTGCATCGCAGACTCTCTTCCTCGTGCTTGAATCTGGGTGTTCCACCAGGTTAGGGCTTTACCCTGTAGAGAACAAGTAGCATACTTGATCCTCTGGCTGTCGAGGCACTCACTGATGTCGATTACTGCCTCCATCTTTTCCAACCACCTGGTTAGGGCTATCGCCCCACCTTTCCCGTCGAATTCCCTTGGCTTACAAGCCACGAAACTCCTTGTACGAGCATCCCCGACGAGCATTAACCACTCCAGTTTCGATACCGGCAGTACCACCATTTCCGGTTTCCTGGTTGCTCTCGTTTCCAGTCGGGTTCCCGTTTCCCGTTTCAGTTTCTATCCCACCTTGGGCTCCATCATCGTTGCCACCATCCCGTGAGGGTGGTGTTGTTGGAGTGCGTCGCTCACTTGGGCCACGATAGTAGGAATAGCGCGGCCAATTGCTGAGCGATCAGGGCTGCCATGTCGGCGTTCCCTGTTCCTTGACTGTTACTGGCAGGAGCATCGTTTGCTCTTGGTGCTCTGCCTCTGCCTCGGCCTCTGCCCCTTGGGGCTTCACTCCCGCCACTACTGCTACGGGTGACTCTTCGAGGCGGCATGTTCTAATCATAAAAGAGGTAACATATAAACTTTAGTCACCATATGATACAAATGTATTCCACTTATCAAATTCCAATGTTCATGTTCCGGTCAGCCAGACCACCATGCAGCCCATTTCAAGCATATTCTCGGTATACCGGTGATGTTTATATATAGGGTTCCCCGCAGCGTTCCCACCACACCCACGATGTACCGAGAATGATGCCTGATCCGGTTACATGACATCCGACTTTCCTTTACATCATATCCATAATAATCCATCATAACAGTTGTAAGTCCATGTATACAATCACGTTTAGTCTAGCGGAGGTTGTCTATTTCCTCATCCTTCGAGGTTTCAGACATATTCCTCCTCAGAGTTAATCTCAATGTCCAAGGTCAAGCGCAATAGTATGATCTGTGATGATCTCTTCGGGTTTAATACCCGGATCTGATAAACTAACTCGGCGCGCAGAGGGAACGGAAGATCCAATAGAAGCATCCCCATAAAAGAGTGAGCACAAGGGCTCTCTCATAGGGTAGAAAGATCACAAACAAATAGATGAACAAATCAAGCAGCGAGGAACACATACACGAGATATAATATGCATACAGAGTCCTAGCATGCAAATCTACATGAAGGTTCCTAGGTTATAGTCTAGGTCAAGCGTATTGCCTAATTCTCTATAACCAATGGCTCTGATACCAATCTGTCACACCCCGCTAAAAACGGAAACACGGGGATGTAACGAGACCGGGATCGTCATAACACATGGTAAGCGATAGAGAGCAATATAAATAAATGATGACATGCGTGTCATGACGACACCCGACAACAAGGGGACTTGTGTCGTGTTTAGTCAATGTTCAACACATAGCCATAAGCAACATGATAATGATAACACATATTCACATAAGTGAAAATGTAAATGTTAATTCCCACAACCCGGGAACAAGTTCAAAAGTTGATAATTGTTTACATGCGTTAACATTGTTCAAAGAGAATGTTTATCAAACATGAGCTAAGTCAAAAATGCATCCTAGGGTCTCCACTAAGGCAGCACACCTAGATTCCTGGACTTGCATGATCACCTGAAAAGATATGCTTAAAACGGTCAACAAAATTGTTGGTGAGCTCGCAGGTTTATGTAATAAAAATGTAAGTGATGCTGTAATAAATAGCGCGTCGGAATACCGTGAATACAGTTATTACACAAGTAAATATCACATGACATGAGCTTTGCAACCAAACCTAGCGACGTACACAAAGAAATTGTCGGCATATATTCACCCAAGGGCCCGTTCCTGGCCACTGATGGTACCAACTAGTATACCATCGAACGAGGGTGGGGGTGTCAACCCAGTAGTACTACCAATACCTAACCGTCGGTTCCCACACTGGAATTAAATAGTTGCAAAGATAGAACCACACAGCAGACCCAAGCATGTATCAAATAGTACTTGCAACACAGTATCACGTTGATTCCTTGTATGTAAAATGTATGTAAGTTGTACAGCATAAAAATTGTGTAAGCATACTTTTCCCCCAACTTGTAAATGACTGAAATATTGTATAAGCGTAAAAAGGGGCCACGAAACTCACTTGTTAGGTGGTAAGTATGTATGATCGATGTATCCCAAATGTTGAATGCAAATAAACAGTCAAACACCTATTGACAGTTATTGTATAGCATTAATGATATGATATATGTATAAGCGCACAATAATGATGGGTCGGTTCGGGTCGTATCGGATGGGTCGCGCTCAACACACACAGACTGACACACGTACTAGACCTTATGTAGATCCCAGTACAAGACATTGTTGCCACTAATAAAAACATCGTTGTTTATTGAAGAAGTATTGAATAAGTGTCAATAGTTATAAGTCAATTTGGTCGTTGTAAAGCGTTAGTTAAATTGCTCAAAATAGTTTCTGTGCCCTTTCTCGCGTTGACTCTAATATTGTGGCCAAACAATGGCATTATTGTGTTAGTGTTACCTCGACACCACACGACATACTCACGCCACGCACAAGGGGTCAAACACAACAAATTCAGTCGATAAAAAGGTCAGACGCACGACTCAACCTCCATTCGTGCGAATCAACCCTCAATCGTGCGAATCAGCTTCATTCGTACGATTGAGCCTTCATTCGTATGATTGGCCTTCAGTCG
This sequence comes from Flaveria ramosissima, assembly GCA_025215565.1. NCBI lineage: Eukaryota > Viridiplantae > Streptophyta > Magnoliopsida > Asterales > Asteraceae > Flaveria > Flaveria ramosissima. The sequence continues at coordinate 52,546,495 of CM046045.1, read as the reverse complement.
TACCACACAACACCCAATCGCACGACTCAACTTCCATGCGCACGAATCAACCTTCAATCGTGCGAATTAGCTACTTTCGTACGACTGAACCTTCATTCGTGCGATTGGACTCCAGTCGTGCGAACCACATTCATTCGCACACATTCAATCGGTCACCTGACTCAATCGCACACAAACACTCAATCGCATGACTCATTCGCATACACTCAATCGCACATGACTCAATCGCACACAGACACTCAGTCGCACAACTCAGTCGCACGACATGCCTAGTCGCACAACTCAGTCGCGCGATTGACTCAGACGCATGATCCAGTCGCACGATCCACTCAGTCGCACGGCTCAATCGCATGGATGACCCAGTCGCCTGATCTGCAGAATCGCGACTGTGGTCGGGAAGAGCAGCCCCGAGCTGCTCTAAACACGGGTTTTACACCACAAGGACCTCCAGAAACTCTCAACAAACATACACAAGCATAAAACACAAGCAAAGAGACCTCACACGCACCCATACGACCTTGTGTGTTCGGGTTGAACCCGAACACCCGAAACCCTAGTTTGGACAGCCGTGAAAAGGCTCAAAAACGAACAACCAAAGACAACTACCTGCTAAGGAGGGGTAGTCTAAGCTGTAGACGGTGTCAAGACGAAGAAAACGAGACCTCTCGGGTCGGATTTGGTGCAAAGATGGAGATTTGGTGTGTGAAGAGGAGATGAAGATGAAGAAGATGGTGAAATGAGAATTAGGGCTGGAAAAGGGGTATTTATACCCAGCCCAAGTTTGCAAAATTACAAGTTTAGTCCCTGCACTTAACCCCCGAGTTTTCCCAAATTTTGTTCGGTTGAAAAACGACTTTGTTAGGTGTTTCATATTAATTGTAAAAGTATATTTAATGTTATTATGACTTAAGAAATGGTTATATTAAAACATTTGTTATATTTATAAAATGATATATTTAACGTTTTCAAAAATGAAAGTTTTAAAGGTCTTTTTAAGGTCTTCACACGGTTTTAAACGAATGCACACACAACGATAACATTGCACACAAGATATCCACATAAAGAGTCAAATAAGGATGAGGAATGACCAAATATAGAATAGATGACGGACAAACACGTCAATTGACGGACCTTAAAGTGACGGATGTCACAACTGTTATACCCAACTTCATCATGGTGGGGTTTGAGCATTGCAAGTCAGCCAAAGAACTGTTTGATGCCTTGTCCCAGATATACTCAAGCTCTAATGACTCCAAGTAAGATTCACTGAAGCAACAGTTTGAGAACTTCACTTATATTGCTAAAGAGACCCTCAGCCAGTAACACTTCAGATATATGGATCGTATTTCCTCCCTTCGGTCTGTGGGAATTGCCCTTGAGTTGAGAGATCTCTCAAGAAAATTCATGAGTAAACTCTCAAATGAGTGGAAGTTCTACTGTGTCTCTATCAAGAAGGCAGAAAACCTGAACTCCCTCACCATGACTAAACTATATGGCATCCTTGATGGATACCGTCTAGAGATGGAAAACAAGAGAGGCGGCTTGATGAGCAGACCCTCAAGCCTTCTTGCTAGCAACGCTTTAATGGTTGATGAAGGCGCAGGACCCCAACCTCAGCAGTACCTGACATAAACGCGACAGCCATCCTGTTCTTCTGGGCCATATATCACATTCCCTAAGACTCCAAGGTCTCAACAGGCTCAGCAAAGTTCCTTCCAGGACAGCTGTGCCTTTGTCTTAGGAAATGGGCATTCTAGTGACTTTCAGTATTGCTTTGATGATCTAGAATGTTTCAGGAAAGATGATGTCAAGTATGTGGACATTGTCCAACAGATGGCTCTGTTAACTTATAGAGCAAAGAAGTTCTTCAAGAGAACTGGAAGGCAATTTCCCCAAAACCCAACTAACAGCAAGTTTGGGTTTGACAAAACAAAGGCCAAATGTTACAACTATAACCAACTTGGTCACTTTGCCAGGGAATACAAGGCTCCCAAATCAAATTCGGGAACCTCACAGGCCTCCACACATCCTCTACACCTAAAGCTACTAGAAAGCTAACTGAAATAGCTGATGTGGCTCAAGAAGTAGATTGGAGCTTCATTGTACAGGATGTGACTCCTGCTCAAGCTTTGATGGTTGGAACTAAAGACAACAAGGTATATGAACACCTCTGTGCTTCAGCTTGCATTGCTAAAGTTAAACTATATCAAGACTATAATATGGAAATTAAATCTGATATTGAGTCTTTAAATATTTTAAAATCTGATTTTTAAAGGCTTGAATCTGACTATCAAAAGAATATTGAAGAGTTAGAGAAAACCCTGTCCTTGTTAAAACATGAACATACAAACTACAAGACTCAAATCAAAGATTTAATCTCCAAATTGTCTAAAGCTCAAGCCTAGTTTGTCACAGCTGAGGCTCAAGCAAGGAAGTATGCTATTCTAAGCAAAACTTCCAAGCCATTCTTGCATCATCCTCTCACTCAAAACTTTGTTATCAAAATAAAGGTGGGTTGGAAACCAATGAAATTGCTCCACCACACTCTTATGAGTCTAATAGACAACCAAGATGTGGGACTGAAGAGCAAGAGGTTCTATCTGCTGACCCACCTCTCTAAGAGTCAAAGAGTGATGCAACTATGGAGACCATCACAGGGAAGGACCAAGTAAATCTACCCATTTCTACCAGTGATGACCAACCCCTGACCACCTATGCCAGAAGAAACCAAGCTAAGGAAGCCAGAAAAGCTACCAAAAAAGTGGCTGAGTCCAAGCTAAAGATTGACCTAAAACAAAAGGGTGTTTTTATCTCATCTGGATTCCAGGTGGTGGGAAACTCTGTTTCAGGAAAGGAGTGTAGTACCAGCACTCTTATCCTACCAAAGGATTAGAAGTTAAAAGGTAAGACTATTGATGAAAGCAAGAAAGACAAGAAACAACAGTCGCATCCCTCAAAGGTTAACATTGCATGTATAATGTGTGGTCTGCAAAACCCCATGGCTAAAGATTGTTACTACAATCCTACAAGCACACATTATGCAAATAATGTTAAGAAAGAAGGAGTCAAAGAGGGTTTAACATTTGAACCATATCACATGGCCTAAGTGATGAGGAAAGGAAAGCTTGTCTCGGAAGCAAAGTTGCTTTCGGAAGAAACTCATTCTTCCGAAAGGAAAATTGCTTCGGAAGAAAAGGCTAAGAAAATTCAAAAGAACAAGAGAGTTCCTTTGAAACCTTTCAAGAAGAAGCATGCTTCGAAAGAAAAGGTGGTGAAGGCTTCTTCTGAAAAAAAAAGCTCCAGAAGAATGCCATGCTGTACAAGCTCATCTACTATGATCAACCAAGGGATGGAATGGAAGATCAAAGAAGATACTGCAGCCCAAACCTCTTCTTCAAAGAAATCCATTGAACCCCCATGCATAAATTTTGGTTCAGTTACGTCATCATCATTGGAAGAACCCAAGACCAACAAGGCTTGGGTTTCCAATAAAAACTAATCATTCTCATCTTATGTGCAGGGACATCCATATGAGAAGAACAACAATGTATGGATTGTGGATAGAGGATGCTCCAGGCACATGATAGGGAACATATCTCTCCTTCAACAATTTCAACATTTTGATGGAGGTCGTGTTCAGTTTGGAGGTGAAGCCGGAGGATATATTTCTGGCTGAAGGAGTATATCCAATGGTAATTAAAAAGTTGACAAAGTACACTTTGTCAAACAACTTGAACACAACCTGTTAAGTGTTTCTCAGTTTTGTAATCAAAAGCACCAATACTTTTCACAGAACATGAGTGCATTATCCTCAAACCCGGGATGACAATTCCTCAGGAATTGGTGCTTCTTAGATCTCCCAGGAAATAGGATATGTACAAGCTAGATATAATCAATGCTTCCCCATTGGGTGAAGTATCATGCTTTCTTTCCAAATCTGATGGCGATGAGTCAACACTATGGCATAAATGAATGTGTCATGTCACTTTTAAACCATAAATAAATTGGTTAAAAATAGCTTGGTACATGGTTTGCCTAAAAAGAAATTTTTCTTCAAAGATAACTATGTTGCATGTCTGAAAGGAAAGTAACACAAAGCTTCTCATAAATCCAAAGTTGTTAACTCTATCACCACTCCATTACACTTATTGCACATGGATCTTTTTGGTCCCACAAGTATAATAAGCATTGGAAGAAAATCATATTGCCTTGTGATTGTTGATGATTTTACAAGATTTACATGGGTACTCTTTTTAAGAACTAAAGATGAAACTTCTGAAACATTAAAATCTTTTATTCTTAAAATAGAAAATCAAATTGATTACAAGGTTAAAATAATTAGAAGTGATCAAGGGTCAAGTTTATGAATCAAGTTCTTGACTTATTCTGTAACTCAAAAAGGATTGCCAGACAATATAGTGGTCCTAGAACTCCTCAACAAAATGGCGTTGCTGAGAGGAGAAATAGAACACTTATTGAGGCTGCTCGGACTATGTTAGCTGATTCAAAGCTACCTCTAACATTCTGGGAAGAGGCAGTCAGCATTGCATGCTATGTGTAGAACAGGTTTCTTGTAGTTAAGCCACATGAAAATCACCCCTTATGAGTTATGGAACAAGAGGCCACCATTCATTGGTTTTCTAAGGTCCTTTGGCAGCAAGTGTACCATACTTAACACAAAAGACAATTTAGCAAAATTTGCTGAAAAGTCAGATGATGTTATCTTTGTTTGATATTCCTCAAACTCTATTGCTTATAGAGTTTATAACATTAAAAATCAACAATTTGAGGAATCATACAACATTGTTTTTAATGAGCACACTCCTTGTGTTAGGGGGAATGGCCCTGATCATATTTTTGAACAGGTACAATAGCTAGTCCAAGTGTTCAACCTCCAAAGCAAAATATGTCCAATCTGGATCTATTTTTGAAACTGTATGTGATTCCCAGGCTTAGGATTCACAACACTCATCCAGCTGAGAACATCATTGAAGATGTCTCTGAAGGTGTGAGAACAACGGGACAAACTCACAATGGAAATGTCTGCTTGTACTAATGCTTTTTATCTCAGATGGAACCCAAGAAAGTAGAAGATGCCTTTAAAGATAGTAGATGGGTTGAGTCAATGCAAGAGGAATTGCTTCAATTCAAAATACAAAAGGCTTAATTATAAAGAATAAGGCAAGACTGGTAGTTCAAGGATACACTCAAGAGGAAGGAATTCATTACAATGATGTCCTTGCATCATTTGCAAGACTTGAGACAGTGAGGATCTTTCTTGCTTATGCTGCATCCAAGAATTTTACTGTCTACCAACTTGATGTCAAGTGTGCCTTTCTATATGGGTATATAGATAGGGAAGTCTATGTGTGCCAGCCTCCAGGATTTGAAGACCCACAGCACCCCCACTATGTGTGCAAACTGTATAAAGCTCTTTATGGGCTGCACCAGGCACCTAGGCTGTGGTATGAGACATTGTCTCAGTTTCTCCTAAAGTATGGATACACTAAAGGTACCAATTACAAGACTTTATTCATAAGAAAGTATGGGAAGGACACTTTGCTCGTACAATTACTCAAATGACCCAATGTGCAAGGACTTTGAGAGCATCATGAAGAAGAAATTTGAGATGCGTTCCATGGGGAAGATGGACTTTTTCCTTGGCATTCAGGTGAAAAGGAATGGTTATTTATCAATCATTCTAAATATGTCAATGACATTTTAGAAAGATTTGAAATGAAAGATTATAAGCAAGCCAAGACACCTATACTCAGAAATCACAATCTTTGTCCTGACTTTGAGGGGGAGGATACTGATCAACATCAGTATATGGCAATCATTGGTTCTCTGAAGTATCTCAAAGCAAGTAGACCTGATATCATGTTTGCAACATGCATTTGTGCAAGATATCAGGTACTCAAAGGTGTCTCACCTAGTTGCTTTCAAAAGAATCCACAGATACCTCAAAGGAGCACCTAAACTAGGTCTCTGGTGTCCAAGGAACAGCAATTTCAATCTCTATGGCTATTCTGATAGTGAGTATGGTGGCTGAAATATCAACAAGAAATCAGCATCAGGAGGATGTCAATTTCATGGTGGAAGGATCATCTCATGGCAATGCAAGAAGCAATCCTGTGTTTCAACATCTACTTCTGAAGTTGAATACATTGTTACTGCTAGTTGCTGTGCTCAGCTGCTGTGGATTCAGAACCAGATGATAGACTATGGATTCAACTTCATGAGCACTCCTATCCATATTGACAACAACAGTGCTATCTCAATTACAGAAAATCATGTAAAGCACTTTAAGACAAAGCACATTGACATCAAGTACCATTTCATTAGAGATATTTATGAGAAAAATCTGATTAAACTAATCAAAGTTGATTCAAACGAACAGTATGCTAATTTGTTCACCAAAGCATTTGATGAACAAAGATTTAAGTATCGTATTACAGCTATTGGGATGATAAACCTTGATTAGCCCATCTCATTTTAAAACCTTTTTAAAATGTGTCTTGTCTTTGTCAAATATAATCTCAGCCCTGTTACATAAGGTTTTTTCAAAATTCACTAAGTATAAATTCTTCCGAAGAGGAATTAACCCTTGGAAGATGTCATGTATATCTTCCAAAGCAAAATTCCTCCAAGGGAAATCTTCTTTTCGGAAGAGTTTTAGTCTCGGAAGAAGCATTTGATGAAGTATCAAATCTACTTTTGAAGCTTATAAACTTCTCCACTCGGAAAACACTTTTTACTCTCTGAAATAAGAAACTTACCTTCAAAAATAACTTTGGCTTCAGAAGAAGATTACCTTCAAAAATGTTTTATACTCAGAAGAAAGCTTTTACTGTGTAACGAAAATCTTTTGAGCCCCACTCTGTAAAAAGCAAAGATTTTATTAATGATGTCGTAATATTTAAATGGATTTAACCTGATCGCCCCTGTCACATCTTACCCCAAACCATCTTTTCACCTTATCCAACCACCAAAGACCGCTTTTTCACCCATTTAAATAACCCCGGCTTACTTGTTTAGTCTTTTTACCAAATTTATTGCCCAAAGCATCCTTCGTCTCCAATTTACCCAAATTCAAAGTCATTTCTCTGCAACTTCTCTCTCAAAAATGGCACTTAACCCTCAACACAACCAAGTTGCACTCCTTAATTCAACCAAGGATGCTGACTTCTCTAAAATCATCTCCTTTCTCACCCAATCTACCTACTTCATAGCCCTAACTGTCAACCCCACCGTCTATTCATACCACATGGCCAAATTCTAGGCAAATGCTCAGATTGAAACCCTGAACGGAGCTAGGGTTCTGAGGTCGAGCATCTGTGGGCAATGATAGAACATATCTGAACAAGTCATCAGGGAGCATCTAGAGCTCCATGATGAATGCTCTCCTACGGAGTTCCCCAAGGCAGACCTTGATGACACATATACCCAAATGGGATATGGTGGTGATGTCAGCAGGTTCATGGTATACAAGTTCAACTTCTTACCATACCATTGGAAGTTCCTGCTACATATAGTCCTTCACTGCTTGTCGAACAAGTCTGGGGGATGGGATCAAATCCCATACGAACTAGGATGCCTAGTTCATGGGTTGGTAAAAGGCCTCCGTTTCAACTATTCAAGATTTGTGCTGACCAATATGATGGGGAACATTCAAAGGGAAACATTTTATATGTATCCCCTGTTCATTCAGTACATCATCAACTGTGAGTTGGACCAGAGCAACCTTGTCTATGCAGCTGCTCTGCCTGTCCCTCACATGATGCCGGCCATCTTCAAAGTGCATAAGAGGATGTCCACCAACTTCACCGGAAGACACACTGCATTTCTTCCAGGTATGATTAAGCGCATAGCTCCTGGTGTAAGGCCCCGTTCCCGGGACGCCTACAATTGGTCATTCATCACATATAAAACATATAATTTCATTTGCCTCATGAAAATATTGCAGCGGAAACATTAAAAAATGACATCTCATTACATCATAAACACTTTTGCCAAATAATACATCATTATCCGATTACAAAATACATGTTTGCATTATATCACAAAAGAATTATAAATGGATGCCATCCTAAAAGAGTCGAGTAGCCTTGCAGTGCCATCCTCAGCAATCATTACCTGCCAACTGGAAAACATATAAAAAGTTAGTGTTGCTGAGTGAGTTCTAGTTTTATAATAAAACATACTTTTCTTTCATATAAAACCGTTCGTTACTTTTGCATGATCACACATCATACGTACACATAGATAATATCTTTATTATCTCCTTCATTCATCCATTCATTCGTTCAATATAACTTTACTTACGCATCGGATATCCTCCGTACCAATACCATATGCTACACCCCGAACAATTTAGCTACTGGGCCGAAGTCAATAATTGTTCAGCTGAGCGTATGCCGCAGTACTAGAGGTAAGCGGTAGAGGTTCTACATAAATGGTCGATCACAAAGAAGGACTCGATATCCGATACATGCAAGACTTTTCATTTCTTTCCACTTTACGTTACATAATACTTCATTTCATTCATTATCATAACACGTAAAGTCACAGGAAAGATAAACATACATCATAATAAGGAACATATCATACACAGACATAATCATCATACAGGGCAACATCATACATACATAACATGCATAAACTTGCAACATCATCATCACCATGCCCAACATACTTTCTAAGGTCATTCAAACCTCGTACATGCTCTTACGAGAAACTTCACATCAAAACTTACATCTGCACTTTCCCCCGAAAGTCAGAAGTCGAACTACACTTTCCTTCGGGTGCAACAACCCTATTCATGCGTATGGACACCCTTTAGTCGCATGGCCTCCATGCGACTGAACATCATGCGATTGAACTCATGCGGATGAACATCTATGCGAATGGACATCCAGTCGTGCGTATGGACCTCATGCGGATGGAACTAATGCGAATGAACACCTATGCGACTAACCTCATGCGAATGGACTCATGCGACTAAACACCAATGCGATTGAACCCTCAGTCGTATGACTCCCCATGCGATTGGACTCCCAATCGTGCGAATGAACACTTAGTCGTACGATTGAACCCTCAATCGTGCAAATGAATCCCAATCGTGAGAATGAACCTCAATCGCCTCTCAATCGGCCGTATGGCCTTCATTCGGTCGCATAGCCCTAGCTGATGCAGAATGGAGTTCATCCCGAACCCAATCTGCCATTTTCAGCCTCCAAGCTCATCCAAACCCATTCTAAGCCTAAATTAACCATCTTAGACCTTAGGAATGCATACCACAACACCATACAAGCACACACAAGCCCGAAATCATGCTCTAAACACATCACACGCAACACACCCAAATGGGTCAAACACATACATATACAAAATCAGGTTTTTGATGCTTTCCAGCCCTAAAATCGGTTGAAAACAAGTAAAAGTGGGGTTCTAGAACTCACATAAACGAGCACAACGACAAGGGCTTCGATTGGCTTGCTACACGATGATTTTGGCCACCCGAACCGACCCGAACCAACACTTTCCTCTTTTTTCTTCTTTCTCTCTTCTCCTCTCTTTGATGGATGATTTGTGAGTGTGGGGGAGAGGGTAAGGGCTACCCTCTCCCTTATATACCCCCACTCACCCGACTTTCTTTCGTTGGCGAGTTTGGTCCCTCGACTTTGGACTTTATTTCTTTTTCTTCCTTCGTCGGCTTCCAATAATAAATATCGGGTGTTACAAGTCCACCCCCTTAAATATACCTTATTATCACCGCCCTTATGTTTCGTCCCCGAACATTTTATTCTTCAAACAAACGTGGATAATGTTGTCTCATTCTTCCTCAGTCTCCCACGTTGACTTAGATCCCTTCCTGCGCTTCCACTGTACACGCACAAGGGGAACCACTTTATTTCTCAGCCTTTTCTCTTTCCGATCGAAGATTGCCACTGGTTGCTCCGCATAATTGAGCCATTCGTCTACTTTGATATCCTCCAGTGGAACAATCATGTCTTCATCAGCTAAGCACTTCCTTAAATGAGATACATGGAATGTAGGGTGAATTCCACTTAACTCATCCGGTAACTCCAGTCTATAGGCCACCTCTCCTACTTGAGCGATGATTCGGAAAGGGCCTATATACCTTGGGCTCAACTTGCCCCGCTTCCTGAATCAGATAATACCCTTCCAAGGTGAGACCTTCAACATAACCCGGTCACCCACCTGGAACTCAATCGGCCTACGTCTTTTTATCACACAGACTTACTGTCTGTCTTTGGCTGCCTTCGTGAAAGCTTTAATTTTCTCAAGCTTCTCAGTCGTAGCCTCGATTACCTCGACGCTCCCTAATTCCTTCTTACCAATATCACCCCAACAAACGGGTGTTCTGCATCTCCTACCGTATAACATCTCATATGGAGGCATACCAATGCTGGCATGATAGCTGTTGTTGTATGAGAATTCGGCTAACGTAGGTGGTCATCCCAACTTCCACCAAAATCAATCACACATGCCCGAAGAATGTCTTCCAGTGTGTCTGAATGGTCCTTTCTGACTGACCATCAGTCTGGGGATGATAAGTCGTGCTAATATGTAGCCTCGTCCCCATAGCGTCGTGGAATTTCTTCCAAAATTTGGATGTAAACCGAGTGTCACGGTCAGACACAATAGACACCGGTACACCATGACGAGTTACAATTTCCTTGATGAACAGATCAGCCAACCTCTCAGATGAGTATGTCTCGCGGATCAGTAGGAAGTGAGCACTCTTCGTCAAACGGTCAACTATCACCCATATGGCATCGTACCCTTTCGGGGTACGCGGCAGCTTCGTAATGAAATCCATGGTGATGTGCTCCCACTTCCATTCCGGTATATCCAAAGTTTGGATCTTCCCATACGGCTTTTGATGCTCGGCCTTCACCTGTAAGCAAGTAAGGCACTTACTCACATACTCCACCACATCACGCTTCATACGTGGTCACCAATAATCCTTCTACATGTCTTGATACATTTCGTGGCACCTGGGTGAATGGAGTATTGAGTCTTGTGAGCTTCATCCATGATCCTCACACGTAAATCCCCAAAACGAGGAATCCACACACGTCCAAATCGGGTTCTAACACCGTGTGTGCTTTCACCCAATTCCCCAACCAAACCTCTCATTCTTTCAGAGTTAAGATGATCTTCTTTAAGCGCCTCATCTTGAAACTCTTTGACTCGCTTCATTACATCAGAGGTCATGATCAGTTGATACGCTTTCACCCGAATCGGCTTGGGCCTCTCCTTCCGGCTAAGGGCATCAGCCACCACATTGGCCTTGCCCGGATGGTAGTGGATTTCACAATCATAATCCTTTATAAGTTCCAACCACCGTCTCTGCCTCATGTTCAGATCCTTCTGCTCGAAGAAGTACTTCAGACTCTTGTGGTCAGTGAATATGGTGCACTTTGTCCCGTAAAGATAGTGCCTCCAAATCTTTAGTGCAAAGACCACGGCTGCTAGCTCCAAGTCATGAGTAGGGTAATTGACCTCATGAACCTTCAGCTGTCGGGATGCATAGGCTATAACCTTTCCTCTTTGCATTAACACGCACCCCAACCCCGAGTAGGAAGCATCAGAATAGATCACCAGATCTTCGCTTCCATCGGGTAGTGACAGAACAGGAGCTTGAGTCAATCTCGCCTTCAGTTCCTCGAACGCCTTCTCTTGAGCTTGACTCCATACGAACTTCACATCTTTTTGGGTCAACTTAGTTAGTGGAGAAACAATCTTAGAGAAGTCTTGGATAAATCTTCTATAGTAGCCCGCCAAACCCAAGAAGCTACGAATCTCGGTTGGCGTCTTTGGTGACTTCCATTGCATAACCGCCTCCACTTTCGCCGGGTCCACCATAATCCCGTCAGGATTCACCAAGTGACCCAAAAATTGAACCTCGCGCAACCAGAACACGCACTTGGAGAATTTAGCATACAACTTCTCCCTCCTCAGCGTCTCCAGAACCTTCCGAATGTGACCGGCATGCTCAATCTCGCTCCTCGAATAAATCAGGATATCATCAATAAACACAATCACTATTTTATCCAGCATCGACCGACACACACGGTTCATCAAATCCATAAAAGCAGTTGGCGCGTTGGTCAAACCAAAGGACATGACGAGAAACTCGTAGTGACCATAGCGCGTACGAAAAGCTGTTTTAGGGATATCCAGTTCTTTCACTTTCAGCTGATGGTAACCAGATCGAAGATCTATCCTTGAAAACCAACTGGCACCTTGGAGCTGATCGAACAGATCATCTATTCTCGGTAAGGGGTATCGGTTCTTCACCGTCAACTTGTTCAGCTCGCGGTAGTCAATGCACATCCTCATACTACCATCCTTCTTCTTTACAAAACATACCGGAGCACCCCAAGGAGAGATACTAGGTCTAATAAACCCTTATCGAGCACTCTGCAACTGCTCAATCAATGACTTCATCTCCGTCGGAGCTAACCGATACGGTCTTGGCAACAGGTGGGCACCCGGTATCAGATCAATCTGAAATTCAATCTCTCTATCTGGTGGCACTCCTGATAAGTCTTCTGGGAACACGTCTGGAAAGTCACACACAACCGGTACATCGGCTAGTTGTGGTGTTGGTGTATCCACATCCTTTACATAATCCAAGTAGGCACTACATCCACGCCTCATACAACTTCCCGCCACCGCCATCGAAATTACTTTCGGAATCATCGTGACCCGATCACCATAAACCGTCACCGAACTCCCGTCAGGCGCTGTCAACGGAATCATTTTCTTGCGACATACAATGTTCGCCTCGAATTCCGCCAACCAATCCATCCCAAGAACAAAATCAAAACCAACCTATGGTAATCACGAACGGTCTAACGGAAAACTTATGACCTTCTAGCTCCCGTCAAACCCTCTATCATCTTAAAAATCCGGGTAGACTTACCTATGGCAATTTCGACATCAAAGGGCGCTTCAACACGTCTACTACTAACAGGCAGCTTAGCACAGAAAGCAGCAGATATAAAACTCTTACTAGCACCAGAATCCAAATAACACAAGAAGCTAAAGTTTGGTTCACTAGAAAGTCGGACACAACATCAGGGTCCGTCCTAGTTCCTCCTGTGTTATGGTGAATGCCTTGGCGCTCGCCCTCGGTCCCTCACTTACCGTCTTCTTCACCCAGAACCATAAGCCCTCGACTTCTTACAATCCCTGCTCATATGCCCACTTTCCCCACAGTTAAAACATTTGCCTGCCAGGCAATCCTTCGCCATATGCCCTGTCTTCCCACACTTGAAGCACACATTCAAACCCAGCCTACATTCTCCCGCATGCTCCTTCCCACACTTGCCACATCTCCTCGATCCCGCTCCCGATGTGGCCACGCGGCGGTCATCCACCCGTGCCTTTTTGTTCCCCGTCGAGGCCTCACCCCGACCAAACCTCCTCCCATTCCAGTTCCGATCACCACCACCCCTCTTATTTGCTTCAGTCACCACCACTTCCCGCTCATCATATAGCCTTCCGGCCAAATCAACCGCCGACCTAAACGTACTTGGCCGGGCGGCGATCATATGCCTGCGAACATCCACCGGTAAGCCCTGAATGTACCTCTTGATCTTCCGAGACAGAGGCGTCACCTGATCCGGCACCAACCGTGCCATTTCATTGAATTTGGTGGTGTACTACTGGTGTGTCATGGTTCCCGCCTCCAGCTGCAGGAACTCCCTCTCTATCTTATCCATCTCCCTGTGAGGACAGAACTCCTCAATCACCATCTTCTTCAGTTCGGGCCATCTCATTCTCCCGATTGCCCGGTTACCCTCAGCTTGGACAATGTTGTCCCACCAGCATAGTACCGAGTCCACAAATGAATGAGTGGCAAACTTCACCTTCTAATCTTCCCGGCACTCGCTGATGTGGAGAACAGCCTCCATCTCTCTCCCCCATCGGTGAGCAGCGGCAGCATTGCCATTACCGTCGAAAGTAGGGGGCTTGCATCTTATAAACACCCCATAGTTACAGCCTCGTGCCACCTCTCGCACAGGCTCATCTTCCTCTTCCTCGTCTTCATTATCAGAGAAAATCGTTTCGGGCTCCGGTTGCTCTCTTTCCCCCGAATACCTGTTTCTTTCCTTTCTTTCTCCTTCTTTCACCGCCTTGATGACTTCGGTCACTACAAACAGTAAGATTGTCTGCATGACCTGGGGTACTTCTTCAACAACAGCCTCCTTTACCGAGGCCCTCAGGTTTGCACTCTCATCCCCAGCCTCCGGATGAGGGGTCTCTGGTTCTTCAGGAACCACCTTTTCGACCCTTGGCCTTCCTCTTTTGGGTCGCGACTCAACATCAGGCTCTCCACGGCCTCCACCCCTAGAAGCTTTAGAAGATCTACCTCCAGCCATTCTTTAACTCACACTGAAAGATTCAAACACCAACATGGTCATTCAAGGAAACAGCTCAGTTTATGTCAAGTATAGTAAGTCCCTAATTACAGTGGCCAGTTGTGATTAGCCACTTACTTTACTCTTCATACCCCAAGCATTACCTGTCCTGACTACATCAGTAAAATAATCTACATACAACACATAACCACATACCATGCTCACATAAAACCTGTTAACTTTAAGAAAATACCTGATGACACGCAGCTACTCAGATTGGCATCCCATTTCCTTTTCGTCCCATTTTCAGTTTAAGTTTAGGTTTATTTGAAAATTTTACCCATTTCACTTAAACTTTGGCTCTGATACCAACTTGTAAGGCCCCGTTCTCGGGACGCCTACAGTTGGTCATTCATCACACATAAAACATATAATTTTATTTGCCTCATGAAAATATTGCAGCGGAAACATTCAAAAATAACATCTCATTACATCATAAACACTTTTGCCAAATAATACATCATTATCCGATTACAAAATACATGTTTGCATTATATCACAAAAGCATTATAAATGGATGCCATCCCAAAAGAGCCAAGTAGCCTTGCAGTGCCATCCTCAGCAATCATTACCTGCCAACTGGAAAACATATAAAAAGTCAGCGTTGCCGAGTGAGTTCTAGTTTTATAATAAAACATACTTTTCTTTCATATAAAACCGTTCGTTACTTTTGCATGATCACACATCATACATACACATAGATAATATCTTTATTATCTCCTTCATTCATCCATTCATTCGTTCAATATAACTTTACTTACGCATCGGATATCCTCCGTATCAATACCATATGCTACACCCCGAACAATTTAGTTACTGGGCCGAAGTCAATAATTGAACAGCTGAGCGTATGCCGCAGTACTAGAGGTAAGCGGTAGAGGTTCTACATAAATGGTCAATCACAACGGACCCGATATCCGATACATGCAAGACTTTTCATTTCTTTCCACTTTACATTATATAATACATCATTTCATTCATTATCATAACACGTAAAGACACAGGAAAGATAAACATACATCATAATAAGGAACATATCATACACATACATCATCATCATACAGGTCAACATCATACATACATAACATGCATAAACATGCAACATCATCATCACCATGCCCAACATACTTTCTAAGGTCATACAAACCTCTTACATGCTCTTACGGGAAACTTCACATCAAAACTTACATATGCACTTTCCCCCGAAAGTCAGAAGTCGAACTACACTTTCCTTCGGGTGCAACAGCCCTATTCATGCGTATGGACACCCTTCAGTCGCATGGCCTCCATGCGACTGAACATCATGCGATTGAACTCATGCGGATGAACATCTATGCGAATGGACATCCAGTCGTGAGTATGGACCTCATGCGGATGGAACTAATGCGAATGAACACCTATGCGACTAACCTCATGCGACTAAACACCTATGCGACTGAACCCTCAGTCGTATGACTCCCCATGTGACTGGACTCCCAATCATGCGAATGAACACTTAGTCGTACGATTGAACCCTCAATCGTGCGAATGAATCCCAATCGTGCGAATGAACCTCAATCGCCTCTCAATCGGCCGTATGGCCTTCATTCGGTCGCATAGCCCTAGCTGATGCAGAATAAAGTTCATCCCGAACCCAATCTGCCATTTTCGGCCACCAAGCTCATCCAAACCCATTCTAAGCCTAAATTAACCATCTTAGACCTTAGGAATGCATACCACAACACCATACAAGCACACACAAGCCCGGAATCATGCTCTAAACACATCACACGCAACACACCCAAATGGGTCAAACACATACATATACAAAATCGGGTTTTTGATGCTTTCTAGCCCCAAAATTGGTTGAAAACAAGTAAAAGTGGGGTCCTAGAACTCACACAAATGAGCACAACGACAAGGGCTTCGATTTGGCTTTCTACACGATGATTTTGGCCACCCGAACCCACTCGAACCAACACTTTTCCTCTTTTCTTCTTCTTTCTCTCTTCTCCTCTCTTTGATGGTTGATTTGTGAGTGTGGGGGAGAGGGTAAGGGCTGCCCTCTCCCTTATATACCCCCACTCACCTGACTTTCTTTCGTTGGTGAGTTTGATCCCTCGACTTTGGACTTTATTTCTTTTTCTTCCTTCGTCGGCTTCCAAATAATAAATATCCAGGTGTTACACCTGGTGACATCCCTGTTAACCCCACAGGTGATGAACCCACCAGCAATAACCCTCATAATGCCAATCTACCTTCCCACCCCATCAAAATTACTTATCAGAGACGTCCCAAACGAACCCTTGTTCAATCTACTCTGATTGAACAAGTGTCCCCTGTTCAAGCCAAAAAGCTAGAGTGGAAACATAGGCTCCCACTCAGTCTGAGGTCACACCTTTCTTCACACTTGACCTCAATATGGGTATTGAGTCTCCTCATTCTCAATCCTATGAGCCTAGAACCCAAGCTAAAACTACTTAGGATAAGTCTCTATACTCTTATGAGCAGCCAAAAAAGGACAACCCTCTCAAAGGCTCAATTCCTTAGGCATTGATCAAAGTCCCAGGTCATTAGGCTTAACGTCAATATCCTTTACTGACCTAGTTAATGGATTTGATGAGTAGATTATGTCTTTTCATGGCGATGAAGTTAATCCACAACACCCTCTCAAGGATCAACTGAGCCTAGAGATACCTTTTATCTCTAGCCCCCATCAGCAAGCCCAAACTGAGGTGAGTCCCACTGATGTGGAGGGTACTCTTGTAGATTCAATTGCCACTACTGAAGGAGCCTTATTGGACCTTCAAGACAATGGTAACATCTCTAAGACTGAATCTATGACAACCATGCCCTTTGATGACTCTGAAAAGACATCATTAGGCTAGGGAAACCAGCGTGCCAAGAAACCCTATCTGGTGGTGAGGATGAACATACCAGGTATGCTACCTCATCTCCCCATGATTCTTCAAAAGAATATGAGGGAAGTATGCAACTCACCATTCGAGACCTACTTTCTGAAGTCTTAATCCTTCAATCCAGGGTTAAGACTTTAGAGGATAGGTCTGCCACTCAGCAACTTGAGATTGAAAGTCTCAAGGCCAAACTAGTTGAGTAACAGACTGAGAGATCTGTTAGGCATGTACCAGTTCAGGTCTCCTTGACCTTTCCTCTAGCTCATCAAGCTCTTAGGATGATACTACCAAAAGAGGAAGAGTGTTCAGAGACAAACAGATGAGGAACCATAAAGTCTAGCATTTTCAACTTTGACTTCAAGATATCCTTCTCAACTAGCTATAGTTTTCCCTGAGCCTCCTCCAATTGTTATTCAAATGGACCCAAGGATGCTCAAAGATCTAAACAAGATCTTTTCCAAGTTCTTGATGGGATCTTCCATTGAACAGCCAAGCCCTGATGTTTCTGTGGTGTACTTTGGAGCTGAAGAGCTTCAAAGGTTGAATGCACTTCTACAACTGTCCAAAAAGTTGGTTAACCTAAGGTCAAATTTGAACTTGAGATTGAATTCGAAAGGGAAATGAGGACTGATGGCCCAGCAACTGAAACAGTTGGGTCAGAAAGTGCAATCCCACAGACTTCCAAAGCTGAAGTCAAAGCCTCAAAAGAACCATTTCAAACTTCCGAAGCTAAGATTGAAGCTGTGGAAGGGTTATTCTCTCTATCTGATGATCTATTTGTCACAGATGCAATTCTTGAACTAACATCTGAGGTCAATAGGGAGGACTTTCTCAGCCAACCTCTCACTCAAACATCATCACTATCTCTTGCTCCTATCACCACCTCTCAACCTGAAACCTCTACACAAGAACCTCCTAAGTCTAAAGCTTCCAAAGACACCAAAGGGAAGAGGAAGATGATTGCGGAAGAACTAATGGAGGAATAAAGGTTGGAGAAACTGAAAAGAAAAGGTAGACTCCCAATTGGGAAGTTGCTAGTTGTAGTAAGGCAGCTGCAGCCAACCAGGAGGCTATCGACAATAAGAAGAGAGTGCAGATCATTGACAGCTTGTCAATCTTGGAGTTGTCAGGGAAGATGTGCTCCTGCTACAATTAAAGGAGCTAATTGAGCTAGAAAAGGCAACTCTGCTGCAGACTCAGCAAAAAGAAGAAGCAACAAGGTTGGTCTTGGAGGAAGAAAGAAAGAGAAAGAAAGAAGAAACTGACTAGCAGCTGAGGAATGAAAGGATTGCTTTCCTAAACTCCAGGGGATTCTATCTTGAGGACCTAACTCCTCATAATAATGACAAGATCTTGTGGCTTTTTAAGAAAGATCAAGATCAAATGGAGAAATAGAGAAAAAAATGCTGCCAGGGAAAAACTAAGAGAGAGGAAGAAGAAGGAGGAAGAAACTGGACTTGCTGCAGTCAAGAAGCTAGGAGATAAAGCCTGGATGAAAGACTATCTCCAGGCTCATGGCTTCTCTGGCAGGCAGGTGGGTCCTATGTCTAAGAAGACCCTGCAGCGACATATCAGTGACATTAATGCTGACATTCATGCAGGAAGAAGGAAAGATATGTACCGGAGAGTACATGGGATGACTTCCAGACCAACACCTCTACCCCAACCTCAACGTGAACCAACTCCATTCCCTTTCCCAATCAAAATAGAGCCAACCTTTGAGCCTTACATCCCTGAACCCACACCATCATTCTTACCCTCTTCCACATCATAACCACCTCAACTACCCATTCTCAAACCCAAAACACTCCCCATAACCCAAACATCAACACCTACCCAACAACCACCCAAGTCATCCTCTCAGCCTTCCACACATCTCTCCTTAGAGGAATTCAAGGAGATCAAGATGAAGCTCATGAAATGTACTACTCTGAGCGATATCTCTTGTGAGGAGGGGTCAGTCAAGCTAACCTATATTGATGGCTTCTCATGTTCCCTCACTAGAGAACAATTCTTTGATCTGCCAAGAGGAACATTGGACCAGACTGTAAATATTTTTGGCCTCAACTCTAACTCACTAAATGAAGAGGAGAAGAAGCTAAGAAGAATACTGGTGACTCTACTGGATTCAAAGAAAGGGCATAGAGTACCAAGTCAGCCCCTTATGCCAAGAAAGAAGATCATCTAGTGGAGGTTCAAAGACTCTTCTCATAACTTTGTTGTTGAGAGAGAGAATGGCAAGATAAACAGGCTAAATGCCTCATCTCTGCTACACTTAAGCAGGTTCGACATTGCTGAGTTAACAGAGAAGCCATTCTCCAACCCCTCAAACTCTGAGATAGCTGCTCACATCAAAAACCATCTGAGCAGTCTTCATCTTGCCGAGCTAACCTCAAGGACCAAGATTGAAGAGGAGTTAAAGATGAGAGAGAATGATGAAAGGAAAGGATCAACAACTAAAGGCAAAGCCTTTCTTCAAATGGTAAAGATCCTGAACTTGTGTCCATAGTTAGATGGGAGTATGATTATAGCTCCCGTCAACTAACTCTCTTCAAGGGTAGCAATAGAGGGTACATATCATTCAAAGTGACAGACTGGATCTACTGTCCACGAATGATCTGTACAAACTTCTCAGCACCACCTCAGGGAAGAACAAAGAGACAGATAAATATCTTCTTTCCCTGTGCTGAAAGTTTTGAGAAGCAGAAACAAGTTAAGTTTTAGTAGCATCAGCCTAGGGAGAGTTTGTTAGATCAAGTAAGGCTGGTGTAACCAAAACAAACACTTGGACAAATTTTGGTGCAACTGATGATGAACTTCGGAAGGCAAAAGCAGAGCTTCCGAAGGTTAAGTCTGCAGGAGCTTCCAAAGAGAAACTCCAACTTCCGAAGACAAAGTCTTTCTTTCGAAGTTCAACACTTAGAAGAATTCAAGACAATGACTTCCGAAGTATGAAGACCTGAAGAATGTCTCAAGCCTCGGAAAGAAGTAGCCTCTTTCGAACTATAAGTGGCTTCGGAAGAACTTGTTCTTCCGACGCCAGTTAACCTTCGGAAGAACCTACTATGAACCAGTGGACATAAGTATGGTCCTTCTGACACTCCACTGCAAATCTCTGAGATACTGCATGGTTCTTCTCATGCCTATGTAGTTGACTATACTTTATTCCACTGTTCATTTCTTATCAATTGGTACAGTTAGTAACTTTATTTGGTGATAAAAGGTAAGTCATGGACATGTCATGACTACCATATCTTAGATAATATTTTATCTAAGATACCTTGTCTTTAGCAATGTAGTATTTGCTTTAGTCATAGGTTTCCAGTTGGTATCAAAGTATATCTGACTGTAGGATCTAGTATATATAGTTTCTCATTGTAACTCTTGTAACATGTTTGTAAGAGTCTTGTAATACTTTGAGTTGAAAAGTAATATATACAAGTACCTTGAAAATTATCTTCTTGTGTTCTTAGTTACTTAGTATATTATTATCAACTCTTAGAAAGGATTCTGCATCATCTAAATCGAGTGTGATCCAGTGAGTTTGAGAGACAAGAAAGTGTTAAGTGATAAAAACCGATCCTTCAAAAATTGTTGTATTTGATAAGAAAAAGAGTTGTATGTTGATAAGAAAAAAAGCTACAATAGATAACAAAAACAGCTATAATTGATTTGTTTGGAATAATAAAACGTCGTATTTGATTTGTTTTAATTAATTTTAATTGGTGAATTTAGTTTTTACAGCGCTAATGGCATATTAGAATTGACGTTTTAGGAGAGTTAATAAGCGTTTTTCTTGTTTTTTACAAAGGGTTTCATACTTTTAAAAACACATATATTGAAAATTTGTTTTAAAAGACTCAAATAACAGCGGTAAAAAAACTTACTTTTGTACTAGTGTAATTTGTTCTAAAAGCCTAAATTAGCAAGTTAAAATTCTACAGATACTTTTATTTTTTTAATCAACTTTATTAAAGTGTAGTTAATTAGTGATTTTGTTTTGTTGGTGATTGGATTTTGGAAAGGATACTTTATGATTATTAATTTTCTTGGATACCTGTTATTGTATGTTTCAGTTACATTCGTTTATTTGTCAACCTTTTATTTAACCTTGTATGTTACATGATTCAATCTATATTTAATTCCAATTGTACTTACTATTGTAAGAAATCCTTATTATCACGCATTAGAAGATATAATGTTTATAAATTTCATTAATTAGAATTATATTTATACAAACTACATATAAAATATAAGAATTTTAACTTTAAGATTTAAAAGAGTGAATGAAGAGAACTAACTGTCTCAAACCCGTCTAGGAGCAAAAACTCTTAAACACGAGTAAGTATGTTGATGTGAGTATGTGCTACCATAGAACATACGGTTTTCACCGATAGAAGATCCATTGAATATTAGTAAAGGAGTACTAGCGACTACCTACCAATGATTATTCTAGTGTTGCAACTTGTTATGTGCTATATGAGTGAATTCATTAAAGATTGTTTGGAATTACTTGAAGCAGTGGTTCGAAGGTAAGGAGAGTAACCAAGTCCATGCTTCAAAAGCTTTTAAAGAGATTTTGATAATCATGAGATGAAAAACGAAGAAACCATCACCGAATACTTTGCAAGAGTTCTTACTGTTGCAAATCAAATGAGGAGCAATGGTGAAATCATGTTAGACGTGAAAATTGTTGAGAAAATTTGAGAACTCTCAATGAGAAATATTTGTTTGTGGTGGTATCAATTGAGAAATCAAAGCATGTTAAAAAAACTATCGTTAAATTACAAAGTATTTTGCTAGTTCACGAACAAAAGTTAAGGAAACCAAAGAATGAAAAGGAATACATACTAAAGGTGAACTATAAAGAACTCTCAAACACTAGAGGACGTTGTCAAGGGTGTTCCAATGCTTAGAGTACATGTATGTGATAGAGGTCGTCTATCATCCATGAAAGATAATATTTAGTTTTATAAATGCCATAAACTAGGACATTATCAATTTAAATCTCCCACTTGATTTAATGTCACTTGATTTAAATCCTAATGCTTACCGACTAAAGTTGCCTAGCCATATTCGGTGTTCTGATGTGTTTAATGTGAAACATTTGCTGCCATATCATGGTAATTCTTCTAATGATGAGGTCGTTGGGAATTCGAGGGCGAATTTTGTCTACCCAGGGGGGAATGATGCGGGCCCAAGTGTGGATGAGCAAGCTTTAACCTTTATGGAGGCCCAAGATCGCTTATCCAAGGGGGCTTTACTAAAATGGCCATAACTTGGGCTAGAAGTCTCCGTTTTGGGCCCACGACCAGTCAAAACGACCGTTGGACCGAGGAGCACGTTTTCACAAACCGCCTGGGTCATCGTTTCGGCCCAATAACGGCTTATTTTAGGAGTTATTTCAGTTTTTGTCTTATTTTTACATTTGTTGGACTTTGCTTTAGGCCCAGTTTTCGGCCCGTTTATGTTTTGTGGCCCATTCGAATTTGGTTTTGTTTCTTTATATGATTGTAAGAAATGGGAGAAATATGATGCAAGTTTTATAAAAATCTGTTTTTTTCTCTCTATCACTGTGTGTGTTAGTGATCTACCCTAATTATCGGTATTTTTTGTGAATCAACGATAGTTAGAAGGATTGTTCCTTGTATTCTTGTTGAATCAACAGGTTTAATTATTTATCTCTCTGTTTCCGACTGCATCAATGTGAAATCTTATATGCATGTGGGAATGCCAATAAGTATCCATTAAAGATTCTGCATAAAGCTTGAAGGAGTCAACCACGTGCTTTTCATTAGCCTATTTTATTGTTTTCTATTTCACTTTTTTTGGGACGTTGTTAGTAATTTGCGTTGCATGTTTCTTGTTCTATTTAAGACCCTTTTTAGGTCTACAAAATCATCACCTACATTTAAGTTCATATCAGTTTGATTATTTCACTATATTTGCATATTTGAATCCATATATAATATATTATTCAAAATTTGATCTTCGTAGTCCATCAAAATTATTAGAATAATACAAGACTATTACGAATATGTTGGTTGATTTTCATAGATACACAAATAAGTAAAGAGTTGCAACCATATCAATATGTATTTATAGGTGAGTAAACATATATTGGCAAGACCCAAGTTTAAAACTACTTCATCGATGGGCGTCATAGGTAGGTGTTATATAAAAATGATAGTATATTTTAATGATCTGACATATATATTGTTTTCAAATATGATACATATAAACATGATATATATAAATAGAAAATCAAAATAAACATATACATATACATTCAATGGTTTATCTTGTGAATTTAGTAAACTTCTTTAAATTATTTATAATCTTAACCAGTCAATATAAATTTTTATCTATTAAAAGCTCAATTTTCATATAACCAAGATTCATAAATCTCTACTGGGATACTGTCGCTTTAGATTTAATGTTACACGTAAAATTAATTATGATTATTTTAGATTTCACTAAAGTGTGCGTATGTATGTGTGCATATATGTGTGTGTAGGTACATGTATATATGGAATTAAGGGTATTAATGAACAAGTTGGTACCAAAGATTACAAATTCATTATGAGAAAGCAAAATAGATATACAGCAAAGAAACGATGCAAACGGAAACATAAAATGTAATTGGAAACTACAATGACATAGCCTTGAATTAAGGAGTCTAAAAGGAAGCATATATACGATGCAGAGAAGAATATGCAATTTCCAATACTCCCCCTCAAGTTGGCGCGTGTAAATTTCGAACGCCCAACTTGTCGAGTAGTGTTTGTAGAAGATGAGAACCAAGGGGTTTGGTAAGTAAGTCAGCAATTTGTTGTTTGGAGTTGACATGCATCGGTGTGATTTCATTCTGTTTTGTGGCCCATTCGAATTTGGTTTTGTTTCTTTATATGATTGTAAGAAATGGGAGAAATATGATGCAAGTTTTATAAAAATCTGTTTTTTTCTCTCTATCACTGTGTGTGTTAGTGATCTACCCTGATTATCGGTATTCTTTGTGAATCAACGATACTTAGAAGGATTGTTCCTGGTATTCTTGTTGAATCAACAGATTCAATTATCTATCTCTCTGTTTCCGACTGCATCAGTTGGTATCAGAGCCAAATTTCCTGATCAAGATGCCTCCACGGAGAAGACCTCTTAATGATGTTCATGAGAAGGAATTGGAACAGCGTATTATGGCACGGATGGAGGAGCGGTTAGATCAATTTTTTGATCAGTTGGTTGATCAAATGCAAGATCTAATGAATCAGGGAGGGCGTAATCGTAACCGTCGTGAAGCAGCAGATGATGAAAATCCGTTTTATGAGGGTGACGGTTCTTCTTCTGATGAACACGTACCACAGAATCGAATGGGTGATAGGGGTGATAATAGGCGTTGGGAGGCAGGAATGCGAACCAGCATTCCTGAATTCGATGGTGATACTTTGAATCCAGAAAAGTTCATTGATTGGCTTGTTGTTGTTGAAGAAGTGTTCGAATTCAAGGAGGTTCCTGAAGACAAAAAGGTTTCATTGATCGCTACCAGGCTACGTGGAAGGGCTTCTGCGTGGTGGCAACAATTGAAAGTGACTAGGGAGAGAGTTGGAAAGCCAAGGGTCACAACTTGGAGGAAGATGAAGAAGTGCATGAGGGCAAACTTTATTCCTCATAATTACCAACGATTAATGTACCAGCGGTTACAAAATTTAAGACAGGGGTCCAAGTCTGTTGAGGACTACACAACGGAATTCTACCAATTAATTGCAAGAAATGATATTCAAGAAACTGAAGAACAACTTGTTTCTCGTTACATTGGTGGACTAAGGGTTCAGATTATGGAATTCATTAACATGTTTGACCCGGTGACACTTTCTGATGCTCATCAACGTGCTTTAGCTTTTGAAAAACAAAACCGGCGTAGTGGTGTTTCATCTTCTGTTGGAGGAGGTTCGGGATCGGGTAACACGACATCTTGTTTTGTGCCTAACCAAACAAAATAGGGTGTTGGCAATAGTGGACCGCCTTCTAAAGGAGTCGGAAGTAATAACATGAAGTGTTTCAACTGTGGGGAGACTGGTCACCGACAGTCAGAATGTAAGAAAGCTGGTAAGAGAAATATGTTTGCTGACCCTGAGGAATGGGAAGATGGTGGTGAGGCTGATGAAAATTATGAAGACACTCCAGTATTTGATGATGACCTTGAGTATGTGGAAGAGGAAGTGGCTGGAGACGTGGGGACATGCCTAGTGGTTAGACGTTCATGCTATACACCAAAGGCAAATGATAATGATTGGCTTAAGCATAACATCTTCCATTCAACATATACTGTGCTGGGGAAGGTTTGTACTTTTGTTATTGATTCAGGGAGCTGTGACAATCTAGTTTCTGAAGAGGCTGTTAGAAAATTGAGCCTGAAAACAGAGAATCATCCTAAGCCTTATAAGCTCCAATGGCTGAAGAAGGGAGGTGAGGTGCCAGTAACCAAGCGTACCCTTGTTCCTTTTTCTGTTGGTAAAACATACAAGGACGAAGTCTGGTGTGATGTGGTTCCCATGGATGCGTGCCATTTGCTGTTGGGTAGGCCTTGGGAATATGATCGCAACGTAGAACACAATGGGCGGTTTAATACTTATAGCTTCTTGTTTGATAACGTGAAGATAACATTGTTACCCACTAAACCCAAGGAAGTGGCTTCCAAACCTACTGCTACTTTGTTGACTCTTTCTCAGTTTGAGAACGAGTTGGAGGCTGGGGATGATGTTTTTTTGTTGATAGGTAAAGAAGTGGTTGAGGGTGCTGATGTTCCTGATGCTATGGTTCCTCTACTTGAAGAATTTTTTGATGTTTTCCCCACTGAATTGCCTGATGGTTTGCCGCCTTTGCGTGACATCCAACATCATATTGATCTAGAACCTGGTTCACAGTTGCCTAACAGGCCACATTACAGGATGAGCCCAGCAGAGCATGAGGAGTTACGAAGACAGGTTGAGGAGTTGATATCTAAGGGCCATGTTCGTGAAAGTATGCGCCCTTGTGCTGTTCCTGCTTTGTTGAGTCCAAAGAACGATGGCACTTGGCGCATGTGTGTTGACAGTCGAGCTATCAACAAGATTACTGTGAGGTATAGGTTTCCTATCCCTAGGCTTGATGATTTGCTTGATCAGATTAGTGGTGCTACTATTTTCACAAAGTTGGATTTGAAGAGTGGATATTATCAGATTCGCCTTAGGCCTGGTGATGAATGGAAAACTGCCTTCAAAACTCGTGAAGGATTGTATGAATGGTTAGTAATGCCTTTTGGTTTGTCAAACGCACCAAGCACTTTTATGCGTGTGATGAATCAGTTGCTCAGACCTTTTATAGGGAAGTTTGTGGTTGTATATTTTGATGATATTCTCATTTATAGTGCTTCTTCTAGTGAGCACCTCATGCATGTCAGGCAAGTTTTGTCCCTACTTCGCAGGGATAGTTTCTATGCAGCATCAAAGAAGTGTGTTTTTATGACCCCTAAAGTTCTGTTTTTGGGGTATGTTGTTTCTGGCGGGGGAATACAAGTTGATGAATCTAAAGTAGCAGCTATTGCAAATTGGCCAACTCCTACTACCATTACTGAAGTTCGTAGTTTTCATGGGCTTGCTTCTTTTTATAGACGATTCATTCCACATTTCAGTTCTATTATGGCTCCAGTGACAACTGTATGAAGGGGAAGACGTTTGTATGGACCAAAGAGGCCGAGCTTGCCTTTCAAGTTATAAAAGCCAAGCTCACCACTGCACTATTCTGGTATTGCCTGATTTTTCTCAAGTATTTGAACTTCATACTGATGCCTCAAAGGTCGGGATTGGTGGGGTGCTTAGTCAAGGTGGCCGACCTGTTGCTTACTTTAGTGAGAAATTGACAGGTCCAAAGTTGAGGTATAGTACTTATGATTTGGAGTTTTATGCAGTGGTCCAAGCTGTAAAGCATTGGCGTCACTATCTATTTCATAAAGAGTTTGTTTTGTTCACTGATCATGATTCTTTAAGGCATATTCGTACACAAGACAAGGTGTCACATAAGCACGGGCGTTGGTTAGCATATCTTGAAAAATTTACTTTTGTTGTTAAACACAAGACTGGAGTTTCGAACCGAGTTGTTGATGCCCTAAGCAGGAGGAGTAATCTGCTTGTGTCTATGAGGG
The DNA here is from genome assembly GCA_025215565.1 of Flaveria ramosissima. NCBI lineage: Eukaryota > Viridiplantae > Streptophyta > Magnoliopsida > Asterales > Asteraceae > Flaveria > Flaveria ramosissima. The sequence goes on along the minus strand of CM046045.1, from coordinate 52,518,962 downwards.
TTGATGTGCCAGGCTTAGATGTCGTTTGTGAGCAGTTAGCCATTGATCCATATTTTTCAGTTATTATGCAGGATGTGCAGACTGGACTGAAATCAGATTTTCTTGTACAAGATGGTTTTCTGTTTAAAGGGAATCAACTATGTATTCCTGATTCTAGTCTGCGTTTACAGATTATTAAAGAGTTGCAAGGGGAAGGGCACGTTGGTCGTGATCGTACTCTACAATTGGTACAAGCTTCTTATTTCTGGCCTACCATGAGGAAAGAAGTTGATCGTTATGTTAAGAGGTGTCATATTTGTCAAGTTTCTAAGGGCACAACTAGTAACGCGGGCCTCTACATGCTATTGCCGGTTCCTTTGCAGCCATGGGTTGATATTAGCATGGATTTTGTGTTGGGGTTGCCACGTACACAAAGGGGTAACGATTCTATCTTTGTTGTTGTTGACAGGTTTTTAAAGATGGTTCATTTTATTCCCTGTAAGAAGACAACTGATGCTGTTAATGTGGCACAACTTTTCTTTCGTGATGTGTATCGCTTACATGGATTGCCTTCTTCTATTGTTTCTGATCGGGATACCCGGTTTTTGAGTCACTTTTGGCGCAGTCTATGGAGGATGGTGAATACCCAACTTAGTTTTAGTAGTGCTTATCATCCACAAACGGATGGCCAAACTGAAGTTGTGAACCGTTCACTTGGTAATTTGCTGCGATGTCTAGTTGGTGATCATGTGAAAGCATGGGACCAGAAACTATACCAAGCTGAGTTTGCTCACAATCATGCTGTTAATCGAAGTACCGGGTTTAGTCCATTTCAGGTGGTTTATTCTTCTCAACCTCGAGGCCCACTTGATTTAATGTCACTTGATTTAAATCCTAATGCTTACCGACTAAAGTTGCCTAGCCATATTCGGTGTTCTGATGTGTTTAATGTGAAACATTTGCTGCCATATCATGGTGATTCTTCTGATGATGAGGTCGTTGGGAATTCGAGGGCGAATTTTGTCTACCCAGGGGGGAATGATGCGGGCCCAAGTGTGGATGAGCAAGTTTTAACCTTTATGGAGGCCCAAGATCGCTTATCCAAGGGGGCTTTACTAAAATGACCATAACTTGGGCTAGAAGTCTCCGTTTTGGACCGAGGAGCACGTTTTCACAAACCGCCGTAGGCGGTTTGGGTCATCGTTTCGGCCCAAAAACGGCTTATTTTAGGAGTTATTTCAGTTTTTGTCTTATTTTTACATTTGTTGGACTTTGCTTTAGGCCCAGTTTTCGGCCCGTTTATGTTTTGTGGCCCATTCGAATTTGGTTTTGTTTCTTTATATGATTGTAAGAAATGGGAGAAATATGATGCAAGTTTTATAAAAATCTGTTTTTTTCTCTCTATCACTGTGTGTGTTAGTGATCTACCCTATTATCGGTATTCTTTGTGAATCAACGATAGTTAGAAGGATTGTTCCTGGTATTCTTGTTGAATCAACAGGTTCAATTATCTATCTCTCTGTTTCTGACTGCATCAGTTGGTATCAGAGCCAAATTTCCTGATCAAGATGCCTCCACGGAGAAGACCTCTTAATGATGTTCATGAGCAGGAATTGGAACAGCGTATTATGGCACGGATGGAGGAGCGGTTAGATCAATTTTTTGATCAGTTGGCTGATCAAATGCAAGATCTAATGAATCAGGGAGGGCGTAATCGTAACCGTCGTGAAGCAGCAGATGATGAAAATCCGTTTTATGAGGGTGACGGTTCTTCTTCTGATGAACACGTACCACAGAATCGAAGGGGTGATAGGGGTGATAATAGGCGTTGGGAGGCAGGAATGCGAACCAGCATTCCTGAATTCGATGGTGATACTTTGAATCCAGAAAAGTTCATTGATTGGCTTGTTGTTGTTGAAGAAGTGTTCGAATTCAAGGAGGTTCCTGAAGACAAAAAGGTTTCATTGATCGCTACCAGGCTACGTGGAAGGGCTTCTGCGTGGTGGCAACAATTGAAACTGACTCGGGAGAGAGTTGGAAAGCCAAGGGTCACAACTTGGAGGAAGATGAAGAAGTGCATGAGGGCCAACTTTATTCCTCATAATTACCAACGATTAATGTACCAGCGGTTACAAAATTTAAGACAGGGGTCCAAGTCTGTTGAGGACTACACAACGGAATTCTACCAATTAATTGCAAGAAATGATATTCAAGAAACTGAAGAACAACTTGTTTCTCGTTACATTGGTGGACTAAGGGTTCAGATTATGGAATTCATTAACATGTTTGACCCGGTGACACTTTCTGATGCTCATCAACGTGCTTTAGCTTTTGAAAAACAAAACCGGCGTAGTGGTGTTTCATCTTCTGTTGGAGGAGGTTCGGGTTCGGGTAACACGACATCTCGTTTTGTGCCTAACCAAACAAAACAGGGTGTTGGCAGTAGTGGACCGCCTTCTAAAGGAGTCGGAAGTAATAGCATGAAGTGTTTCAACTGTGGGGAGACTGGTCACCGACAGTCAGAATGTAAGAAAGCTGGTAAGAGAAATATGTTTGCTGACCCTGAGGAATGGGAAGATGGTGGTGAGGCTGATGAAAATTATGAAGACACTCCAGTATTTGATGATGACCTTGAGTATGTGGAAGAGGAAGTGGCTGGAGACGTGGGGACATGCCTAGTGGTTAGACGTTCATGCTATACACCAAAGGCAAATGATAATGATTGGCTTAAGCATAACATCTTCCATTCAACATGTACTGTGGTGGGGAAGGTTTGTACTTTTGTTATTGATTCAGGGAGCTGTGACAATCTAGTTTCTGAAGAGGCTGTTAGAAAATTGAGCCTGAAAACAGAGAATCATCCTAAGCCTTATAAGCTCCAATGGCTGAAGAAGGGAGGTGAGGTGCCAGTAACCAAGCGTACCCTTGTTCCTTTTTCTGTTGGTAAAACATACAAGGACGAAGTCTGGTGTGATGTGGTTCCCATGGATGCGTGCCATTTGCTGTTGGGTAGGCCTTGGGAATATGATCGCAACGTAGAACACAATGGGCGGTTTAATACTTATAGCTTCTTGTTTGATAACGTGAAGATAACATTGTTACCCACTAAACCCAAGGAAGTGGCTTCCAAACCTACTACTACTTTGTTGACTCTTTCTCAGTTTGAGAACGAGTTGGAGGCTGGGGATGATGTTTTTTGTTGATAGGTAAAGAAGTGGTTGAGGGTGCTGATGTTCCTGATGCTATGGTTCCTCTACTTGAAGAATTTTCTGATGTTTTCCCACTGAATTGCCTGATGGTTTGCCGCCTTTGCGTGACATCCAACATCATATTGATCTAGAACCTGGTTCACAGTTGCCTAACAGGCCACATTACAGGATGAGCCCAGCAGAGCATGAGGAGTTACGAAGACAGGTTGAGGAGTTGATATCTAAGGGCCATGTTCGTGAAAGTATGAGCCCTTGTGCTGTTCCTGCTTTGTTGACTCCAAAGAAAGATGGCACTTGGCGCATGTGTGTTGACAGTCGAGCTATCAACAAGATTACTGTGAGGTATAGGTTTCCTATCCCTAGGCTTGATGATTTGCTTGATCAGATTAGTGGTGCTACTATTTTACAAAGTTGGATTTGAAGAGTGGATATTATCAGATTCGCCTTAGGCCTGGTGATGAATGGAAAACTGCCTTCAAAACTCGTGAAGGATTGTATGAATGGTTAGTAATGCCTTTTGGTTTGTCAAACGCACCAAGCACTTTTATGCGTGTGATGAATCAGTTGCTCAGACCTTTTATAGGGAAGTTTGTGGTTGTATATTTTGATGATATTCTCATTTATAGTGCTTCTTCTAGTGAGCACCTCATGCATGTCAGGCAAGTTTTGTCCCTACTTCGCAGGGATAGTTTCTATGCAGCATCAAAGAAGTGTGTTTTTATGACCCCTAAAGTTCTGTTTTTGGGGTATGTTGTTTCTGGCGGGGGAATACAAGTTGATGAATCTAAAGTAGCAGCTATTGCAAATTGGCCAACTCCTACTACCATTACTGAAGTTCGTAGTTTTCATGGGCTTGCTTCTTTTTATAGACGATTCATTCCACATTTCAGTTCTATTATGGCTCCAGTGACAGACTGTATGAAGGGGAAGACGTTTGTATGGACCAAAGAGGCCGAGCTTGCTTTTCAAGTTATAAAAGCCAAGCTCACCACTGCACCTATTCTGGTATTGCCTGATTTTTCTCAAGTATTTGAACTTCATACTGATGCCTCAAAGGTCGGGATTGGTGGGGTGCTTAGTCAAGGTGGCCGACCTGTTGCTTACTTTAGTGAGAAATTGACAGGTCCAAAGTTGAGGTATAGTACTTATGATTTGGAGTTTTATGCAGTGGTCCAAGCTGTAAAGCATTGGCGTCACTATCTATTTCATAAAGAGTTTGTTTTGTTCACTGATCATGATTCTTTAAGGCATATTCGTACACAAGACAAGGTGTCACATAAGCACGGGCGTTGGTTAGCATTTCTTGAAAAATTTACTTTTGTTGTTAAACACAAGACTGGAGTTTCGAACCGAGTTGCTGATGCCCTAAGCAGGAGGAGTAATCTGCTTGTGTCTATGAGGGTTGATGTGCCAGGCTTAGATGTCGTTCGTGAGCAGTTAGCCATTGATCCATATTTTTCAGTTATTATGCAGGATGTGCAAACTGGACTGAAATCAGATTTTCTTGTACAAGATGGTTTTCTGTTTAAAGGGAATCAACTATGTATTCCTGATTCTAGTTTGCGTTTACAGATTATTAAAGAGTTGCATGGGGAAGGGCACGTTGGTCGTGATCGTACTCTACAATTGGTACAAGCTTCTTATTTCTGGCCTACCATGAGGAAAGAAGTGGATCGTTATGTTAAGAGGTGTCATATTTGTCAAGTTTCTAAGGGCACAACTAGTAACGTGGGCCTCTACATGCCATTGCCGGTTCCTTTGCAGCCATGGGTTGATATTAGCATGGATTTTGTGTTGGGGTTGCCACGTACACAAAGGGGTAACGATTCTATCTTTGTTGTTGTTGACAGGTTTTCGAAGATGGTTCATTTTATTCCCTGTAAGAAGACAACTGATGCTGTTAATGTGGCACAACTTTTCTTTCGTGATGTGTATCGCTTACATGGATTGCCTTCTTCTATTGTTTCTGATCGGGATACCCGGTTTTTGAGTCACTTTTGGCGCAGTCTATGGAGGATGGTGAATACCCAACTTAGTTTTAGTAGTGCTTATCATCCATAAACGGATGGCCAAACTGAAGTTGTGAACCATTCACTTGGTAATTTGCTGCGATGTCTAGTTGGTGATCATGTGAAAGCATGGGACCAGAAACTATACCAAGCTGAGTTTGCTCACAATCATGCTGTTAATCGAAGTACCGGGTTTAGTCCATTTCAGGTGGTTTATTCTTCTCAACCTCGAGGCCCACTTGATTTAATGTCACTTGATTTAAATCCTAATGCTTACCGACTAAAGTTGCCTAGCCATATTCGGTGTTCTGATGTGTTTAATGTGAAACATTTGCTGCCATATCATCGTGATTCTTCTAATGATGAGGTCGTTGAGAATTCGAGGGCGAATTTTGTCTACCCAGGGGGGAATGATGCGGGCCCAAGTGTGGATGAGCAAGCTTTAACCTTTATGGAGGCCCAAGATCGCTTATCCAAGGGGGCTTTACTAAAATGGCCATAACTTGGGCTAGAAGTCTCCGTTTTGGGCCCACGACCAGTCAAAACGACCGTTGGACCGAGGAGCACGTTTTCACAAACCGCCGGGTTTGGGTCATCGTTTCGGCCCAAAAACGGCTTATTTTAGGAGTTATTTCAGTTTTTGTCTTATTTTTACATTTGTTGGACTTTGCTTTAGGCCCAGTTTTCGGCCCGTTTATGTTTTGTGGCCCATTCGAATTTGGTTTTGTTTCTTTATATGATTGTAAGAAATGGGAGAAATATGATGCAAGTTTTATAAAAATCTGTTTTTTTCTCTCTATCACTGTGTGTGTTAGTGATCTACCCTGATTATCGGTATTCTTTGTGAATCAACGATAGTTAGAAGGATTGTTCCTGGTATTCTTGTTGAATCAACAGGTTCAATTATCTATCTCTCTGTTTCTGACTGCATCAGTTGGTATCAGAGCCAAATTTCCTGATCAAGATGCCTCCACGGAGAAGACCTCTTAATGATGTTCATGAGCAGGAATTGGAACAGCGTATTATGGCACGGATGGAGGAGCGGTTAGATCAATTTTTTGATCAGTTGGCTGATCAAATGCAAGATCTAATGAATCAGGGAGGGCGTAATCGTAACCGTCGTGAAGCAGCAGATGATGAAAATCCGTTTTATGAGGGTGACGGTTCTTCTTCTGATGAACACGTACCACAGAATCGAAGGGGTGATAGGGGTGATAATAGGCGTTGGGAGGCAGGACTGCGAACCAGCATTCCTGAATTCGATGGTGATACTTTGAATCCAGAAAAGTTCATTGATTGGCTTGTTGTTGTTGAAGAAGTGTTCGAATTCAAGGAGGTTCCTGAAGACAAAAAGGTTTCATTGATCGCTACCAGGCTACGTGGAAGGGCTTCTGTGTGGTGGCAACAATTGAAACTGACTCGGGAGAGAGTTGGAAAGCCAAGGGTCACAACTTGGAGGACGATGAAGAAGTGCATGAGGGCCAACTTTATTCCTCATAATTACCAACGATTAATGTACCAGCGGTTACAAAATTTAAGACAGGGGTCCAAGTCTGTTGAGGACTACACAACGGAATTCTACCAATTAATTGCAAGAAATGATATTCAAGAAACTGAAGAACAACTTGTTTCTCGTTACATTGGTGGACTAAGGGTTCAGATTATGGAATTCATTAACATGTTTGACCCGGTGACACTTTCTGATGCTCATCAACGTGCTTTAGCTTTTGAAAAACAAAACCGGCGTAGCGGTGTTTCATCTTCTGTTGGAGGAGGTTCGGGTTCGGGTAACACGACATCTCGTTTTGTGCCTAACTAAACAAAAAAGGGTGTTGGCAGTAGTGGACCGCCTTCTAAAGGAGTCGGAAGTAATAGCATGAAGTGTTTCAACTGTGGGGAGACTGGTCACCGACAGTCAGAATGTAAGAAAGCTGGTAAGAGAAATATGTTTGCTGACCCTGAGGAATGGGAAGATGGTGGTGAGGCTGATGAAAATTATGAAGACACTCCAATATTTGATGATGACCTTGAGTATGTGGAAGAGGAAGTGGCTGGAGACGTGGGGACATGCCTAGTGGTTAGACGTTCATGCTATACACCAAAGGCAAATGATAATGATTGGCTTAAGCATAACATCTTCCATTCAACATGTACTGTTTGGGGAAGGTTTGTACTTTTGTTATTGATTCAGGGAGCTGTGACAATCTAGTTTCTGAAGAGGCTGTTAGAAAATTGAGCCTGAAAACAGAGAATCATCCTAAGCCTTATAAGCTCCAATGGCTGAAGAAGGGAGGTGAGGTGCCAGTAACCAAGCGTACCCTTGTTCCTTTTTCTGTTGGTAAAACATACAAGGACGAAGTCTGGTGTGATGTGGTTCCCATGGATGCGTGCCATTTGCTGTTGGGTAGGCCTTGGGAATATGATCGCAACGTAGAACACAATGGGCGGTTTAATACTTATAGCTTCTTGTTTGATAACGTGAAGATAACATTGTTACCCACTAAACCCAAGGAAGTGGCTTCCAAACCTACTACTACTTTGTTGACTCTTTCTCAGTTTGAGAACGAGTTGGAGGCTGGGGATGATGTTTTTTTGTTGATAGGTAAAGAAGTGGTTGAGGGTGCTGATGTTCCTGATGCTATGGTTCCTCTACTTGAAGAATTTTCTGATGTTTTCCCCACTGAATTGCCTGATGGTTTGCCGCCTTTGCGTGACATCCAACATCATATTGATCTAGAACCTGGTTCACAGTTGCCTAACAGGCCACATTACAGGATGAGCCCAGCAGAGCATGAGGAGTTACGAAGACAGGTTGAGGAGTTGATATCTAAGGGCCATGTTCGTGAAAGTATGAGCCCTTGTGCTGTTCCTGCTTTGTTGACTCCAAAGAAAGATGGCACTTGGCGCATGTGTGTTGACAGTCGAGCTATCAACAAGATTACTGTGAGGTATAGGTTTCCTATCCCTAGGCTTGATGATTTGCTTGATCAGATTAGTGGTGCTACTATTTTCACAAAGTTGGATTTGAAGAGTGGATATTATCAGATTCCGCCTTAGGCCTGGTGATGAATGGAAAACTGCCTTCAAAACTCGTGAAGGATTGTATGAATGGTTAGTAATGCCTTTTGGTTTGTCAAACGCACCAGCACTTTTATGCGTGTGATGAATCAGTTGCTCAGACCTTTTATAGGGAAGTTTGTGGTTGTATATTTTGATGATATTCTCATTTATAGTGCTTCTTCTAGTGAGCACCTCATGCATGTCAGGCAAGTTTTGTCCCTACTTCGCAGGGATAGTTTCTATGCAGCATCAAAGAGTGTGTTTTTATGACCCCTAAAGTTCTGTTTTTGGGGTATGTTGTTTCTGGCGGGGGAATACAAGTTGATGAATCTAAAGTAGCAGCTATTGCAAATTGGCCAACTCCTACTACCATTACTGAAGTTCGTAGTTTTCATGGGCTTGCTTCTTTTTATAGACGATTCATTCCACATTTCAGTTCTATTATGGCTCCAGTGACAGACTGTATGAAGGGGAAGACGTTTGTATGGACCAAAGAGGCCGAGCTTGCTTTTCAAGTTATAAAAGCCAAGCTCACCACTGCACCTATTCTGGTATTGCCTGATTTTTCTCAAGTATTTGAACTTCATACTGATGCCTCAAAGATCGGGATGGTGGGGTGCTTAGTCAAGGTGGCCGACCTGTTGCTTACTTTAGTGAGAAATTGACAGGTCCAAAGTTGAGGTATAGTACTTATGATTTGGAGTTTTATGCAGTGGTCCAAGCTGTAAAGCATTGGCGTCACTATCTATTTCATAAAGAGTTTGTTTTGTTCACTGATCATGATTCTTTAAGGCATATTCGTACACAAGACAAGGTGTCACATAAGCACGGGCGTTGGTTAGCATTTCTTGAAAAATTTACTTTTGTTGTTAAACACAAGACTGGAGTTTTCGAACCGAGTTGCTGATGCCCTAAGCAGGAGGAGTAATCTGCTTGTGTCTATGAGGGTTGATGTGCCAGGCTTAGATGTCGTTCGTGAGCAGTTAGCCATTGATCCATATTTTTCAGTTATTATGCAGGATGTGCAAACTGGACTGAAATCAGATTTTCTTGTACAAGATGGTTTTCTGTTTAAAGGGAATTAACTATGTATTCCTGATTCTAGTTTGCGTTTACAGATTATTAAAGAGTTGCATGGGGAAGGGCACGTTGGTCGTGATCGTACTCTACAATTGGTACAGCTTCTTATTTCTGGCCTACCATGAGGAAAGAAGTGGATCGTTATGTTAAGAGGTGTCATATTTGTCAAGTTCTAGGGGCACAACTAGTAACGTGGGCCTCTACATGCCATTGCCCGTTCCTTTGCAGCCATGGTTGATATAGAGCATGGATTTTTGTGTGGGGTTGCCACGTTTACAAAGGGGTAACGATTCTATCTTTGTTGTTGTTGACAGGTTTTCAAAGATGGTTCATTTTATTCCCTGTAAGAAGACAACTGATGCTGTTAATGTGGCACAACTTTTCTTTCGTGATGTGTATCGCTTACATGGATTGCCTTCTTCTATTGTTTCTGATCGGGATACCTGGTTTTTGAGTCACTTTTGGCGCAGTCTATGGAGGATGGTGAATACCCAACTTAGTTTTAGTAGTGCTTATCATCCACAAACGGATGGCCAAACTGAAGTTGTGAACCGTTCACTTGGTAATTTGCTGCGATGTCTAGTTGGTGATCATGTGAAAGCATGGGACCAGAAACTATACCAAGCTGAGTTTGCTCACAATCATGCTGTTAATCGAAGTACCGGGTTTAGTCCATTTCAGGTGGTTTATTCTTCTCAACCTCGAGGCCCACTTGATTTAATGTCACTTGATTTAAATCCTAATGCTTACCGACTAAAGTTGCCTAGCCATATTCGGTGTTCTGATGTGTTTAATGTGAAACATTTGCTTCCATATCATGGTGATTCTTCTGATGATGAGGTCGTTGGGAATTCGAGGGCGAATTTTGTCTACCCAGGGGGGAATGATGCGGGCCCAAGTGTGGATGAGCAAGCTTTAACCTTTATGGAGGCCCAAGATCGCTTATCCAAGGGGGCTTTACTAAAATGGCCATAACTTGGGCTAGAAGTCTCCGTTTTGGGCCCAGGACCAGTCAAAACGACCGTTGGACCGAGGAGCACGTTTTCACAAACCGCCATAGGCGGTTTGGGTCATCGTTTCAGCCCAAAAACGGCTTATTTTAGGAGTTATTTCAGTTTTTGTCTTATTTTTACATTTGTTGGACTTTGCTTTAGGCCCAGTTTTCGGCCCGTTTATGTTTTGTGGCCCATTCGAATTTGGTTTTGTTTCTTTATATGATTGTAAGAAATGGGAGAAATATGATGCAAGTTTTATAAAAATCTGTTTTTTTCTCTCAATCACTGTGTGTGTTAGTGATCTACCCTGATTATCGGTATTCTTTGTGAATCAACGATAGTTAGAAGGATTGTTCCTGGTATTCTTGTTGAATCAACAGGTTCAATTATCTATCTCTCTGTTTCCGACTGCATCAGTTGGTATCAGAGCCAAATTTCCTGATCAAGATGCCTCCACGGAGAAGACCTCTTAATGATGTTCATGAGCAGGAATTGGAAAAGCGTATTATGGCACGGATGGAGGAGCGGTTAGATCAATTTTTTGATCAGTTGGCTGATCAAATGCAAGATCTAATAAATCAGGGAGGGCGTAATCGTAACCGTCATGAAGCAGCAGATGATGAAAATCCGTTTTATGAGGGTGACGGTTCTTCTTCTGATGAACACGTACCACAGAATCGAAGGGGTGATAGGGGTGATAATAGGCGTTGGGAGGCAGGAATGCGAACCAGCATTCCTGAATTCGATGGTGATACTTTGAATCCAGAAAAGTTCATTGATTGGCTTGTTGTTGTTGAAGAAGTGTTCGAATTCAAGGAGGTTCCTGAAGACAAAAAGGTTTCATTGATCGCTACCAGGCTACGTGGAAGGGCTTCTGCGTGGTGGCAACAATTGAAACTGACTCGGGAGAGAGTTGGAAAGCCAAGGGTCACAACTTGGAGGAAGATGAAGAAGTGCATGAGGGCCAACTTTATTCCTCATAATTACCAACGATTAATGTACCAGCGGTTACAAAATTTAAGACAGGGGTCCAAGTCTGTTGAGGACTACACAACAGAATTCTACCAATTAATTGCAAGAAATGATATTCAAGAAACTGAAGAACAACTTGTTTCTTGTTACATTGGTGGACTAAGGGTTCAGATTATGGAATTCATTAACATGTTTGACCCGGTGACACTTTCTGATGCTCATCAACGTGCTTTAGCTTTTGAAAAACAAAACCGGCGTAGTGGTGTTTCATCTTCTGTTGGAGGAGGTTCGGGTTCGGGTAACACGACATCTCGTTTTGTGCCTAACCAAACAAAACAGGGTGTTGGCAGTAGTGGACCGCCTTCTAAAGGAGTCGAAAGTAATAGCATGAAGTGTTTCAACTGTGGGGAGACTGGTCACCGACAGTCAGAATGTAAGAAAGCTGGTAAGAGAAATATGTTTGCTGACCCTGAGGAATGGGAAGATGGTGGTGAGGGTGATGAAAATTATGAAGACACTCCAGTATTTGATGATGACCTTGAGTATGTGGAAGAGGAAGTGGCTGGAGACGTGGGGACATGCCTAGTGGTTAGATGTTCATGCTATACACCAAAGGCAAATGATAATGATTGGCTTAAGCATAACATCTTCCATTCAACATGTACTGTGCTGTGGAAAGCTTGTACTTTTGTTATTGATTCAGGGAGCTGTGACAATCTAGTTTCTGAAGAGGCTGTTAGAAAATTGAGCCTGAAAACAGAGAATCATCCTAAGCCTTATAAGCTCCAATGGCTGAAGAAGGGAGGTGAGGTGCCAGTAACCAAGCGTACCCTTGTTCCTTTTTCTGTTGGTAAAACATACAAGGACGAAGTCTGGTGTGATGTGGTTCCCATGGATGCGTGCCATTTGCTGTTGGGTAGGCCTTGGGAATATGATCGCAACGTAGAACACAATGGGCGGTTTAATACTTATAGCTTTTTGTTTGATAACGTGAAGATAACATTGTTACCCACTAAACCCAAGGAAGTGGCTTCCAAACCTACTCCTACTTTGTTGACTCTTTCTCAGTTTGAGAACGAGTTGGAGGCTGGGGATGATGTTTTTTGTTGATAGGTAAAGAAGTGGTTGAGGGTGCTGATGTTCCTGATGCTATGGTTCCTCTACTTGAAGAATTTTCTGATGTTTTCCCCACTGAATTGCCTGATGGTTTGCCGCCTTTGCGTGACATCCAACATCATATTGATCTAGAACCTGGTTCACAGTTGCCTAACAGGCCACATTACAGGATGAGCCCAGCAGAGCATGAGGAGTTACGAAGACAGGTTGAGGAGTTGATATCTAAGGGCCATTTTCGTGAAAGTATGAGCCCTTGTGTTGTTCCTGCTTTGTTGACTCCAAAGAAAGATGGCACTTGGCGCATGTGTGTTGACAGTCGAGCTATCAACAAGATTACTGTGAGGTATAGGTTTCCTATCCCTAGGCTTGATGATTTGCTTGATCAGATTAGTGGTGCTACTATTTTCACAAAGTTGGATTTGAAGAGTGGATATTATCAGATTCGCCCTAGGCCTGGTGATGAATGGAAAACTGCCTTCAAAACTCGTGAAGGATTGTATGAATGGTTAGTAATGCCTTTTGGTTTGTCAAACGCACCAAGCACTTTTATGCGTGTGATGAATCAGTTGCTCAGACCTTTTATAGGGAAGTTTGTGGTTGTATATTTTGATGATATTCTCATTTATAGTGCTTCTTCTAGTGAGCACCTCATGCATGTCAGGCAAGTTTTGTCCCTACTTCGCAGGGATAGTTTCTATGCAGCATCAAAGAAGTGTGTTTTTATGACCCCTAAAGTTCTGTTTTTGGGGTATGTTGTTTCTGGCGGGGGAATACAAGCTGATAAATCTAAAGTAGCAGCTATTGCAAATTGGCCAACTCCTACTACCATTACTGAAGTTCGTAGTTTTCATGGGCTTGCTTCTTTTTATAGACGATTCATTCCACATTTCAGTTCTATTATGGCTCCAGTGACAGACTGTATGAAGGGGAAGACGTTTGTATTTGAACTTCATACTGATGCCTCAAAGGTCGGGATTGGTGGGGTGCTTAGTCAAGGTGGCCGACCTGTTGCTTACTTTAGTGAGAAATTGACAGGTCCAAAGTTGAGGTATATTACTTATGATTTGGAGTTTTATGCAGTGGTCCAAGCTGTAAAGCATTGGCGTCACTATCTATTTCATAAAGAGTTTGTTTTGTTCACTGATCATGATTCTTTAAGGCATATTCGTACACAAGACAAGGTGTCACATAAGCACGGGCGTTGGTTAGCATTTCTTGAAAAATTTACTTTTGTTGTTAAACACAAGACTGGAGTTTCGAACCGAGTTGCTGATGCCCTAAGCAGGAGGAGTAATCTGCTTGTGTCTATGAGGGTTGATGTGCCAGGCTTAGATGTCGTTCGTGAGCAGTTAGCCATTGATCCATATTTTTCAGTTATTATACAGGATGTGCAGACTGGACTGAAATCAGATTTTCTTGTACAAGATGGTTTTCTGTTTAAAGGGAATCAACTATGTATTCCTGATTCTAGTCTGCGTTTACAGATTATTAAAGAGTTGCATGGGGAAGGACACGTTGGTCGTGATCGTACTCTACAATTGGTACAAGCTTCTTATTTCTGGCCTACCATAAGGAAAGAAGTGGATCGTTATGTTAAGAGGTGTCATATTTGTCAAGTTTCTAAGGGCACAACTAGTAACGCGGGCCTCTACATGCCATTGCCGGTTCCTTTGCAGCCATGGGTTGATATTAGCATGGATTTTGTGTTGGGGTTGCCACGTACACAAAGGGGTAACGATTCTATCTTTGTTGTTGTTGACAGGTTTTCAAAGATGGTTCATTTTATTCCCTGTAAGAAGACAACTGATGCTGTTAATGTGGCACAACTTTTCTTTCGTGATGTGTATCGCTTACATGGATTGCCTTCTTCTATTGTTTCTGATCGGGATACCCGGTTTTTGAGTCACTTTTGGCGTAGTCTATGGAGGATGGTGAATACCCAACTTAGTTTTAGTAGTGCTTATCATCCACAAACGGATGGCCAAACTGAAGTTGTGATCCGTTCACTTGGTAATTTGCTGCGATGTCTAGTTGGTGATCATGTGAAAACATGGGACCAGAAACTATACCAAGCTGAGTTTGCTCACAATCATGCTGTTAATCGAAGTACCGGGTTTAGTCCATTTCAGGTGGTTTATTCTTCTCAACCTCGAGGCCCACTTGATTTAATGTCACTTGATTTAAATCCTAATGCTTACCGACTAAAGTTGCCTAGCCATATTCGGTGTTCTGATGTGTTTAATGTGAAACATTTGCTGCCATATCATGGTAATTCTTCTAATGATGAGGTCGTTGGGAATTCGAGGGCGAATTTTGTCTACCCAGGGGGGAATGATGCGGGCCCAAGTGTGGATGAGCAAGCTTTAACCTTTATGGAGGCCCAAGATCGCTTATCCAAGGGGGCTTTACTAAAATGGCCATAACTTGGGCTAGAAGTCTCCGTTTTGGGCCCACGACCAGTCAAAACGACCGTTGGACCGAGGAGCACGTTTTCACAAACCGCCTGGGTCATCGTTTCGGCCCAATAACGGCTTATTTTAGGAGTTATTTCAGTTTTGTCTTATTTTTACATTTGTTGGACTTTGCTTTAGGCCCAGTTTTCGGCCCGTTTATGTTTTGTGGCCCATTCGAATTTGGTTTTGTTTCTTTATATGATTGTAAGAAATGGGAGAAATATGATGCAAGTTTTATAAAAATCTGTTTTTTTCTCTCTATCACTGTGTGTGTTAGTGATCTACCCTAATTATCGGTATTTTTTGTGAATCAACGATAGTTAGAAGGATTGTTCCTTGTATTCTTGTTGAATCAACAGGTTTAATTATTTATCTCTCTGTTTCCGACTGCATCAATGTGAAATCTTATATGCATGTGGGAATGCCAATAAGTATCCATTAAAGATTCTGCATAAAGCTTGAAGGAGTCAACCACGTGCTTTTCATTAGCCTATTTTATTGTTTTCTATTTCACTTTTTTTGGGACGTTGTTAGTAATTTGCGTTGCATGTTTCTTGTTCTATTTAAGACCCTTTTTAGGTCTACAAAATCATCACCTACATTTAAGTTCATATCAGTTTGATTATTTCACTATATTTGCATATTTGAATCCATATATAATATATTATTCAAAATTTGATCTTCGTAGTCCATCAAAATTATTAGAATAATACAAGACTATTACGAATATGTTGGTTGATTTTCATAGATACACAAATAAGTAAAGAGTTGCAACCATATCAATATGTATTTATAGGTGAGTAAACATATATTGGCAAGACCCAAGTTTAAAACTACTTCATCGATGGGCGTCATAGGTAGGTGTTATATAAAAATGATAGTATATTTTAATGATCTGACATATATATTGTTTTCAAATATGATACATATAAACATGATATATATAAATAGAAAATCAAAATAAACATATACATATACATTCAATGGTTTATCTTGTGAATTTAGTAAACTTCTTTAAATTATTTATAATCTTAACCAGTCAATATAAATTTTTATCTATTAAAAGCTCAATTTTCATATAACCAAGATTCATAAATCTCTACTGGGATACTGTCGCTTTAGATTTAATGTTACACGTAAAATTAATTATGATTATTTTAGATTTCACTAAAGTGTGCGTATGTATGTGTGCATATATGTGTGTGTAGGTACATGTATATATGGAATTAAGGGTATTAATGAACAAGTTGGTACCAAAGATTACAAATTCATTATGAGAAAGCAAAATAGATATACAGCAAAGAAACGATGCAAACGGAAACATAAAATGTAATTGGAAACTACAATGACATAGCCTTGAATTAAGGAGTCTAAAAGGAAGCATATATACGATGCAGAGAAGAATATGCAATTTCCAATACTCCCCCTCAAGTTGGCGCGTGTAGATTTCGAACGCCCAACTTGTCGAGTAGTGTTTGTAGAAGATGAGAACCAAGGGGTTTGGTAAGTAAGTCAGCAATTTGTTGTTTGGAGTTGACATGCATCGGTGTGATTTCATTCTGTTCAACACGTTCGCGAACGAAATAGCAGTCCATTTCGACATGTTTCGTTCGCTCATGGAAAACGGGGTTGTTAGCTATGTGCCTAGCCGCTTGGTTATCACAAAACAAGGGTGTGGGACCATCCAGGGAAACTTCTAATTCTTCGAGCAACCAACGAACCCATAACACCTCACTAACGGATGTGGCCATGGCACGGTATTCAGCCTCGGCAGAGGAGCGTGATACAATAGACTGTTTCTTGGATTTCCAAGAGATTGGTGCCCCGCCTAACAAAAGCAAGTAACCCGTCCTCGATCGTCTGCTAAACGGGCATCCAAGCCAATCCGAATCACAATACGCGACAAGGTTTTCACCGCCGGTTTTAGGTAAAAGAATACCTTGCCCAACTGTGGTTTTGAGATAGCGAAGTACTCTAGTGGCCGCCTCCATGTGATTGCATCTCGGGTCTCCAACAAATTGACTTAGAATGTTCACAGAGTACGTTATATCCGGACGAGTGGCTTGTAAATAAAGCAACCGACCTACAAGCCTTCGGTATTGGTTTGCATCAACTTTCTCTTCTTCTTCTTCTCCTTTGCCAAGTTTCAAGTTAGGCTCCATTGGAAAAGAACTAGGGCGACATCCTTGCAGCCCGCTATCTTCGAGGATATCCAAAGTATATTTTCGTTGACTAAGAACCAAACCTTCCGATGTTCTTGCAACCTCTATTCCTAGAAAATATTTCAAGGAGCCCAGATCTTTTATGCTGAATTCTTTGTCAAGGTGGAGCTTTGTTCTTTTAATCAGTTTCATGTCGTTTCCAACGAGAATCACGTCATCAACATATATGAGGGCTGCCACAAACACACCATTATCTTTGTGAATGAACAAGGAATGATCTGCCTTCGACTGTTTGTAGCCAAGACTAGTGAGTGACTTAGTGAACTTATGATACCAATTTCTAGACGCTTGCTTTAAACCGTAGATTGATTTCTTGAGCTTGCAGACCCTCGTTTCATCTTTGTTTGAGAATCCTTGTGGAATTTTCATATAGACCTCCTCTTCTAAGTCTCCATGTAGGAAAGCGTTGTTTACATCAAGTTGTTGGATTTCCCATCCCCGTTTAATGGCGATAGCAAGTAGGGTCCTTACGGTCACTAATTTAGCAACCGGAGCAAAGGTGTCGTGATAATCCACACCCTCCATTTGTGTGAAGCCCTTGGCCACAAGTCTCGCCTTGTATCTTTCAACTTCGCCATTTGGTTTGAATTTGACTTTGTAAACCCATTTGGAGTCGATAGCCTTTTTTCCTTTTGGTAATGTTTCCAAAGTCCATGTTCCATTTTGCTCAAGAGCATGGATCTCTTTCATCATTGCTTCTTTCCATTTTTCATCTTTAGCTGCTTGATGAAAGGTTTTTGGCTCATCATGGGAATTGATGGCGGACAAAAAAGCTTTATGAGTGTTAGAAAAATGCTTATACGAAACATAATGAGATAAAGGGTGTACCGTCGAAGACCCTTGATTGGAGACAGGTTGCGTGTGATCGATTGAAGGGGGAAGCTCTACTTGGTAGTCACTAAAATGTTTAGGTTGTGCTTTATTTCTTTTCTGTCTCTCTTCTTCGAATTCTTGGTGTATGATGGGTGGGTCCACATGGACATTCTCATCATGTATGTGCTCCTCATCTTCACCACCTTGCATGTCAGATTCAAGTTGCATGCTTTGGGTTTCACCCTCATTTCCCACGGTGGGGTCCTCTCCAACATTTCCACTATTTTCTTCTGTTTGCATTGGTACTCCCCCTTGTCTCCATGCTTTTAAATGTTTTAATATTAAAATCACAATCATGACATTGAGTGATTGGGTTTAGATGCTCAAAAATCTCAGTTTCCATATGGTCTTTTGATTTCACCCGTGCAAAAGGAAACACATCCTCAATAAATCTTACATCCCTAGTTACCACTATTTTCTTTTGTTCAAGATCATAAATTTTATAACCTTTCTTGCCATGAGGGTAGCCCAAAAAAATACCCGACTTTCCTCTCGGTTCGAATTTGTCCCCATTCGTTTCCATGTTTCTATAGTAAGCTAAACAACCAAAAATCCGCATATGATCATATTCGGCATTGCGGCCTAACAAGACTTCATACGGGGTTTTATTGTTTATGGCCTTCGATGGTAAACGGTTTATTATATACGCGGCTGTCAAAACGCATTCTCCCCAAAAAATTGTAGGGAGATTAGCTTCAAAACGTAAAGCCCGTGCAATTTCTAATAGGTGCCTATGCTTTCGTTCCACAACCCCATTTTGTTGTGGGGTATGGGAGCAAGTCGTTTCTAAAACGATTCCTTGGTCCGTATAAAAATGGTTCATGTGATTTGAAACGAATTCTCCACCATTGTCACACCTAATTCTCTTAATACCTTTTCCAAATTGTGTCTTTATCATCTTATAAAAATCAACTAAGAAAGTGCTTGCTTCATTTTTATGTTTAAGTAAATAAATCCATACCATCCTACTATAATCATCGACTATTATTAGGAAGTAATTTGCTCCTGTTAGAGATGGTCTCCTATATTTCCCCCAAATATCACAATGTATTAAATCAAAGCATTCACTTGTCTTGATGGAACTAACCGGAAAAGGTAAACGAGTAAGTTTTGCTTTGCTACAAGAATCACAAACTTTGTCCTTAAATTTTAAAGAAAAACCTTTGAGAAAACTAACATGAGATAATTTTGTATTTGAGGCATGCCCAAGTCGTTTGTGCCATGAATCAAAAGTCACCATCATCACCTTCCTTTCTTCTTTTATTCCCCCCATTCGATAGAGACCTCCGCGACAGTTACCCGCTCCAATCAAGTTCCCCGTCTTCAAGCCCTGCAACACAAAGAAATCAGGAAAAAATGTTACAGCGCAATCTAGATCTTTAGTTAACCTTCGAACAGATAATAGGTTGCATGTAAAATTTGGCACAAAAAGAACTCCTTCTACTTTCAGTCCCCTTTTGAATATCATATTGCCTTTCCCTTTTACAGGAATAGCCTCCCCATTTGGGATTGTGACAGGTCTTTCGGGTGCATCCGTGGTTAAGTTTTTAAGCAAGTTCCCTTGATATGTAATGTGTTCGGTTGCACCCGAGTCAACGACCCATTCACTATCCGTATTTATTCTACCTGCCATGTTTGCCATAACGGGTTCATCTCGGTTTCCTACGAATAACTTCAAGAAACTTTTGTATTGCTCATCCGTCAGACCCGGTATAGGACACGATCCAGTTTCGGATTCGGTTTGCACAAATGCTGCTCTCGGTCTAGGTTTGTCTTTTTTCCCCTTTCCCGGCCACCACTCCGGGTATCCAATTATTTTGAAACACCCATCCCTATTGTGTCCATCTCTTCCACAATGGGTGCAATGTTCATCTTTATCAATAGGAGAACTCCTTTCATTCTTTAGCCACCCTTTCTCCTGTTGTTGTTGGTTTCGGTTCCCTTCTCGTCGCCTTTGATAGGAAGCTTGGAAGGCAGCAGCTTCTTGAATAGGTCTCTTGGTAGTGGCAATGACACGTTGTTGTTCGTCTTCCGCTACCAAATGATAGGTTGTACCCAGATTTGGTGTAGGTTTCATGGCCAATATCTGGGTTTTAATTACACCAAATTGATCATCAAGTCCCATCAGGAACTCATACATTCTTTCTTTCTCTTTCAGTTCTCGAAGCTTCTTTCCTAATCCACATGTACAACCATTACATGAGCAACGGGGTGTTGGTAGAACCGACTCCATTTCATCCCACAAGCTACGTAGTCTTGTGTAATAAGCTGAAACGGTCGACCCGTCTTGTCGAGTTGCTGTCAAAGATTGCTTCAATTCATATGCTTTTGGAGCACTTTCCTTCCCAAAGCGTTCTGTTAAGTCGATCCAGATCTCAGCCGATGTCTTGGCGTATTTCACACTGTTGCGAATCTCTTTCTCCATGGCTGTGGTTAACCAACCTTTAATCATTGCATCACAACGCATCCAAGGCATATACTTGGCAGATCCTTCTTCCGGTTTCTTGATCGAGCCATCAACAAAACCAATTTTGTTTTTAGCGAACAAGAAATTCATCATTTCTTGCGCCCAATCGTTGTAATTCTTATCGGTAAGCAAATCGTTCACGTGCATTTGCTTGGGATAATCGGAAGCGTGTAGATAGAAAGGAGAGGTGTGGTCGATCGCCTCCCCTTCATTTTTGTTTTTCTGAGCCTCGTCTCCGGCCATAGGAATTGCCGGTTAGAGTTTTGTTTTCTTTAGGATCGATATTCGCTCTGATACCATGAACAAGTTGGTACCAAAGATTACAAATTCATTATGAGAAAGCAAAATACATATACAGCAAAGAAACGATGCAAACGGAAACATAAAATGTAATTGGAAACTACAATGACATAGCCTTGAATTAAGGAGTCTAAAAGGAAGCATATATACGATGCAGAGAAGAATATGCAATTTCCAATAATTAAATTCTACACCTCGTTATAATGTGAAGTCGAAAACTTTAATAAGCTAGAGCCAAACTTGTGAGGCTTAAAAATAAGAGGAAAAGTATTTCAGTTTAGATCAAGCTTGGATTCTTCACGTATATTGACTAACACCTCCTTGACCTCGGTTGCTTACCTCCGAATATTATTAGAGGAATCATGAGATTTGAAATCTACTATACCCAACTAGTATCCTAATTTAGTAACTTTAGGTTTGGGTTTTATTAAACTCACTATTGCTTGTTTGATTTCATGGTACTTGCAATTGAACTCTTGCTGTGGTGGAGTTGTAATATATTTTTTTATTGTAAGTTTTTGTATATTTTTGGCTTCCACTACAAAGCAGTTCTTTATAAAAGGTATCTACAAATCTCAACCTACAACACTTGGGGATTGGATGATTACCAAAGAAGAACACTAGATAGAGAATTAAATCTAGAAATGGAATTAGATTGTTACAACTTGAGAGAGAATTGCTTGATGGTAAGTCATTGATTCACATAGAGTCACACTCATGGTAGACTAAGATAGTGTCTTTTAAAGGTAACCACATCGAGGTTTTTATGATGGCTTCCATGCATGCGTAACAGATCCAGGCATATAGTTCTAACAAACTTGAAGGGTTTTTTAAGAAACTTGAAGTTGTGTGTCGACAATTGTTCATTACTTTGTCTTTTATAATCGAAAGATCTTACAAAGGGTTGAAAATCTAAGGGGGCGTTTGGCATGTAGGACTTTAATGAAATTCAATGTAATTGGAATCTGAATTCCATGACCACTGTGTTTGGTTGGTAGAAATTCATTAGAATTAGAATTTGCATTCTATTTTTAACGTGTTTGGTTGCGAAAGGATTTGAAATTAATTCCCTCAAATTCCTATGAAAAAGGATTTCAAAATCCTTCCAAATATTTAAGGGTTTCAAATTCCACCAATCCCCGTGTAAGGCCCCGTTTCCGGAACGCTTGCAGTTGGATAATCATTGCATAACATATTTAAAAATACATACAACTTTATTTAAACAACGCAGCAGAATCATTTAAATAAAACCATTTCATATATTGATAATTGCTTTTGCCAAATAATACAACATTGTTAAACGTTACAAAATATGGTTTGGTAGCATTACAACACAAAAACATCATAATGATATAAAATGGATGCCATCCAAAACTTGCCAAGTAGCTGCACTCGTGCCATCCTCAGCAACTCTTACCTGTCAACTGGAAAACACATAAAAGTCAGCGTTGCTGAGTGAGTTCTAGTTTTATAAAATATAATACTTTACTTTAGTTTAAAACCCTCCTTTACATTCATTCGTGATCACACATCATACGTACACATAGATAATATTTATTATTATCTTTCATCATTCTTCATTGTACGTCATTCGTTATCATTCATTCATTCTCTTTCATACCGTACCTTCAGTACATTCATCATTATCTTTCACTTTTCATTACGGACCAATGCCATGTGCTATACCCCAAACATCATGCACATGGAGGGTACTAGGCCGAAGTCTATAAATAGACTTCTAACATCATGCACAAGGCGGGCACCAGTACCGGGGCAAGCGACAAATGTCCCATACATCTGATCAATCACAAAGATTAGACCCCTGTGTGCATTCTTCTGGGTTAGCTAAACCGCACATAGTTGAGCTAACACACTTCATTGGGTGTGCACCTCCTTACATTTGCTTGCAAGACTTTTTATTAGTTCATTCATACTTTCATTCATTCTTTCTTATGTTCCACTCTTCATCATCATTAACTCTTTCACTTTGTTAAGATAATACTTTGCATTCATTAATATAATCACACCACGTAACGCCACCTAATAAACGTAATAAGGAACATAAAGAAACAGATCAGAAACATACAGAACAACATATCACATCATCATATAACATCATACATCATCCCCCGGAACCTCCCTAGTCATAACCTAAAATCCCCTTTCTTTCCATATTTAGAATAAATTCGAAGTATTTAGGCGCATAGGAACTATGCAGGCGCATGGCTACTATGTGGGTGAATGACCTCTTAGGCGCATGAAACACTTAAGTGCATGGGGAAATTCTAGGTGCATGAGCACTATACGGGCGCATTAACCCTTAGGCGCATGGGCAACTTAGGTGTCTAGGGAAACTTAGGTGCATGGACACTATGCAGGCGCATGAGCCTGACTTAGGCACATGGGCACCTAGACGTCCGGGCAGTTGGGCGCACGGGCAAATACTTTGGCGTTTTGGCACCTTTCTAGGCGCATGGGTACTATTTGGGCGCATGGGTACTATATGGGCGCATGAACAACTAACTTTGTAACTAACATCATTTTCAGTCCCTAAATCATATCCGAACATGTTTCAAGCCTAGTTCTAACATACTAAGCAGCATAAACATTCCCATAAAGATAAACATAACCCAAATATCATTCCCAACATAAACCCAACCATAATACACACACAAATACATACGAGTACACACCCACATTTAATAGAAACGTTATAATATGTATTTCCAGCCCCAAAACAAGTTAAAACATGTAAAAACGGGGATCTAGAACTCACCTCTTGCAACTTTCGTGTATGACTTTTTCAAACCCGAATGCTCAATGAGTTCAAACACCTAAACAACCCAAAAACACACAACCGAACACATAAAACACAAACCCAAGACTGAAACTTAGTCAAGAACACATCAAAACACCAAAACTAACCTTAAATCAGCTTCTTCTCTTCTTCTTCTCTCTAAAACCCAAGAATTCAGTTCTTTCTCTCTCTTGAACCGTATGCAAAAAGGTGATGTAACATGGGAATGGGAGGCCATGTTACTTTTCTACAAAATATTATATTATTTTATCATTTTTACATATTTAACCCCTCAACTTGGGTTTTCTTGTTTTTCTTTCTTGGTATTCTTCTTTTAAAATTTCCAGGTGTTACAAGTCCACCCCTCTTATATAGGTTTCGTCCCCAAAACCTGTTACTCCTCGAATAGCTGCGGGTAATGTTATCTCATCTCTTCTTTAGTCTCCCACGTAGACTCGGATCCATTTCTATATTTCCACTGTACTTGCACCAAGGGAACCACTTTATTCTGTAATCTCTTCTCCTTCCGATCAATGATCGCCACTGGTTGCTTCACATAATTGAGCCGCTTGCTTACCTCAATGTCCCCCAGTGGTACAACCATATCCTTATCATCTAAGCACTTTCTCAGATGAGGTACATGGAATGTTGGATGAATTCCACTTAACTCATCCGGTAGTCCCAACCTATAGGTCACCTCTCCTATACGAGCAATGATTTGGAAATGCCCTATATACCTCGGGCTCAACTTGCCCCGCTTTCTAAACCGAATGATACCTTTCCAAGGTGAAACCTTCAGCATAACCTTATCGCCCACCTTGAATTTAATCGGTTTTCGTCTTTTGTCAGCATACAACTTTTGTCTATCTTTTGCTCCCTTCATAAAGGCCTTGATATTTTCCAGTTTCTCAGTCGTATCCTCAATCACTTCAATGCTCCCTAACTCCTTCTGACCAATATCACCCTAACATATGTAACGCCCGGAAATTTTCTTTGAAGCCGACGAAAGAAGAAAAGAAAATAAAGTCCAAATTCGGGGGACCAAACTCGCCAAAACTAGAGAAGGTTGAATGAGTGGGAGTATAAAAGGAGGAGGGCAACCCACACCCTCCCCCACACTCACTAAAAATTAGCCAAGGGGAAGAGAGGAAGAGAGCAAGAGCAAAGGCTAGGGTTTCGAAGAATCGAGTGCAAAAGTCGAGGTTTAGCGAGTATGTGTGAAGCTTTACTCGTAGAGGTCGTTAATGTGAGTTCTAGGACCCCTCTTTTACACACTTTTGAATGATTTTATGGCTGGAACACATCTAAAACCCGTTTTTGAAAAGTTGGGTGTTGAACCCGTATGTATGCGTATGTGTATGTGTTTGTTGCGGGTGGGGTTTGATTTCGGGCTTGTGTGTGCTTGAATGATGTTGTGGTAGGTGTTTCTAAGGTTTAGGATGGTTGATTTGGGCTTAGAACGAGTTTGGGTGAGCTTGGAGGCCGAAAATGGCAATTTGCGTTCGGGATGAACTGCATTCTGCATCAACTAGGGCTAGGCGACCGAATGGCATGCGACTGGAGGCCATACGGCCAAATGGCATGCGACTGAGGTCCATGCGCACGATTACCATGCGATTGAGGTCCATACGCATGGAAGTCATGCGACTGAAGTTCATGTGCCTGTAAGGCATGCGATCGAAGGTTATGCGACTGAGGTCCATGTGCCTGGAGGCCATGCGACTGAGGTTCATTCGCACGAAGGGTATGCGACTGAAGGCCATGCGCCTGAAGTCATGCGACTGAAGGCCATAGATGATATGATGGGCTTGTGCGATGTATGATTGATGCTTATGTGATGGTGTATGTGATGTATGATTGATGTATGATGTTGTATGATTGATGCTTATGCACGATGGTGTGTATGATGTATGTTATGTATGTATGATGATGCCCTGTATGGTGATGTTGTATGTTTACGTTTATGTTCCTTAATATGTGTGGTTATTTTCCCGTGGCCATACATTGAATGTTAATGAATGAGATGAAAGTATTATGTAACGTAAAGTGAAAGATAATGAAAAAAGAAACATGATGAATGAATGCATGCATTAATGAATGAATGAAAGTATGAAAGGCTTGCAAGCAAAATGTACAGAGGTGCACGGCTCTAAAATGCCGTAAGCTCAACTGCGTATGGTTTAGCTAACCCTTAAGGATACACGCAGCGGTTCCAGTCTTTGTGACTGACCAACGATGTGGTACATGGTGTACAGTGATTACTCACCTCGGTGCTGGTGCCAGACTATGTGCAGTGTGAAAGTCATTTATGATCTTCGACTCAGTACTCGAGTTATGCATATCGTTGGGGGTGGAGTAGTGATTACTCACCTCGGTGCTGGTGCCAGGCTATGTGCAGTGTGGAAGTCATTTATGATCTTCGGCCCAGTACTCGAGTTATGCATAATGTTGGGGGTGTAGTATACGGATGGGATCTTTGTCGCTTACCCCGATGCTGGTGCCAGGCTATGTGAAGTGTGGAAGTCATTTATGAACTTCGGCCCAGTACCCCATTGATTTGGGGCATAGCTGATGACACTGATCCAGATAGTGATAAAAGAAAAGATAATGTGATAAAGAAGGGAAGTGCTAACGAAAGAAGTAATGATGATCGTATGAATGAAAGTAAGAAAGTGTGAACGAATGAAAGTTAATGAACGAATGATGAAGATAATAATGATATTATCTATGTGTACATATGATGTGTGATCACATGCAAAAGTGAAGAACTGTTTTAAACGAAAGAAAAGTATGTTTTATTATAAAACTAGAACTCACTCAGCAACACCAACTTTTATGTGTTTCCAGTTGGCAGGTAATGGTTGCTGAGGATGGCACGGGACGGCTACTCAGCTTTTTTGGATGACATCTATTTTTATAATGCTTTTGTGATGTATTGCAACATGTATTTTGTAATTTCAAAACGATGTATTAATTTGCAAAAGCTTTTATGCTGAATGAAATGTTCGTTTTAATGTTTCCGCTACGATGTTTCTTTATGATTAAACATAAATATATGTTTTATGTGCAATGAGTAACCAACTGTAAGCGTCCCGGGAACATGGCCTTACAAGTTGGTATCAGAGCCAAAGTTTAAGTGAAACAGGTAAATTTTCAAAATAAACCTTAACTTAAACTGAAAATGGGACGGAAAGGGAATGGGATGCCAATCTGAGTAGCTGCGTGCCATCAGGTATTTTTATTAATGTTAATCGGTATTACGTGCGCATGTTATGTGGTTTATGTGTTGTATGTAGATTTAGATACTGATGTAGTCAGGATAGGTAATGCTCGGGGTATGAAGAGTAAAGTAAGTGGCTAATCACAACTGACCACTGTAATTAGGGACTTACTATACTTGACGTAAACTGAGTTGTTCCCTTGAATGACCGTGTTGGTGTTTGAATCTTTCAGTGTGTGTGAGGATGACCGGTGGTAGATCATCTAAAGCTTTGGGTGTAACACCCGGTTATTTTAAAACAAAGACAAGAAATGAAGAATAAAAGAAAGAAAAGTTGGTGTAAAGGTGGCATGGCCGCCCATCACCTTTTCTACACCCAAATCTTTGGTCATTTTAGAGAGAGAAAGGAAAATAGCAGAAAACACTCGTGGTTTTGAAGAAGAAGAGAAGAAAAGGATTGAATTCAAGGTAAGAATTCGAGGTTTTTAAGTGTTCATGTTGGGTTTTTGTCTCGGTTACATGCTTATGTGCTTATATGCTTGTGTGTGTCCGTGTGTGTGTGTTTTGGTGTGTTCTTAGGTGTTTGAACTCTTTTGCAAGTGGGTTAGAAGGAAGAAACACCCAAGTTGCACCAGGTGAGTTTT
Organism: Flaveria ramosissima; assembly: GCA_025215565.1. Taxonomy (NCBI): domain Eukaryota; kingdom Viridiplantae; phylum Streptophyta; class Magnoliopsida; order Asterales; family Asteraceae; genus Flaveria; species Flaveria ramosissima. Next base: position 52,491,566 of record CM046045.1, on the reverse strand, counting down.
TAGACCCCGGTTCTACTTGTTTTAAACTCTCTTTGGGGCTGAAAATGTATTAAAACGTTTTTACAATGTTTATGTATGTTTACCCGTATGTATTATGCATGTTGGATGTTGGTTCTTAGATGCTTATAGGTTGTTCATGTTTAGAATAGCCATGTTAAGCTTAGAACATATAGGTATGATGAACGGGTTCAAATTCATGCTAGAAACATGTTGCATAGAAGGTTCATGCGCCTAGATAAGGCTCAGGCGCCTAGAAATGCCTTATAAGGAATTAAGTGTAATCCATACGTCTGAACAGTAGCCCATATGTCTGAGATTTGCCTTAGAAATGTCCAAAGTGGCCCATGCGCCCAAATGGCCCATGCGCCCAAAGTGGCCCATGCGTCCAAGTGGCCCATGCGCCCAAGTGGCCCATGCGCCTAAGTTTCCAAACGTCTGAATTAATCCATGCGCCTAAGTTTCCAAACGCCTAAACAGGGCCCATGCGCCCAAATAGTGTCAAAGCGCCTAAACCCTCAGAATTTATTACAGAATGTTTGGGAGTCTGTGCTTTTAGGGTTTTGACCGAGGTTTGACTTGGGCTTATTAATGATGAGTTTCATGCATTATTATGATTGTTATATGATTGTTCCTTATTATTATTATTACTATTATTATTATTATTATTATTATTATTATTATTATTATTATTATTATTATTATTATTATTATTATTATTATTATTATTATTATTATTATTATTAGTATGTGACTTTACGTGGTGTGTTTATTATTGTAACGTAAAGTATTACTAATAATAAAGTGAAAGAGTAATAAAGAAGAGAAGTGGAACTTAACTAAAATGTTAACAAGTCTTGCAAGCTTATAGGAGGGTCACGACCATGAGGTCGTTAGCTCAACTGTGATGCGGGTTAGCTACCTTCAGATGCACACGAGGCCAGTCAATTGAGACTGGCGGACCTTTGCAGCATACCCTAGGTGTCTGGGTCAGCCTTGTATACAGTATGTAGAGCCCCTTGTGGGAAAAAGAGGGCCCAGCACCATTTCCCCCGCGCACATAGTTTAGGGTATTGCTCATTGGTCCACATAGACAGTGAAAGATAAAGATAAAAGAGTACAGAGTAAACAAGGCATACTGTAAAGAGAAAAAGCATTATCTGATTGTATAGTTAATGCGTGCTCATGTATAAAGAGATGAAGTTTTCATAAAAAGAGTATTTTCATATGTATACCGTACAAGAAAGTATTTTATTACATTTAAAACTAGAACTCACTCAGCCACGCTGACTTTTATACATTTTCAGTTGGCAGGTAAATATTGCTGAGGATGGCACGAGGGTAAAGCTACTCGGCAGGAAAAGAATGACATCCATTCATACCTATTATTGCTGTTGTTTTGTAATGCAATTAAACAGTTCTTTTGTATTCGATCAAACAATAGTGTATTACTTAACAACAATGTTTAATGAAATGAAATGAATGGTTTTTGTTAAAATGATTCCGCTGCTTAAGTATGTAAATTTATAATGTTTAATGCGGTGAATAAACAACTGTGAGGTCTCCGGGAATGGGGCCTTACATCGGGCGGTGGAGGTCGTGGTGGACGTGGTGCTGGGCCACGGGCCACGAGAGGAAGACCCAGAGCTGAAGAGGTGGTTCATGAAGAACCTGAGACCCCTCATCCGGAGGCTGGGGATGAGAGTGCGAATTTGAGGGCCTCAGTGAAAGAGGCAGTTGTAGTGGAGGTTCATCAGGTCATGCAGAAGATCCTACCGTATGTGGTGACCGAAGTGATTAAGGCTATAAAGGAAGAAGAAAGGAAAGAGAGGAACAGGTCCGCGGGAGGACAGAAGGGGCCGGAGACCGAAACGGTTCTCTCCGATGATGAAGAAGAGGAAGAGGAGCCTGCACCGGAGACGGCACGAGGCTGTAACTACGGGGCATTTATGAGATGCAAGCACCCGAGTTTCGATGGAAATGGCACTGTTCCTGCTGCTCACCGGTGGGTGAGAGAGATGGAGGCTGTACTTGATATCATCGAGTGCCGAGAGGACCAGAAGGTGAAGTTTGCTACCCACTCGTTTGTGGACTCGGCTCTGTGTTGGTGGGACAATATTGTCCAAGCTAAAGGAAGCAGGGCTATCGGGAGGATGAGGTGGACAGAGTTGAAGAGGCTGGTGATTGAGGAGTTCTGTCCTCACCGTGAGATGGACAAAGTTGAAAGAGATTTCTTGCAGCTGGAGGCGGGAACCATGACACATCAACAATACACCACTAAATTCAATGAAATGGCACGGCTGGTGCCGGATCAGGTGACGCCTCAGTCACGAAAGATTAAGAGGTATATTCAGGGCTTGCCGGCGGATGTGCGTAGGCACATGATCGCTGCCTGACGGAGCACATTTAGGTCGGCATTTGATTTGGCGGGAAGATTATACGATGAAAGAACTGTGGTGGTGACAGAAGCTAGCAAGAAAGGAGAGGGTGATCAGAATTGGAACAGGAAGCGATTCGGACTGGCGGGGCCGTTCCAAGTAACAAAGATGCACGGGTGGATGACCGGCGTGAGGTCACATCCGGTGCGAGGTAGAACAAGTGTGATAAGTGTGGACAAAAACACCCCGGGGAATGTAGATTGGGGACTAATGTCTGTTTCTGTTATGGAAGGACCAGACATGTGGCGAAGAACTGCGGTGTGAGGATTTGTTATTCCTGTGGTGAGGAAGGCCACATGAGAAGGGATTGCAAGAAGTCGAGGGCTGAAGGTTCGGGAGTGAAGAAGGCTGGAGGAGAAGGACAAGTGCTAGAGCGTTCGCGATGACGCAGAGGGAGGCTAGGACGGACCACGATGTTGTGTCAGGTACTTTTCTAGTAAACCAAACTTTAGCCTCTGTGTTATTTAATTCTGGTACTAGTAAAAGTTTTATTACTGCTGTTTTCTATGCTCAGTTGCCTGTGGGTAGTAGGCGTGTTGGTTCGCCCTTTGATGTAGAAACGGCCATAGGTAAGTCTACCCAGATTTCTGAGATGATAGAAGGCTGCGATATTGAATTAGAAGGTCATAATTAGTTTCCTGTTAGACTGTTCGTGATGACCTTAGGCGGTTTCGATGTAGTCCTAGGGATGGATTGGTTGGCGGACTACGAAGCGAACATTGTGTGTCGCAAGAAGATGATCCGATTGACAGCGCCTAACGGGAGTTCGGTGACGGTTTATGGTGATCGGGGCACTACGATTCCGAAAGTGACTTCAATGGCGGTGGCGGGAAAGTGTAAGAGGCGTGGCTGTAGTGCATACTTGGCCTACGTGGAGGATATGGATATGCCAACACCACAACTGTCCGATGTACCGGTTGTGTGTGACTTTCCAGATGTATTTCCCGAAGACTCACCAGGAGTGTCACCTGACTGCGAGATCGAGTTTCAAATTGACTTGATACCGGGTGCTCAGCCTGTAGCTAAGGCACCGTATCAGTTGGTTCCGACTGAGATTAAGGAATTGATGAAACAAATGCAGGAGTTGCTCGAGTAGGAGAGGTGACCTATAGACTAGAATTACCAGAGGAGTTAAGTGGAATTCATCCGACATTCCATGTATCTCATCTGAGAAAATGTTTAACAGACGAGGATACGGTTTTACCATTGGAAGATATCGAAGTAGATGAACGGCTCAATTATGTGGAGCAACCAGTGGCAATCATTGATCGAAAAGAGAAGAGGCTAAGGAATAAAGTGGTTCCTCTTGTGCGTGTATAGTGGAAGCACAGAAGGGAACGGAGTCTACGTGGGAGACGGAAGAAGAGATGAGACAACATTACCCACGTTTGTTCGAGGAATAACAGGTTTCGGGGACGAAACCTAAATAAGGGGGGGTGGACTTGTAACGCCCGGAAATTTTCTTTGAAGCCGACGAAAGAAGAAAAAAATAATAAAGTCCAAATTCGGGGGATCAAACTTGCCAAAACGGGAAAAGGTTGAATGAGTGGGAGTATAAAAGGAGGAGGGCAGCCCACACCCTCCCCCACACTCACCAAAAACAGCCAAGGGGAAAAAAGGAAGAGAGCAAGAGCAAAGGCTAGGGTTTCGAAGAATCGAGTGCAAAAGTCGAGGTTTAGCGAGCTTGTGTGAAGCTTTATTCGTAGAGGTCGTTAATGTGAGTTCTAGGACCCCTCTTTTACGAACTTTTGAATGATTTTGGGGCTGGAACACATCTAAAATCCATTTTTGAAAAGTTGGGTGTTGAACCCGTATGTATGCGTATGTGTATGTGTTTGTTGCGGGTGGGGTTTGATTTCGGGCTTGTGTGTGCTTGAATGATATTGTGGTAGGTGTTTCTAAGGTTTAGGATGGTTGATTTGGTCTTAGAACGAGTTTGGGTGAGCTTGGAGGCCGAAAATGGCAGTTTGCATTCGGGATGAACTGCATTCTGCATCAGCTAGGGCTAGGCGACCGAATGGCATGCGACTGGAGGCCATACGGCCGAATGGCATGCGACTGAGGTCCATGTGCATGATTGCCATGCGACTGAGGTCCATACGTATGAAAGTCATGCGACTGAAGTTCATGTGCCTGTAAGGCATGCGATCGAAGGTTATGCGACTGAGGTCCATGCGCTTGGAGGCCATGCGACTGAGGTTCATTCGCACGAAGGGTATGCGATTGAAGCCCATGCGCCTGAAGTCATGCGACTTAAGGCCATACGCATGAAAGCTATGCGACTAAGAGTCCATACGCATAGGTGTCCATTCGCCTATAGGTCCATCCGCATAGGTCCATTCGCATAGGATCCATTCACCTTATGTCCATTCGCCTAAGTGTTCAGTCGCCTGGAAGGCCATGCGACTGGAGGGTGCCCATACGCCCAAGTAGGGCTCATACGCCCGAAAGAACAATGGTTTATTTTCATACTTTCGGGGGAATATGCAGATGTAAGTTTTGACTTGGGAGATTCCTAGGGGTTTATGTAAGTTGACTTTGGAGGTCATAGTTGATATGATGGGCATGTGCAATGTATGATTGATGCTTATGTGATGGTGTATGTGATGTATGATTGATGCTTATGCATGATGGTGTGTATGATGTATGTTATGTATGTATGATGCTGCCATGTATGGTGATGTTGTATGTTTATGTTTATGTTCCTTAATATGTGTGGTTATTTTTCCGTGGCCTTACGTTGAATGTTAATGAATGAGATGAAAGTATTATGTAACGTAAAGTGGAAGATAATGAAAAGAGGAACATGATGAATGAATGCATGCATTAATGAATGAAGGAAAGTATGAAACGCTTGCAAGGAAAATGTACAGAGGTGCACGGCTCTAAAATGCCGTAAGCTCAACTGCGTATGGTTTAGCTAACCCTTAAGGATACACGCAGGGTTCCAATCTTTGTGACTGACCAACGATGTGGTACATGGTGTATAGTGATTACTCACCTCGGTGCTGGTGCCAGGCTATGTGCAGTGTGGAAGTCATTTATGATCTTCGGCCCAGTACTCGAGTTATGCATATCGTTGGGGGTGGAGTAGTGATTACTCACCTCGGTGCTGGTGCCAGGCTATGTGCAGTGTGGAAGTAATTTATGATCTTCGGCCCAGTAATCGAGTTAATGTTGGGGGTGTAGTATATGGATGAGATCTTTGTCGCTTACCACGGTGTTGGTGTCAGGCTATGTGCAGTGTGGAAGTCATTTATGAACTTCGGACCAGTACCCTATTGATTTGGGGCATAGATGATGCCACTGATCCAGATAGTGATAAAAGAAAAGATAACGTGATAAAGAAGGAAAGTGTTAACGAAAGAAGTAATGATGATCGTATGAATGAAAGTAAGAAAGTGTGAACGAATGAAAGTTAATGAACGAATGATGAAGATAATAATGATATTATCTATGTGTATGTATGGTGTGTGATCACATGCAAAAGTGAAGAACGGTTTTAAACGAAAGAAAAGTATGTTTAATTATAAAACTAGAACTCACTCAGCAACGCTGACTTTTATGTGTTTCCAGTTGGTAGGTAATGGTTGCTGAGGATGGCACGGGGCGACTACTTAGCTCTTTTGGATGGCATCCATTTTTATAATGCTTTTGTGATGTATTGCAACATGTATTTTGTAATTTGAAGATGTATTAATTTGCAAAAGCTTTTATGATGAATGAAATGTTTGTTTTAATGTTTCCGATGCCATGTTTCTTTATGATTAAACATAAATATATGTTTTATGTGCAATGAGGAAACAACTGTAAGCGTCCCGGGAACAGGGCCTTACAGGTAAGGGGTCGTCGCAACTTCCTCCAAAATCAATGACGCATGCTCGGAGCATATCCTTAAGCACTTGAATGGTTCTCTCTAACTGACCATCCGTCTGTGGATGATAAGTTATGCTAATATGTAACCTCGTCCCCATTGCATCATGAAATGTCTACCAAAACTTGGATGTAAACCGAGTGTCATGGTCAGACACAATAGACACCAGTACACCATGACGAGTTACAATCTCCTTGATGAATAGATCCGCTAACCTCTCGGATGAATACGTCTCACGAATCGGTAGGAAGTGAGCACTCTTCGTCAGACGGTCGACGATCACCCATATAGCATCATACCCTCTTGCTGTATGAGGTAGCTTTGTGATGAAGTCCATGGTGATGTGCTCATATTTCCACTCGAGTATATCCAAAGGTTGGATCTTTCCGTACGGCTTCTGATGATCCGCCTTCACTTTCAAGCAAGTAAGGCACTTACTCACGTACTCCGCTACGTCGTGCTTCATACCCGGCCACCAATAATCTTTCTTCATATCCTGATACATCTTTGTAGCACCGGGATGAATGGAGTATCAAGTCTTATGAGCCTCATCCATAATCTTTCCACGTAGATCCCCATAACAAGGAATCCACATCCGCCCAGATCGGCTTCTAACATCGAGAGTGTTTTCTCCCAACTTTGAGACTAGACCTCTCATCCTTTCGGAGTTAAGGCGATCTTCCTTCAAAGCCTCATTTTGGAATTCTTTGACCTGTTTCATCACATCATAGGTCATAACCAATTGATAAGCTTTCACCCGGATCAGTTCAGGTCTCTCCTTTTGGCTAAGGGCATCTGCCACTACGTTGGCCTCGCTCGGATGGTAATGGATCTCACAATCATAATCCTTTATAAGTTCCACCCATCGTCTCTGCCTCATATTCAAATCCTTCTGCTCGAAGAAGTACTTCAAGCTCTTGTGATCAGTGAAGATAGTGCACTTCGTCCCATATAAGTAGTGCCTCCAAATCTTCAATGCAAAGACCACAGTCGCTAGCTCCAAATCATGAGTAGGGTAGTCAACCTCATGAACCTTCAATTGTCGGGATGCGTAAGCTATAACATTTCCTTGCTGCATCAACGCGCAACCCAATACCAAGTAAGAAGCATCATAGTAGATTACCAAGTCCTTGCTTCCTTTGGGTAATGACAAGACTAGAGCTTGCATGAACCTTGCCTTTAGCTCTTCAAAAGCCTTCTCTTGTTTTTGACCCCATACAAACTTCACATCCTTACGGGTCAGCTTGGTCAACGGAGAAGCTATCTTGTAGAAGTCTTGGATGAATCTTATATAATAGCCTGCCAACCCCAAGAAACTACGATCCTGGATGGCATCTTAGGAGACTTCCATTGCATCACTGGTTCCACTTTATTTGCGTCTACCATAATCCCTTGAGGATTCACCACGTGACCCAAAAATTAAAATTCGCGCAACTAGAATGCGTACTTGGAGAACTTAGCATACAACTTCTCCCTTCTAAGCGTCTCCAACACTTCCCGAATGTGTCCGGCATGCTCCTCCTCGCTCTTCGAATAAATGAGAATATCAACGATAAACACAATCATTGATTTATCCAGCATCGGCCGGCACACCTGATTCATCAATCCATAAAAGCAGCTGGCGCATTGGTTAAATCAAAAGACATCACAAGGAACTCGTAGTGTCCATAACGCGTACGAAAAGCTATCCTGCTCTTTCACCTTCAGCTGATGATAACCAGATCGGAGATCTATCCTCGAGAACCAATTGGTACCTTGGAGTTGATCAAACAAGTCATCAATCCTTGGTAATAGATACCGATTCTTCACCGTCAACTTGTTCAACTCAAGTAGTCGATGCACATCGTCATACTACCGTCCTTCTTCTTAACAAATAATACCTGAGCACCCCATGGAAAGATACTCGGTCGAATGAATCCCTTATCATGCAACTCTTGTGGTTGAGTCATCAACTCTTTTATCTCAGAGGGAGCTAAACAATACGGTACCTTAGCAACAGGTTGGGCACCGGGTATCAAGTCAATTTGGAACTTGATCTCGCGGTCCGGTGGCACACCTGGTAAATCTTCTAAGAACACGTCGGGAAAGTCACACACAACCGGTACGTTGGACATTTGTGGTACTGACGTGTCCATATCCTTCACATAAGCCAGGTAGGCACTACATCCACACCTCATGCACTTTCCCGCCACCGCCATCAAAATCACCTTCGGGATCGTAGTGACTCGATCACCGTAAATCATCACCGAACTCCCATCAGGTGCTGTCAGTCAAATCATCTTCTTGCGACACACAATATTCGCCTTATAGTCCGCTAACTAATCCATTTCTAGGACTACATCGAACACGCCTAAGGTCATCACAAATAGTCTAACAGGAAACTTATGACCTTCTAGTTCTATGTCACAACTTTCTATCAGATCAGAAATCCTGGTAGACTTACCTATGATAGTTTCTACATTGAAAGGCTCCTCAATGCTTCTACTTCTAACAGGAAAATTAGCACAAAAAGCAATAGAAATAAAACTCTTACTGGCACCAGAATCAAATAACACAGAAGCAAGAGTTTGGTTTACTAGAAACGTACCTGACACAACATCATGGTCTGTCCTAGCCTCCTCCCAGGTCATCGTGAAAGCTCTGGCGCTCGCCTTCTACCCTTCAGTTCTGGTCGTCTTCTTCGCTCCGAAACTCTCAGCCCTTGGCTTCTTACAGTCCCTACTCATGTGGCTCATTTCACCACAGTTAAAACACCTCGTCACCCCACAATTCTTGGCCACAAGTCCTGTCCTTCCACACTTGAAACAAACATTTGATCCCCATCTACACTCTCCGGTATGCTCCTTCCCGCACTTACCGCACCTTTTCGACCCCGCACCGGGTGTGGCTATACGCCGATCGTCCACCTGTGCACTCTTGTTGTTTGGAGGGACACCACCCCGTCCAAACCCTTCCCGTTCCAGTTCTTGTCACCGCCACCCATTATGCTTACCTCAACCACTGCCACCTCTCGCTCATCATACAGCCTCCCCCCCAGATCAACCACCAACCTAAAAGTGCTCGGCTGGCCGGCGATCATGTGCCTGCGGATATCCGCCGGCAAGCCCTGGATATATCTCTTAATCTTTTGCGATAGGGGCGTCACCTGATCTGGCACCAGCCTTGCCATTTCGTTAAACTTGGTGGTATACTGCTGGTGTGTCATGGTTTCCGCCTCCAGCTGCAGGAACTCTCTTTCAACCTTATCAAGTTCCCTGTGAGGACAGACCTCCTCAATCACCAACTTTTTCAGCTCACTCCACCTCATTCTTCTAATCGCCCTACTACCCTCAGCGTGGACAATGTTGTCCCACCATCACAAGGCCGAGTCCACGAATGACTGAGTGGTAAGCTTCCCTGCACTCGCTGATATCGAGCACAACTTCCATCTCCCTCAACCATCGATGAGCAGCAGCAGTAGTGCCATTGCCATCAAAGGTCGGGGGTTTACACCTTTGGAACACCCCATAATTACAACCTCATGTTGTTTCCTACACAAGCTCCTCCTCCTCATCGCTAGAGACAACCGTCTCAGTCTCGGTTGCTCTCTTTCTCCGGTAGTCTTCTTCTTTTCTTTCTTCTCATCCTCCCTCACAGCTCTCATCACTTCAGTCACCATAGACAGCAGGATCGTCTGTATGACCTGGTGAACCTCCTCAACAACAGCCTCCTTCACTGAGGCCCTTAGATTAACACTCTCGTCGCCACCTTCGTGGTGATGGATCTCGGGCCCTTCATGAGCCGTCTCACCAGTCTTGGCTCTGCTTCTAGTAACCCGTGGTGCAGCACCACGTCCACCACGACCTCTACCTTGTGAAGCCTTTGAAGATCTACCTCCCGCCATCCTCTAAACACGCTATAAGATCCAAACACCAACATGGTCGTTCAAGGTAATAGCTCAGTTTATGTTAAGTATAGTAAGTCCCTAATTACAATAGCCAGTTATGATTAGCCACTTACTTTACTCTTCATACCCCAAGCATTTCCTATCCTGACTGCATAAGTATCTAAATCTACTAAGAGCATAAAGATCAAATAACATGCGCGCATAATACCAGTTAACATTAAAGAAAATACCTGATGGCACATAGCTACTTGGGCTGGCATCCTTCCATTTGTCCTATTCTCAGTTAAAGTTTAGGTTTTTAAAAATATTTTAACCAATTCTCTTAAACTTTGACTCTGATTTTAACTTGTAAGGCCCTGTTTCTGGAACGCTTACAGTTGGATAATCATTGCATAACATATTTAAAAATACATAAAACTTTATTTAAACAACGTAGCGGAATCATTTAACTAAAATCATTTCATATATTGATAATTGCTTTTGCCAAATAATACAACATACTTAAACATTACAAAATCTGGTTTGGTTGCATTACAACACAAAAACATCATTATGATATAAAATGGATGTCATCCAAAACTTGCCAAGTAGCTGCACCCATGCCATCCTCAGCAACTCTTACCTGCCAACTAGAAAACACATAAACGTCAGTGTTGCTGAGCGAGTTCTAGTTTTCTATAATATAATACTTTACTTTCGTTTAAAACCTTCCTTTACGTTCATTCGTTATCACACATCCTATGTACACATAGATAATGTTTATTATTATCTTTTATCATTCTTCATCGTACGCCATTCCTTATCATTCATCCATTTTCTTTCATACCGTACATTCATCATTATCTTTCACTTTACTTTTCGGACCAATGCCATGTGCTATACCCCAAACATCATGCACGTGGTGTGTACTGGGCCGAAGTCTATAAATAGACTTCTAACATCATGCACATGGCGGACACCAGTATAGGAGCAAGCGACAAAAATCCCATACATCTGATCAATCACAAAGATTTGACCCCTGTGTGCATCCTTCTAGGTTAGCTAAACCGCACACAGTTGAGCTAACACCCTTCATTGAGTGTGCACCTCCTTACGTTTGCTTGCAAGACTTTTTATTAGTTCATTCATACTTTCATTCATTCTTCCTTATGTTCCACTCATCATCATCATTAACTCTTTCACTTTGTTAAGATAATACTTTACGTTCATTAATATAATCACACCATGTAAAGCCACATAATAATATGTAATAAGGAACATAAAGAAACAGATCAGAAACATACAGAACAACATCACATATCATCATATAACATCATACATCATCATACAACATCATACATAATCCCCTAGAACCTCCCTAGTCATAACCTAAAATCCCCTTCCTTTCTAAATTCAGAATAAATTATAAGTGTTTAGGCGCATGGGAACTATGCAGGCGCATGGATACTATGCCAGCACATGACCTCTTAGGCGCATGGAACACTTAGGCGCATGGGGAAATTCTAGGCGCATGAGCACTATACGGGCACATTAACCCTTAGGCGCATGGGCAACTTAGGTGTCTAGGGAAACTTAGGCGCATGGACACTATGCAGGCGCATGAGCCTGACTTAGGCGCATGGGCACCTAGACGTCCGGGCAGTTGGGCGCATGGGCAAATACTTTGGTGTTTTGGCACCTTTCTAGGCGCATGGGTACTATTTGGGTGCATGAACAACTAACTTTGTAATTAACATCATTTTCAGTCCCCCAATCATATCCAAACATGTTTCAAGCTTAGTTCTAATATACTAAGCAACATAAACATTCCCATAAACATGAACATAGCCCAAAAATTATTCCCAACATACACCCACCCATAATACACAAACAAATACATACGGGTACACACCCACATTTAATAAAAACGTTAGAATATGTATTTCCAGCCCCAAATAAGTTAAAACATGTAAAAATTATATGCTTAGACATGATTATGTCTTACATGATATTTCCCTTATACCTTACACATGAGTTCTCTCATATACATGCTTAGATAAGATTTTTGTGCCTTATATGCTTAGACATGATTATGTGATTGTATGCCTTACATGATATTTTCCTTATACCATGATTCTTATCAATGCACATATGATTCTTAAATCATATTCTAAGGCATTGTGCCTAAATAAAATGGTTTTCAAATTGAGATTTGAATCGTTATTCATGATTTCCAAGTCTCGTCAAAGTCAGTGTCCTATAACTTGAAACATGTAATGCTGGAAGAGCGTGATCCCTGTATCTCGAGGTGTTCTATCTAGGCAAGGTATTCATATAAATCCAAATCAACCGATGGATCCATTTACCCTATCTGGGAACCCTTGGGGTAAGTGTCCGCTTATAGGTACGCATGTCTTTTTTAAGGTTGTGGTTGACTTAATCCTTTGATAAGTCAATGTATTTGCCTTGGTTTGTTAACCAAACGTTACACTTGAAACATCTTGTTGTTATCGTATTATCATTGACTTTATCTTTTTGGATTTTAAAATTTATTACTCAATTCTCATAATGACTCTTAATAATCTTTCTGAATATTTTCCTCTCAAAACCGCACTTATTCTAAAAACCCATTACAATGATCCTCTTATTCTGAACTGTATCTTTAATCTTAACAAACACGATTCTCGTATCAACCTCACGTTAATGCAACTTTGAAATATCAATGTCATCTAAGAACCATGCCCAAGTTGTCTGCTTTGAGAAAGCTCCTCTGGAGTCGTATTTCATCCAAAAGTGTCTAAAACATATTTCTCATGTTCGTCAAGCCGAGTCTCATATTCATCTAATGTTTTGTTCTTCACTCGTTACCAAACCTTAATAGTCGTCTTGCACCGTCTGAAATGCAAAAGCTTGAAAGTCAAAAAAAATCCAATCTAATTGAAGAATCTAACCACATTGTAAAGAAACCCATGAAATCATGAATCATGAAATTGAACAAATTTATGTGTAGTAAAACACCATAGTCAAAACTCATTGAATGTAAACGTTCCCAAGAGTCCACTTGTGAACGTGAAATGAAATCCAAGTCTCCTCATATCCATGAAATCAGTCTTCTCGTAATTAAATTTTGGGACGGAATTTCCTAAAGTAGGGGAGATTGTAACATCCACCCATTTTCAAACTATAAACCCAAACCCGAACTCGTTTTTAATTTTCATACGTTAAAAAAAATTCATTATTAAATTATTATTTTATTTTGATTATTATTTAACTAATTTTATGAATATTATTGTTCAATTTTAATTTATTATACCATTTAATCAATTTATAATAATTTCATAATTTAAAAAATAAGTTGTATAAATGTTAAAAGGTTATTAATATCTATAATATTTTAAAATATTCAACTAAAATAAATAATTAAATTACAAGTTCTTGTAAGATTTATAAAGTCTACAAAGGTTTTATAAAAAAATAAGTTGTTAAATTAAAGTCTTAATAAATTTAAAGTTTAAATTGTAATTATTCTTTTATTTATTTAAATTATTTAATCTTATATTTATTTAAAATTCCAATCATAACCTCTTTTTTAAAAGACTTGTAACTCACCATTAACACCATTCATAACCTCCTCCTAACCTCAACTATAAAAGCAAGCTTTAGGCCTCACTTTTAATTTGCTCATTCTTTAAAAATTTCTCACTCACATATCTTTCTTTCATCCTTTGGTTTTGATCAAAATAAAGAATTTTCTTTTACAAGTAATTTCAAGAAGTTTCTAATACTAAAGGTAACCTTATAATTGCTTTTATATTATGTATATCTATATTGTTCTAATCATCCTAACATTCAATTATTCTCATGTTCTTATTTTTATTATTTCTTCTACTAAATCTCTTTTAGTTTTAATTATTATCATTTGATCATTAACATTCTAACTTTCACTAACCTTATAACAATCACTAACATTCATAAATCAAGCTAAGAACACACTAACGTACACAAAGAATCCCGTTTGCATATGGACGGCTATGCCGCCGCATTTGGTTATTCCACAAGATTATTTCTCTAAATGATGGCTATGCCAAAGACTTTGAATATTTTTTATATAACTCAAATGAAGTCTAATATACAATATATCGACATAATAAATTTGTTCTAACCCGTTTCATGCTTTAGCAATTTTAAAAGTGCACATAAGTGCCTTACTATATATTTGACAGAATATAGTCTGACTTCAACTAACCATAACTTGGTCATAAAAATTAAATCTAAGTAAACTCAGTCTCCAATATTAATTTCATTGAATTTCATTTTTAACAATAGTTTATACGTCTTCAAACTCAATTGGACGACTCAACAATAGCCTTCACAAGATAAGTGCACATTTCAACACCTTCTGTCTTGTGCTGCTGTTTTAACCTATTTACAAATCTTTTTATAAAAATATTTGTGAACAAAAGTTGTTTGGAATACTTTGAACTAGTCAACTATAAATTTTTATAATTTTATGAAACCGTTTGCTATTTTTAAAATCTGTTCAAACACGTACAAAACATTCTGTCTAGAATCTAAAATTGGTGCAATAATACTTTTTCAATCTTTCTTTTGATTTTTTGCATTCTCTAAGCATCCTAACTTCTTGTAATGAATTCCAACCTCAAGTTATTATTTCTTTTTATCCTTTAGGACATCACCTTTGACTCTTGAACATCCAAGCTTTCTTATGTACTCTACAACCATCTTTATACAAAGTGAGTCTTCCATGCCCCTTTTTACTTTATTTCACACCTTTTGGGGTGAAACATGTTAATCTTATAAACATACACTTGTAAAACATCTTGAAACTTGTAATGAATGAGCAATTCGTTTATAAACTTTATCATGGTTATTTGAGATACTTGTGAGTCTTATATGATAGTCATCTTGTAAAACAATCATTAACTATTATTAGCCTAGCGACATCATAGATCTATGGGCTTGACAAGCCTATTTGGTGCTAAAGCCGAGGTTATTTCCGGCTCTTGATGACGTACGCTTGTTCATTATGGGAACCAAGTACACTTAGCTACTCATTATAACTTGTAATGGTCATCTTTTGTGAAGGTTTGATTGTATCATTATGCTATCTATATTCTTGCAATATTTCTTAACCTATGACATTACTTGCCTCTTAAAAGTTGCTTTTATACGTATGTACAAATTCATAAGAACTCACCAACATTAATTGTTGACCTTATTTTTAACATGTTTCAAGATGCTACTTTGAGAAATTCTTCTTGCTCATATAGGACTTGGACCTAGTTTAACTAAAGATTTTATTTTGTTGTTTGAATCTAGATTGTATTGTAATGATTTATTTGTTTAGTATTATTAATTGAAAAATAACATTTAATAATATTTCAACTTATTTAATTCCATGAGCTATGAGCAATAGTTTCACATTCGTCCGCCCCAATGATTCCGCCGTCGGTCGGGGTGTGACAGCCGACGCCGCACGACGCCAAAGCCCATGACTGACGACCACAGCCTCCCCCGACCGCCATACATTGCCACCCTTGACCGTTGACTATCACCGACCACCACCACCCAGCCGCATCGGTTTACACACGCTCGACGAAGAGTGTCGGTTCTGGATGAAAGGCGTGATCGGTTGGTGGTCGGTCAATTATTGACGGAAACGGCAAAGACGGTGATCAATGGTCTTGGAGGTGGTGGAAGTTGGCAATGGGTAATAAATTCCAATTTCTTTATAAATGTTTTGTCACTAAAAATGAATTTATAATTTAAATTCCCTTTATAGATTTTAATTCGATTGAATTTAAAATCCTTTGGAAACCATTAAATTCCAAATACAATTCCTTCTAATTCCAATTCAAATTACAATCCCAATTCTAATTGCAACAAATTCCACGAACCAAACGCGCCATAAGGGGTGTTTTGTATGCTGGAATTTAATGGAATTTAATGTAATTGGAATCTGAATACCATTGGTCATTGTGTTTGGTTGTTAGGAGTTCTTTGGAATTAAAATCTGAATTTCATTCTTAATGTGTTTGGTTGCAAAAGGAATTGGAATTGGAATTATCCATCAAATTCCCTCAAATTAAAGATTAAAAAATCCTTCCAAATATTGAAGGAATTTAAATTCCACTAACACTAGCCTCCGCCACCGACCACCGCCTACTACCTCACCCACCGCCAACCGACACTACCGACGATCCTTGCTGATATCGTCCACCTCCACCCACTGCACATGACCGCCGCCGACCTCTGCCCGCCGTTGACCCCTACTATTATAGCCCTAACGCCCACGACCGCCAACCACAGCCGCCCCCGACCACCACTAACCGTCACCGACCTCGACCGCCACCGACTCCAACACCCAGGACACCGAGTACCGCTGCCCCCGACTACCGACCGCACCACCACGACCACTGACTATTGCTGACCGCCACTACTGAACAATGTCGGTTTAGACACGCTCGATAGTGATCAGTTGGTGGCGGCGGCGGTGGGGTATGGTCGATTTTTGACAAAGGGCGCGACTGTTGGGCGTAGTTGGTGGTCGCGGTCGATTATCGGCAGTGATGACGACGATGGTCGGTGGTATGTAGCAGCGGTGATCAATGGTCATGGAGATGGTGGCGCTTTGCAATGGGTGATAAATTCCAATTCTTTTATAACTGTTTTGTCACTAAACACGCATTTGGAATTTAAATTCCCTTTATAGATTCCAATTTCATTGAATTTCAAATCCTTTAGAAAATATTAAATTCAAATACAATTAATTTCAATTCCAATTCTAATTCTAATTCCAATAAATTACGCGAACCAAATGCCCCTTAAGTATTAAGAGCCTTATGAACAAAAGTTCACATGCCTTTGAGTTGTCTAATAGAAATTTTTGGTCAATTTTTAGTCACATTTTTCTTCTCCCTAGAATTTTTTCCATACATCTACATATTACAAAATATATAAAATTAAGATTTAACGTAATAGGGTTTGTGTGCAATTAACTTTAGAGCATTTAGGTTTTTCTAATACTTAGATCATAATAGTAACTAGGTTTTCATCCCGCGTGATGCGGTGGGGTTCCATCATGATTTCAAATATTAAAACACATGTAGATTATAAACACGCAAAGACTATCACTCTCACATAATGTCACACTTTGTTGACCAGGTCTAGTCGTAGCCGACTGATATCATCATAATGCAACGGAATTAAATAAATTCAAACTTAAACTGTTTACATCACCCAAAATAATTATACAAGTGGAATTACATCATCAATAAATTTCCAACACATTAACCATCAAAATATTCAAATAAAATATATTAAATTAATTGTTTATAGATGATGGGATGGATAAGACGGTTGATAAGTCTCCAAATGTCCAACTAAGGCGACGCCTATTCGATATACACCTGTTACTCATGCTTCTCCTGAAATACACACCTAAAATACGTCAACATAATGTTGGTGAACTCATGATTTTAAGACACGTTACCTTTCTTGATAGATATAAAAATCAGTAATAATGTTAATATACATGACAGTAACAATAATATTAATATCAAAGGTGCACCATAGAATGTATCACAATCAAGCCTGACCCGAACTTACCCGCCCAAAGGCTAAAATATCCCCTAGCCCGTTACTACTAGATTGTTGGGTTTAAATTGCCATGCTATGCACGGTTAAATTGCACTAAATTGTGACACAATGATTATTGAATTTCAATGGGGGTGTTTCCCAGCATAAAGGGCCCAATGTGTATGGGGGATTCTACAAATAGTATTATCCACAATTCACGCGACTCCTAAAGCAGTTAATGATTATGCTCCATTCGAGGATAAGAACAGATAGTATTACTCCACAAAATAATAACTACGAGTATGTATTTCACCATAAAAGTTTTAAAGTAAAATACAGTTCGCGATATTCACCCGTGGGTTATTCACGGGATAAAACCTGGAAATATGGGATGCTACCGATCGGCAGGGTTCCTAAATACATTTTATATATACTAGTGCCCCACTAAGTGATTAATTAAGCCCAATCCTCATGTTTAGATTTTTTCCCCTACTTGGCTTGATGATTTCCATTACACACGTGTAATCTTGCTTAGGTCTTTGAGTTTTTGAGTTCTTATATTGCATTTTGCTTAAGTTTAGATCAATATCTAATAATTTTAGATTATAATTGTTCTTGTAAGTGTGATGTGGTTCCAAAACAAGGTTTCAATGGTTGGAAAGTTTAGACCCTTATGTTAGATCTAGTCTTGATAGGTCTAGATACATTGTATAGGCTTAGAACTTTAATCAATTTTTGTAATAAACTCTTGTACATCATTATCTTGATGTATGCTTTGTATATATAAGTTAACCCATAACTATGTTGAATTATGTGTGATTGCAGGCTTAATATCATACTTAGTCAATTTTGTAAATTGACCAAGTGTAAGAAACATCTACGGATGAACATTTTGTTCTTTCGTAGATAATCTGCTGCGGATGAACAACTTGCTGTAGATGAAGTCTACCAAGTGAAGATTCCTACGGAAGGCATAACTTCTACTGAAGACCAACACTTGCATGTACGTTACTAAGTACATCAAATCGACAAGTCAAACACTGAGTGATGTCATAAATTCAACTCTTACGGACGACTTTAACTCAGTCAGAGAATGTGTCACATCATAACATTCTCTGAGTATCTTTCTTACCACGATAAGAAAGTTACTGTTTCCAAGAAATTCACTGTTACCCTAACAGTAAAATCATGATCCTATAAATAAAAGGCATAGGCTCACACTTTGAAATACGGCTGAATACCTAACAATACGTCCATCAATACATCAAACAATCACCAAAAAACCTAGCAGCCGTAACAACTTTTACACCAAAATAATCAATAAAATCATATCAATCATCATCATTACCAATTATTATTTGTTCATTTATAATCATTAATGTATTCTTTAATGAAATACTTTTGAATCAAATTCGTATTTGTTCATTTATTGCACTTATTTGTTTTGTTCTTCATTAAAAATTCACATTGCAATTGTTATTTTGTAATCAGTCAATTAAACATCGAATAGTGATAATTCCGCGATCATCATTCGAATTCAATCTAACCTGACCATCATCCTCGCCTCAAGCAACACATAATAAATCAACTGAGTCTAAAATCAAACTAGAAACATCAAGACTCATTCATGAGTGAGTAATAATTTTAGACACAAGTGGTAAGCCTAAGATCATTAAGGCTTGGATTCTACAATCTAATTGATTTCATTATGTGTGCAGGATCAAACATGGAGGACTAACAACAAGTGGTATGTTGATAGTGGTTGTTCCAGGCATATGACAGGAAACTATTCTCTACTCCATGATTTCAAACATAAAAA
The DNA here is from genome assembly GCA_025215565.1 of Flaveria ramosissima. Lineage (NCBI taxonomy): Eukaryota > Viridiplantae > Streptophyta > Magnoliopsida > Asterales > Asteraceae > Flaveria > Flaveria ramosissima. The sequence continues at coordinate 52,471,974 of CM046045.1, read as the reverse complement.
TGTTTCATATGTGGCATTTGGTGGGGATAAGAAGGGAGCTAAAATTGTTGGTGAAGGAATGGTAACTAATGTGTGCTCAAGGTTGAGAAAGTAAATTGTTGTGAAAATTTACAATACAATTTAGTGAGTGTGTCTCAAATTTGTGATCAAAATTATATCACTTTATTTGATAACACTAATTGTTACATTCTTAAGCTAGGTTTTCCCATTCCAGAAGATTGGATCCTTCTTAAAGCATCAAGAAAAGGAAACACATATGTTTTTGATATGAACAATATTGCACTCACAAGCAATGAGACATGCATGTTGTCTAAGTCATTAGAAGATGAATCACATTTGTGGCATAGAAGGCTTATTCATTCCAACATGAAGAACATGAACAAATTGGTGAAAAATGACCAAGTCATTGGACTACCAAAGAGAGAATTTTATTGTTCAAATCATTGTTCATCATGTTATAAAGGAAAATAACATAGAGTGTTACATAAATCCAAAACAAGCATCACAAACTCAACACCATTCAAATTGCTTCACATGGATCTATTTGATCCAATCAATGTGATGAGGATTAGCAAATGACAATATTGTTCGGTGATTGTGGATGATTTCACTAGATTCCCATGGGTCTTTTTCTTAAAACAAAAGAGTGAAACATCAGAAACATTAATGAAGTTTGTCACTAAGATTGAAAATCAACTTGATCTAAAAGTTAAAATTTTCAGGAGTGATAATGGATCTGAATTTGTTAATAATGTTTTAGATTCCTTTTGTAGGAATAAAGGCATAGCAAGGCAATTCAGTGCTCTAAGGACACTACAACAAAATGGAGTTGCTGAAAGAAGAAACAGAACTCTCATTGAAGCAACAAGAATAATGCTAGCTGATTTACAATTACCAATCACCTTTTGGGCTGAAGCAATGAACAAAACATGCAATATTCAAAACAGGACTTTAATTGTCAAAGAACATAACAAAACACCATATGAGCTATTATTTAAAAGAAAACCTTACATAGGATATCTTAGAGCTTTTGGGTGTCATGTGTCTATTTTAAACACAAACAAATGGGCAAGTTTTCTGAAAAAGCATATGATGGTTTCTTTGTTGGGTACTCCTCAACATCTAAATCATATATAGTTTACATTCCACAGAAAAACATTATGGAAGAAACACCTAATGTATCATTTGATGAATCCTTATTTCTAAAATCTGTTAAAGGATCATCATGGTTGTTTGATATAGATGCAGTAACAAAACTCATTTAACTCTTGTTATTTGAATACTACAGGTTCTACGGATACATTCTATCCATATGTTCCTCTAAATATGAATGAAGTATCATTTTCTGTTGATCCTCCAAGACCATCACCACATTCTTCCAGTGTTTTTGATCCTGGCACTTCATATCATCCAAGAAATGCAGAACATGATCAAACCAACAGATCAACGTCCTCAGATGAAAACACAGCATTAGCTGCAGCAAACTCTGCATCCACAGATGTTTTTCCTGCATCCGAAGAAATGGGCATTACATCAGCATATGTTCTACACCAGTAGATATCCCATGCTCTGGAGATGCTACAATACATGCTTAGGAAACTATGTCATCAGATCAACAAACAACATCCGTAGATGTTCCTGTAACTCTTGCGGATTCTCAAAACACATCCGTAAATGTTCCTACGGAAGTTGTTCACAATGCTGATGATACATAAACTCATTAGGAGGGATATCATTCAGCTTCAGAGGATCAAAATGATGAAGATCTTAACTACTTTGTTGACTCTCCATCTCAACTGGATCCCTCTCCATCAATGAATATGACTAACTTGGAATCATCAACTCCAATTGCATCTATTTCAACAACAAGACTTCATAAGATTCATCCAATAGAAATATTATTAGTGATCTTAATGAAAGAACCACAAGAAGCCAAGGGGGAGCTGCCAACATCTGCCTCTTCACTTGTTTTCTTTCACAAGTGGTTCCACCTAACATAACTGTTGCATTGAAAGATAACAGTTGGATTGAAGCTATGCAAGAAGAGCTTCAACAATTCAGAAAGCAGAAAGTCTGGAATCTAGTTGATCTTCCTGAAGGTCAATCTCTAATTGGCACAAGGTGGCATTTCAAGAATAAGCTAGATGATAGAGGTATTATTGTGAGAAACAAATCAAGGCTGATAGCACAAGGATATACCCAAGAAGAAGGAATACATTATGATGAAGTTTTTGCACCAGTTGCAAGGATTGAAGCCATAAGAGTATTCCTGGCCTATGCTTCACATAAAAATTCACAGTTTACCAAATGGATTTAAATGTGCTTTATTATATGGGAAAATTGATGAAGAGGTCTAGTTGCTCAACCTTCAGGCTTTGAGGATCCTGATTACCCACATAGGTAATACAAGCTTGATAAAGCTTTGTATGGCCTTCGTCAGGCTCCAAGAAAGTGGTATGAAATATTATCATCATTCTTACTCAAGCATGGATATAAAAGAGGAACAACAGATCATACTCTCTTTCTCAAACAAGAACATCAAGATCTCTTAGTTGTCCAAATTTATGTAGATGGCATTATCTTTGGATCAACAACCAAGAGATTGTGTGAAAGCTTTGAAGGGTTAATGAAATCTGAATTTCAGATGACTTCAATGGGAGAATTAACATTCTTCCTTGTCTTACAAGTTCATCAGAAAGAAGATGGTATCTTTATTAATCAAGAGAAGTACATTCATCAAATCTTGAAGAAGTACAATCTTGCTGATACTTCTTCATGCAAAACACCAGCATCAACAATTGACAAGATTGTACCTGATCCTACTGGGAAATCAATTAATCAGAGATTGTTAGATCAATGATAGGGTCCCTAATGTATTTAACTACCAGCAGAACTGACATAATTTTTGTTGTGTGTGTTTGTGCTAGGTACCAATCAGATCCTAAAGAGTCCCAATTTGAATGCTGTTAAGAGGATCTTCAAATATCTCAAAGGAAAACCAGCCCTCGGTCTATGGTATCCCAAAGATGGAGATTTCAACCTCTACTCATACTCAGATAGTTACTTTGGAGGATGCAACAACAATAGAAAATCCATAACTGGTGGATGTCAATTCATTGGACCAAGACTTGTTTCTTGGCTGTGCAAAAAGCAAACAAATGTATCTGTATCCACAGCTGAGGCTGAGTATATAGTTGCTTCAGCTGGTTGCTACCAAGTTCTTTGGTTGCAATACTAATTATTTGATTATGGTTACAATTTCCTTCAAACACCAATTCATATTGATAATTCAGCTATTATGTTCATCACTGCTAATCCAGTGCAACATTGTAAAACAAAACATATTGAAATCAGATATCATTTTCTGAGAGATTGCTTAGAAAAAGGGTCAATCAAGTTAGTCAAAATGGATACAACAAATCAGCTTGCTGATTTTTTTCACTAAAGCCTTTGATTTAGTTAGATTTAATTTTCTAATTGAGTCTTTGGGTATGATCAACTTAGATTAATAAACATCATCAAAGAAAAGCATTTGTCTATCCTTGTATATATTTTCAAAATTAAAAACCAAAAACATACATAAATCATATTGTCTTAGTTATTTTGTCTTCTTGTTCAGCATATCATACAATGGGAAATGATAATACACTATGTCTTTTCTTCTTGCCTGAGTTGTTAACTTTCACTAAAGACTGATCAGAAGTGCTTTGATATGTGGGTAGGTTCAGCTTGAGTGGAAAATACATTCAGTGCATGCATAACATAATGAAAAGGTGATTGTCTGTTTCAAATTCCATTTTGAGGATCAAGCAAGTAAGTCTTTTCCTGATGTGATTAAATCACTCATTCAAGCACACTATATAACAACACTTTATAACTTCTATCTTTGCAAATCATATTCCTTCTATTTTGTGTAAACAAAGACCTGGGTTTATAAACACCTTGGTATACATCTATAACCAACTGGGGAACAGATTATGATCCTTATCATCCCTATGTTTTCTGTAAACAAAAACCTGGGTTAAAGGCACCTTTATTTTAGAAAGTAAAGACCTTGTGACCTGATGATGCTCATATCTCAGCTCTCAAAAGAATCCATTGTGATCAACTGTATATTAAATTAAGAGCTTTTGCATCAAACCATTAATAAGATTTCAAATACATCTCAAGATAGAACTTATAACTTAAAATACATAGTTTCTAAGTGTGAAAAAGTGATGAATTGACTCACAAACGGAGGACAAACTCTAATGTGAATTGAATGTGGAGCATATAATTGTCTATCTTTAATCAACATCAAAACATGATAAACAACATGCCTAGTGGAACACATACTCTTGTTTGAATTTATGTGAAACATTATACTTGCAATCAACACTAGATCCATGTCACATATCATCTAACAATTGAAACAGGAAGATGCTTAGAGTCATAGTATGATCCCATTATAGGTCTATATATGCTTGTACATATGTTTTTAATTCATTATTGTTTATAATTTTAGTTAATTTATTTTCAGTTCTGTTGGACAGACCTATGCCTTTTATGCTATTCTTCTACATAAATTTATGATAAATGCATCATTTCATCATTAATCACAAATTTAGGGGACTAGTTAATGCATGAAATCATCAAATCTGAATTTTCAAAAAGTCAAAAGAAGGAATTGAGGAAGTAATTGGGACTTGAGCACTATCTTGGCTGTAGGATACATGAGGTTCTTCAAATCAAATCATTTCTTGCACGTTTTTCATGTAAACAAAGTCAACAAGGTCCTAAAGCAACAAATGATTCTAACATTTTGATAGAATCATATAAACAAATAAGTTTCAAACTTTACAATTTAGAAGAAACTATAGTGCAATAATTGAACTTCAGCAGAAGCTACAGTGAAATAATTGAACTTCAGTAGAAGCTACAGTGCATTTTACTTACTAGCAGATACTACAATATGAAACTTATAAACAAGAAATATTTTCATCCGTATATAGGTAACCTACGGATGTGTTGATATTTTAAAGTATAATACATTTCTATAGATTGATAACCTATAGAAAATAAAATTATACTTCATCAAATTCAGTTCTTTCAAAGTTAGGAATCCGTAGATGATCTACGGAAGAGCTAGTAACTGCGGAATCAATAAAATTTCACGAAAGGGTAATAAGAAAAGAGGGTCCCACATCATTTAATAAATGAAATTAATTAATCCGGTGGAGTATAAATGATGTTTTTAACTTGATTATTCATTATTCACTTTTTCAAAACACTTTTTCAGACCTAGAAAATTGTTCACAAAAAGTTAACCTCTCTTTCCGCCAACATTCAAATTACCCTCATCAAAACATTAAACCATACACTAAACTTGATCTCTGATTCAACTCTAGATCATTGTTTACAAGGTAAAACATATCATAATCATCTATAATGAATTGTTTGATTCATCTTTATCATCATAACTCTTCACATGCTTATGATTGAAAATTTTGTTTCAACCTATTCTTTCTCACTCTTATGCGCAGATGACAAATCGATTTGCTAGAGAACACAATGCCTGTGCTTTTCTAAATGCTGACGACCCAGTATCTGAAGGATGTCGAGAAATTATTCGATACTTAAGACGGTCTAGGTTGTTCTACGCTCTGACTGCAAATCTAGTTATTTATCAATCACACATTGTCGATTTTTGGAATTCTGCACAAATAGAAGAAGAAAGAGAGAATGAAGTCATATATGGATATATTAGGAATGAACGATTGAGAATTGATGAACAGATCATTAGGAGAGTTCTTGAGTTGAGAGAACAAGAGATAGGTCACCCAGATGTCTTTGAACATAAATATATTGAGAAGGTATTCAATCTGTTAGGATATGATGGTGACTATGAAAGGGGAGAAATCAAGAAAGAAAGATTGTGCAAGCCTTACTGGTGTCTATGTCACACTTACCTGAAGTGCATCTCAAACAAGAAATCCGGATTAGATAGATTCTTAAGGCACATCGCTTCAAGCATAATTAGAATCTTTGAGGGAAGAATATACAATTACTCAAAGTACATCTTTGGATGTTTGTGTGACCAAATAAGAGTCCAGAAGGCTGATAAGATGTTCATGTTTCCAAGGTTCATCCAACTGATCATCAATTCAGAGCTGTCTTCAATTGAAAGAGAAGGTCATGTGTTTGTACAAGCTCACCTAGGTAGATCTGTACTTAACAAGATAAGTGGCAAATATGAAGGAGAAGAAATGCTAATGTTTGCATATGTGGTTGATCCAGATGCTGATATTCCACAAGAGTTTGTATATGAAGACCATGAAGAAATTTCTCCTGCTGCAACTGAACAAGCATCCAACTCTCCTTCTCAATCACCCATACACCACCACCATCTATCTCCACAAGTATAATCACCTACAACTGAAAACACACTGCCTATCTCTCCTATTCACCCACAATCACCAATTCACTAACACCCTCCATCACCACCAATTTAATCACCTGCAAGTGACCACACTTTGCCTATTTCCCGTGTTCACTCCCAAGCATCAGTCAATTCTGGTGAGACTGAACTAGTGTCACAAGCCAGCACTATACCACTATCAATCTCCAATCTTAAACACCCGTCAACTCAAATGAAATTGAATCATTTTCACCCACCACTGATCATCAACTCCATCAACAACCTCATCAAGAGCCAGTATTTCTAGCAGCTGAATCAAACTCAAGCACTGCAAGTGCATTTCCAACTGAAGTGATAAACCTTGAGGAAGTTGATAATGCTGAGTAGGCTGAGAAAAATGAAGAAGTATGTATGAAAGAGATTAATGAACAATATCAAGCAGTTACTGAAGAATGTGAAGGTGAAGCCAATTATGTTGATGTTATTGCTTATCATGAAGATGATGATGATGACATTCATGTAAGTAAAAGTTACCTGGTGGCTGCGTATAACAAGTTGAGAATTAAGTTGAACAAGAGGTTGGAAAGAATAAGAGAACTGAAGGGGATGATAAGGGAGAAGGAGGAGCTGTTGATCAAAACAAGAAGCATCACTGAAGATGTTGAGAGAAAATGCTCAAGAAAACAATGAAGTGATAGATGCATTTCATGAGGTGGTCAGAGAACTTAAAGATTCTGTTAAACATGAAAATATGAAAAGGAGAAGCTACAAGTGGAATTGAAAAAAGCAAACAACTCCTTGAGAAATCAATTTGAGCTTCTGAAAAGAAAAGATCAAGAAATTAATGAGCTTAAGATGAGACTCTTTGCTCTTGAATCAAGTTCTCTAACAACAAAAACAACCAAAGCATCTACTGAACCTCAAAGACAATCATTCAATACAGCACGAAACGATAGCATTTGGGAAAGACTGAGAAGGATCTAATAGAAGTCAATGATTCCCCAAAAATAAGCAAGAACTATGTCACCATAACACATTCCTTCATTAGATATGTCAATTTTTTGAAGCCAATTTCACATGATGATACTGAGAGTGATGAAGAATGGAAAGAACTCACCAAAGTGGACTATCCAAAAGAACAAAAGGAACCAAAAGGTGATAAACTGCTGACTACAAAAGACATCTTAGAAAGAGGCCACAATGAGCAATGTTCATGACACTGATCAACCATGGCTTTCCATATGACATGGTAGAAATAATGAATATGACTGAGATGAAGGATGTGCTTAAAGAATTCAAGCTTGCAAGATTCATTATCCCCAATACAACTATGAAACCTTCATAACATTTCAGTCTATTCAGAAAATAAAGAAAGAGTTAGGTCACTGTGATACAGCAAAACTAAGCAAATATAATATGACTTGTTGGTTGCAAAATGATAACTACAAGATGCATGAGCTGAAAGGAAGATAAGTGGGAGAGCTTAGAAGGATGATGGAGCATGTAATGAAGGTAAAATTAGAGATCGGGGTGAAATTTAGAACTGAAGCTCCAAATCCTACATATGAACATCAAGCAAAGACCCCTGCTGAACCAGGGACAATTGAAAGCCATGATTAACACAAAGGGAAAGAAAAGCTCATCAGAGAACCAAGAGAGGTGATACCTGGCAAGTATGGCCACTACGCAGAACTGTGAGAGAGATCACTTAAGAAAAACTTTCTCTAATCCAGTTGGTTGATCATATCATAACTCCCACTGCTGCTGAAGAAAACATAATTATGGCCTGGAAATTTGATCTAGAGTAGGATTGTTCACTTATTAAGAGGGTATATGGAATAGTTGAATACTTCCACTTACTTGAGACAATCTTGTTGCTGCCTGATGGTGATATTCATGATCTCTAAAGTTTAATCGTCTCCAACTACCCAATAATCCCAAGAGGAAGAGATTTCTTTGTATCTATGGGAAAGTTGAAGACAAAATTCAAGGATGATGTTCTTAAGGAAGCAAAAAAGGAAGATGAAGAACACAAGAAAATAAATCAAGGGCAGAGAAGATCCCAATCCAACTCCTCTACACTGGTTGATGATGAATTCTTGATGATAGTTGGATACTCTAATAGAAAATAAGTTGCAATAAAAGTTATTGAAGGAAATCATTACATTTTTTCCATAACTGAGTGGGGATATGTTGAGAAGATAAAAGAACTGGTGCTGCTAAGAAATGAAGATAAGAAGAAAGCCATGAGTATAAGACTTTTTGATCAGGTAGAAATCAAACTCCTTCATCCAAGCTACATTTCATATCTACATGATAAGTTCTTCCCAAAACTCAAAGATGATCAAGTTCAAAACGACTTATGCATGTATGTGCATATCATTCAAGTCATTGATAAACTTCATACCAAGGCATACAAAAGGGGGAAGTTTGAGTCTCGGCAGCTGATAGGAACAGAGATAAAGGATTTGTCTGAAAGAATCTCTGAACAAGATGAACTGGAGGTAGTTCACAACAACAATGTGTTGACAACTCTTACCACAGAAGAGGATGTATTGTGGTTGAGATTTGATACATTAAGGATGATTTGTAAAATGGAAATAAAATACAAGTATGATTATCAGAAAGTTGCAGTATCATACTTTAATAAAATGATTGTTGCAAAAGTAAAGGAGCTTTCAAATCTAAAGAACTAATTACAAATATCTAAGCCTAAGGGTGAGTATTGTTAGATCTAGTCTTGATAGGTCTAGATACATTGTATAGGCTTACAACTTTAATCAATTTTTGTAATAAACTCTTGTACATCATTATCTTAATGTATGCTTTGTATATATAAGTTAACCTACAAATATGTTGATTTATGTGTGATTGCAGGCTTAACATCATACTTAGTCTATTTGGAAATCGACTAAGTGTAAGAAACATATGCGTATGAATATTTTGTTCATCCATAGATAATCTGTTGCCATTGAACAACTTGCTGCAGATGAAGTCTACCAAGTGAAGATTCCTACGGAAGGCATAACTCCTATGGAAGATCAATGATCTATGGAAGACCAACACTTGCATGTACGTTACCAAGTACATCAAGTCAACAAGTCAAACATTGAGTGATGTCATAAAGTCAACTCCTACGGACGACTTTAACTCAATCAGAGAATGTGTCACATCATAACATTCTCTGAGTAACTTTCTTACCACGATAAGAAAGTTACTGTTTCCAAGAAATTCACTGTTACCTTAACAGTAAATTCATGAGCCTATAAATACAAGGCATAGGCTCACACTTTGAGATACGGTTGAATACCTAGTATTACGTCCATCAATACATCAATCAATCACCAAAAACCCTAGCAGTCGCAACAACTTTTACACCAAAATCATCAATAGAATCATAGCAATCATCATCATTAGCAATTATTTTTTAATCATTAATCCGTTTCTTTAATGAAATACTTTTTAATCAAATTCGTATTTGTTTATTTATTGCACTTATTTGTTCTGTTCTTCATTATAAATTCACATTGAAATTGTTATTTTGTAATCAACAAATTAAACATCGAATAGTGATAATTCCGCGATCATCATTTTAATTCAATCTAACCTAATAATTCCTAATTGTAATCCTTGGATTCACACCTTAACTTTGTTAAATTTACATTTTTAACTCTAATGTTTGGAATTTTACACTTTATTTATATGTGATGGCTTTTATTTGTTTTAAATGGATAAGCATACTAGAATAAGTTAATATTTATGTCATCTGGTCTTTCTTAATGATTTTAAGAATTTGTTTTTGGGTTACGTGTTTTATGTAGATAAAGTTAGGGATTTCACACTTGAAGTTCTTTAGTGATCCAGTTGATGTTTATATTTTATTTATAGCTGATTTTGGATATTATTTGGCCTCTTAAGTGTTGAGGTTATCATTATAGGTTCGGTGAGTTAATTATGTATTTTAAAACGTGTGTCGGATTGCGATTCGAGCACGTTCGTAACGGATATTTAAATCCATTCTTTTTATTAAATTTAATTTGTGCTTTAGTTTTATGAGTCATAATTTAATGAAAAATATTAATTTCTTTATTTTAGCGATTATGTTTTTATAATTTTTAACTAATGGGCTAGTAACTATTTTACATTAAGGGTAAATTTTATAAAATTCTCTAGAAAACTCTATATTTGCCAATATTTGGTTTTCAACTTTTTTTTTTTAAAATTTTTTTAAACCATTAGTTACAGGAAATTTTGGGTCTTAAGTTGTTTTGTTGGTTTTTGAGTTTAATACTAACGGTTCAGGTTTGAACGGGTTTTTGGGTTTGGGTTGTCTTTGATCAACTTTTAGTCATATATCTCTTTAATATACTTATTATCATTTTTAGGTTCTAGATATTTTATTAATATTTATATTAATCTCGTTTTTAACAATTTTTTATTATTTTTAAGTGTATAACTTTTATATTTTTGTTTATTAAGCAATTAAATTCTAAAAATTATGAAACACAATTTCTAGCCATTAATTATCACTATAAGTCTACTGGAAGTATTATATAATCAAAGTTTTATACTTTTATTATTTTTGTTACATTGCTCGTTTAGTCCTGTTAAGTCTTGGTTTTCTTCATTCAGCATTTTAGTTTGGTTTTCCCTTTCTAAATTAGTCGTATAAGATAAATAATATATAAATAACCCCAAATATTTAGTATATTAAGTCCCTAACTTGATTTTTTGTATTTTCACAAAGTTAATATATTTCCAATATTTACTTTATTTATAAAGTGTAGATGTTATTTCATAAGTTATAAATTTTATTATTAGCTTTAGTTATGTAGATTATATTTCAGAAATATTTAGATCATACTTTATTATTTAGGTCACATACTTTTATATTTCCAATATTTACTTTATTTATAAAGTGTAGATGTTATTTCATAAGTTATAAATTTTATTATTAGCTTTAGTTATGTAGATTATATTTCAGAAATATTTAGATCATACTTTATTATTTAGGTCACATACTTTTATATTTTGTGAAAAAGGGGTTTTTCAAGTGGACTAATTTTACTAAAACCAGGTTTGTGACTAACAAGGATTATGAGACAGCTTTTGTATCATTTATTTACTGAAAAAAAGTCTTTTATAAGTTCATAAGAATTTGGGGTTCCATGGGGTTTGTTGTGTCACTATCATGACGATACGTGATCTTTCTCGAGTTTTCGAGTTTCATCGGGTTACCTTGATGTAACGGTTGATCAAGTGAGGTTCAAGAGCTAAAGTGAGGGCTTCAGATAGGAAGAGAATGATTATTAAAAGGATAGATTAGACCAAATCTAAGTATAGAAAGAAAAGAAAAGTAGGACTTGATGGTGTACAAGTGTGTGTTGTATGATTACCTTGATTTTGTGAGGTTGATAGTGCTTATGCTTGGTTCGAATGAAGCTACCAAGATGGTCTGGGATCTTGTTGATTTTTAGGAGAAAGAAGATGATTGTTGGTAAGTTCAAATGAGAGAAGTATCAAAGGAAGTGTGTGGAGTTAGAATGAAAAATGATGAAGTGTGGATGGGTGGTGATGGTTGCGGGCGATTAGAGGGAAGGGAGAGGGGAGAGTGGGCTCCACAAGTCTTGATTTTGGGAAGATTTTAGTTGTAAGTTGGGGTTTGACTAGATTTGCAAGTATTTAAGATTTAATTCTTGCATATGCTGGGTGAATGGGGATTGGTTGAGTTGGAGGTGGACAAGACTACATTTGTTTTATAAAATTTCACTATGTTTTTATAAGTTACAAGTAAATTTTATTAAACAATACTTAGATAAGTAGATACAAAAAATAGGGTTTTATTTTAGTGGATGTGTATGTGTGTATGCATGTGTGGCGTGTGATGTGTGTGTGTGTTTGTGTTTAATTAGGGATGCAAATTGTTCGTGTTCGTTTGTTAAGAAATAAACTTGTTTATGAACTGTTCACGAACACTTATCGATCGAGATTTTTTGTTCGTGTTCGTTCATTAAGAAAATGAATATGTTCATGAAATGTTCAAGAACACTTATGTAACACAAATGAACACAAACAAAAGCAAACGAATATAAACAACTGTTCATGAACTTGAAGAACACAAAAAAGCTCATGAACACAAACGAATACAAATGATAATAGATTTACATAGAATAAAATTTATATCTTTATTACAAACATATACAAGATCAATAAAAAATTTATAAGTAC